>BLBF01000056.1:13783955-13842645 GCA_015471245.1 Laticauda colubrina
AGAGGAGAAAAGAGAAGAGAGGAGAGGAGAAAAGAGAAGAGAGGAGAAGAGCAAAAAGAAGAGAGAAGAGGAGAAAAGAGAGGAGAAGAGAAAAAAGAAGAGAGGAGAGAGAAGAGGAGAAAAGAGAAGAGGAGAGGAGAAAAGAGAAGAGAGGAGAGGAGAAAAGAGAAGAGAGGAGAGGAGAGGAGAAAAAAGAAGAGAGAAGAGGAGAAAAGAGAAGAGAGAAGGGGAGAAAAGAGAAGAGAGGAGAGGAGAAAAGAGAAGAGAGGGGAGGAGAGGAGAAAAGAGAGGAGAGGAGAGGAGAGGAGAAAGAAGAAGAGAAAAGAGGAGAAAAGAGAAGAGAGAAGGGGAGAAAAGAGAAGAGAGGAGAGGAGAAAAGAGAAGAGAGGAGAGGAGAAAAGAGAAGAGAGGAAAGGAGAAAAAAGAAGAGAGGAGAGGAGAAAAGAGAAGAGAGGAGAGGAGAGGAGAAAAGAGAGGAGAGGAGAGGAGAAAGAAGAAGAGAGGAAAGGAGAAAAGAGAGGAGAGGAGAGGAGAAAAGAGAAGAGAGGAGAGGAGAAAAAAGAAAAGAGAAAAGGAGAAAAGAGAAGAGAGGAGAGGAGAGGAGAAAAAAAAAAGAGAGGAGAGGAGAACACAGGGATTCCTCGTGTTATAACTGTAATGGAGTGTGTGGATCAATGGAGGGAAAACAGGTTGGTCATGCGACTGACCCAATTTTAGAAGTTTTTTTTGAGGTGCTCATTAAAAGTGAACCAATCGTTTGCTACGGGCGTGGTTTTGCTGAAACCCAGAAGCAACTCCTGGTTTTGGGTTTTGGTTTGTTTTTTTTTGACAAAATTGTTATAAAAAGTGGTCATGTGATCACAGGACGCTGCAAATGGCTGTAAATCTGGCTGTGTTGCTGAGCGCTTGAAGTGACTGCCAAAAGTTGGGTGACCATCCGAACTTTGTATCCAGGTTGCACTGAGTCCCCTTTTTTGAGTCCACAATCATGAAGCGACTGGTCTGAAGTCATGTTGTAAATCACGGACTGCCAATTGTTCTGGGTTCGTTGCCAGGAAGCTTCAACTTGAACAATTCTGGAATGGATTTGCTTTGCTTTTTCTTGTTTTTTTTTTTTTTAAAATATGTAAATGCCAATGGTAAATATTAGGATTTTAGCAGTTGTTCAGCTATGCCCACAGCTGGCTTTTTCTGCCAGTGCCAATCACAAATATAGGTGTTCCGTCCGGAAAAGACACGCGGTAGACCCGGTTCCAACAAATAACTCTTTATTCGCTAACAGCAAACAGTAACGGAACAACGGCTCAAGCCGCGGCAGCCCTTTATATGGAGGCTTGCCTGCCGGCTTGTAGCCAGTGACACTGATTTAATCTTGCCATCTTGGAGCGGCTCCTTGGATTGGTTCCTAATGAACCAATCCACTACTGGCCTTTCTGGCCAATCAGAAAAGACTACTTGGAACCTTCCAAGTTATACAGAACAAGAGGTACTTGTCTTAAACCAGCCTTTTGTCCACCTAGCTCAGGGGTGTCCAACTCAAGGCCAGTAGGCTGGATCTGATCCTGAGGGTGCTTAGATCAGGCCCACAGGCAGTGATGGGATTCAGCCAGTTTGCACCACCTTGGGAGAACCAGCTGTTAACTTTCTGAGAAGTTTGGCGAACTGGTTATTGGAAGAAATCATGAGGGCAGAGAACCGATTGTTAAATTATTTGACTCTCACCACTCAGTGATAGAATTCAATTTTTTTTTACTACTGATTCTGTGGGCATGGCTTGGTGGGTGTAGCAGGGGGACAATACTGTAAAATCTCCAGTCAGTGGTGGTCTTTGCTGGTTCTCCAAACGACTCAAAATTTCCGCTACTGGTTCTCCAGAATTGGACAGAACCTGCTGAATACCACCTCTGTTATCACCGGCCATAGGGCCACCCTGGAAATGGGGAAGCACCAAGCTCCATTTTCTCTGGCAGAGATCAAGGGCCACCACAGGTGTCTCTGACATGAGTGATGTCGAGCTGGCCACGCCCATCCTGGCCACACCCACCCAGTCGTCCCCCCCCCCCCCGAGGTCAAACACAACCCTGATGCAACCCTCGATGAAATCAACCTCGCTGATCATTATAGAGACTGGCAGCTGATCTCTAGCATTACATCTAGATGCCAGTGTCATCAGCATGAAACCACATTCTCTACATATCCTGTTAGGGTTGCTTTAGCTCTTAGCAAGCAAAGACAGAAGGATGTCCATCAACCTAAGGGTCAGAAATGCACCATTGCAATTTGTGCCATCTTCTAACTTATAGAGAATTTTCAAGAAGTGGATCCTCAAGTTTCTGCCAGAGGCAGAATTGTGTATATATTATACTGAAAAATCAATAATTTTACCAGCACATGAAGAAGTTCAGCAGAAAAATATGCTAATAACTGGATCATTTAGCTGGAAAACACATTTATCATAGACTCCAGGAGTGTCATCATATTTAATGCCTCATCCTCATAACAGCTTCTGGACTGCCTTGAATCGTTCTTCTTAAGACCCCATAAAAACACTACTTTAAGTCTATTAGAAGCCTACCTAAGAGAGAGATCTCTGGTCACTTGGCATTTCTAAAATACTTCTCCTTTCTGAGTTTAGGATTTGTTCATTTATTTCTTGTAGTTTAGAATGGACCAGTAAATGGGAAGGGAAGCACTAAACCAAACATTTAGAGGTGAAAAAAGTAGCCATACTAAAATGCAATCCAAGATTCTGTTCTTCAAGATGTCTGCTATGTTGTATGAGCTATGTTTTATATTATGTTGTTATGTTATTGTTCTGACCCAGCTCCCCAAACATGACAAACTCTCTGAAGTTAACTCAAAGATTCCTTTATTCGGAACACCAGCAGTTCTGGCAAAAAGTTTCTCTCTCAACACAGGCTAACAAGCCTGTCCACATTTATTCGTCTCTGCTCCCTGCCTTTTATCCCCAGAGCTGGGCGGGGGGCCCTTCGCTAGCAGCAGAGTTGTGGCCTGCCAGCGGCTAGCAGAGCTGGCAGCAGAGTCAGACAGTGAGGAGGTTGAGGAGGAACATGGGCCAGTCGTGGAGGCTGAGGAAGGCTCGGACAAGGGCTCTGCATCAGAAGCAGATATGGGGCCAGGGCAGTCTGGCTGTCATCAGCTGCCTTCAGAGTTGGACAGCAGTGAGGTGGAACAGCTGGAACTGGTTCCCAGCCTGTGCATGCGCAGAACTGCCAAAAGAAAAGAACAATTACGAACTAAGGGTTGATATGGGAGTAAGGCCACAGGTGGACGATGAATGGCCCCTCCCATAGGGATTAAAAGAGGAGCAAAAAGGGAGGGGGCTTTTGCAGGAAACAATTTGTTCATTGCAGCAATGTTAAGATCTGTCTGTGCATCTCAGAGACTCTGTGCTGAGCCCTTCCTTGTCAGCACTGTGTTTGAAAATATTTAGTTGGCAGCTCTCCAAGCTAGATGAGGTCTGTGCTCCTAATTATACCCTTGACTGTTTGCCAGGCCTTTGGCTGAAAATGAATGCAAGAAACTCACCTTTGCTTAATAAAAGGGGTTTTGCCAGGACAATTAGTCTGCTTAGTGCTTTTTGGGGAAGTCTAGGTCAGAACACAAAACCACCCTGAGACTTCTGAGTCCATTGCAAGAAAACATTTTATCTATGCAAAAAAATGCCTGGGGAAGCTTTATATGCACTGCTAATTCGTATTATTTATTCTATTTGTAGGGCTATTCCTGAGCAACATTAGCATGATGGCTCTGCAAGAACCATGCCCAAGTCTTCAGATAAGGTAGTCCTCAACTTACAATCACAGTTGAATCAAAATTGTGCCAAAATGGAGGTGGGGTTAGGCAGGGGTGGCTGGGAAGAGCCTAAGAGAATTAGTTTACTTTATTGTCATTGCACCTTGTACGATGAAATTAAATGCCATATTCAGTGTACGTTACACATTAAAAAAATAAAACAGAAAAAACACATCCTTCACATTCTGTACAATTGAATTGAAAACCCGATACTGCATTAATATTGCACTATACAGTAGAATTCACTACACCTATTGCCCTGGGATAGAAGCTGTTTTTCACCCTATTTGTCCTTGTTTTTATTGTCCTGTACCATCTACCACATGGTAATAGTTCAAAACAAGAAAAGGCTGCCCAGGATGAGATGGATCTTTAAGAATGAGAAAGACAGTTGTTAAGTCAGTTTTGTCCAGGGATGGGATTCTACCGGTTCGGATCACTTTGGGTCAACTGATAGTTCCGGTGATCATTTGGCCCTGCCCACCTACGCCTGCCCGAGTCTGTCCTTTATTTCCATGTCTTGCAGATCAGCTGATTTGCATGGCACAGCAAATCAGTATTAGAGCTGAAAATGGGCAGTTTTCAAACACTACAATGGCTTCCTGCAACCCTCTGCCAGTGAAAACAGAGCTGGGGAGGGCCATATGAGGCCCTCCCGAGCTCCGTTTTCACTGGCAGAGGCATCAAGCTGGTCCCTCACTGTTTCCAGTGGCCCCATGGGCCAGATCTAAGCACCCCAAGGTGCTTGAGTTTGACACCCGTCCATTCTTTGTAAAACAAAGAATGATGGAAGTAGCACCTGGCCAAAATAATGATCAACATATGGGAGGGAGGGCATAAAGGTGTTGGGCGTGAGAGAAAGAAACTGGGTTTGATACCAAAAGGGGAGGGTGATTTTTCAGCAGTCATTTGCTCTGACAGACGGCCCTTATCTGAACTTACTAGTCATTTGCCATTTCATTAGCTGCCAGGTTTTCAATTTCTGCCTCTTGGAAGTTATACCCCTTTGAACAAGTCCCCACAGTAATTGAATTTGCCACCGAAATAGAACAGTGGGAAATTTCATTTTCTTGCCGGCACAAAGGCTGGTTTTTCGCACGGCAAAGAGGCAGATCTATTCTTTCGGGCCTTCTCGGTCCCTTCCCTTCCCTTCCCTGCCCTCCCGCTCCTCCTCTATAATTTCTCATGGCCATTCCACCCCACGCCCGTATAAAAATCACAGAAATGAAAAGGAGAGTAATGGGGTGGTGGTGGTGGTAGCCGGGAGATGCCTAAGAAAGGGAGCTTCCTTTCAAATCAGTGCCGAGTTGCATCGGTCTCGGGCTTTGCCATGTGGTAATTTCCTCCCTAAACGCCTTCCACAAATAATGGTTTTCAAAATGAGCATTAACCGTCTTGATTACACGGAACGGTCCTTTTAATTTACACCAGTATTCTATTGATCACACAAGTGCAGATTAAAGTGTTCAATGGAGCCCATGATGAGGTATTAAGCAGCTAAGGGTCCTCCAGGGGCAGCCAGGGACGGCCAGGAATATGCTAGAAGTGTACAGTTATTTCCCCATAATGAAGTGGCCCTATGCGAAGGCATGAATCGCCGGCAGGAAGAATAGATTGACAAAGATGAGCCCTCCAAAGTCATTTCTCGCTCACTCATTCAGCCTCATGCCCGGCTCCTCTTGCGATTCTTCTGCATTACTTGTCATGAAATACCTGGATTTACTTAGCCAGCTGATGCAATTTTTATGACCTTATTGCTTTTTTCACCATGGTAATAGTTTTGAATCAATTTATCAATCCAGCAATGCCATCAGACATATTGCCCTGAAGATCAAGTCCGGGCCATTCCATCAATTCGGTGTGGTTTAGAGAAGATGGAGAGAGGGAGCGATGGAAAGCCGAGCCTCTCTGGGGCTATCAACTTTAGTAAACATGCCTCTTTCCCCCTTTTAACTGCTTCGCTTCTGATTTCAGGCAGCTCTTGGTCCTCGAGTGCAGCCACCAATGTCTTATCGGGCAAAGGTCTGGTGCAGAGGTGGGTATTCAGCAGGTTCTGGCCAGTTCTGGAGAACCGCTAGCGGACATTTTGAGTAGTTCAGAGAACCGGCAAATCCCACCTCTGACTGGCCCCGCCCCCATCTCTTCCCTGCCTCCCATTGAGTCCCAGCTGATTGGCTGGGTCTTCTTTGGTTGCCCTGCACAGGAGAACGGAGCTGGAAAGCAGGTTAGTGGGGTGGGGAGGGAATGGAGATTTTGCAGTATCCTTCCCCTGCCACTCCCACCAAGTCATGTCCACCGAATTGGTGGTAAATTTTTTTTTGAATCCCGCCACTGGTCTGGTGGGAGAACTCAGAGAATGAAGGACTCAAATAAAGACTTGGATGGCATTCTCTCCAACACAGGTAGCCTGGGGAATTCTGGGATCTGAAGTTCATATGTCTTACAGATAAATCAGAATTGGAAGGGACCTTATAGGTCATCTAGTCCAACTCCAACTTATAGCCCTTGACTTACAACAGCTCATTTAGTGACCATTCAAAGTAACAATGGCACCGAAATAAGGGGATTTATGTCCATGTTTTCACACTTATGACCATCACAGCATCCCCATGGTCATGTGATTTACATTCTCCTCACCACCACCCCCATTTTTTTTTAATTTTATATATACAATAATTCCATTCCATTTCAACCATGTGTCGATTAGGTACATATTTTGTGTGCTTACAATTATAATTATTTTCTTATCAATATAACAATAGTCACATTTTCTTATCAGTATTATCTAATATATCTATTTTTTAACAATCTTATCGAATTGCTTTATATATTCATCTAGTCCATTTTAATTGATTTTATTGTGTAGCCATTGATAAAATAAATCCCATATCATGTAATATTCCATTTCTTCTTTTTCTTTGATTACCAAGGTTAATCTGTAATTTTTGCACATTCAAATATTTTCTCAATTACTTTTCCTTCTATCGGTATCTTATCGCTTTTCCAATTCTGAGCAAATGCAGTTGTAGATACTGTTAATACATGTTTGATTAAATATGTTTTTTCTTTACTGTAACCTTCAGGTCTAATAGCCTTTCTAATAAAAATATTTCAGGTTTCAAGTCTATGTGTTGCTTTATCCTTTTTTCCAACCATGTGTATATTTCTGTCCAATATCTTTTAGTTTCTATCCAAGTCCACCACATATGCTAGGATGTTTCCAGTGTTTGATGACACTTCCAGCATTTGGATTCTGATGCTTAACAACTGACTCGCATTTATAATGGTTGCAGCATCCCGGAGTTGTGTGATCCCCTTTTGGGACCATCTGATGAGCAAAGTCAACGGGGAAGCCCGATTCACTCAGCGACCGTGTTACAAATTGAAGAACTGCAGTTATTCACTTAGCAAATGTGGCGAGACAAGTTGTAAAATGGGGCAAAACTCACTCAATAAATGTTTTACTGAGCAATATAAATTTTGGGTTCAATTGTGGTCATAAGTTGAGGACTGCCTGTATAATGTATCAGTAGTCCTCAGCTTATGACCGCAATAGAGCCCCAAAATTTCTATTGCTAAGCAAGACAGGTGAACTTTGCCTCATTGCATTTGAAAAATGGACATTATAAATAACCACAGAAATTGTGCATTGTGGTTTGTGCAATCTTATCATGCAAAGGCTGGAAATACATTTCCAAACCAGGTATAATAACAACTTCAGGTTTGAGGTGGTTAAAAGAAATGATGCTTGAAAAAAAGTGTAATAGACAAGTGGTATGGTATATGCCTTCTCTGGACTCATAATGATATTTTAATAACTTTATAACTTTTAAATCTTCAATTAATTCTGATTTTAATGTTAATTTTATTGATGAATATTTAAAGTGCTCTGTCACTGGAGCTTTTAAAGAAGAGATTGGACAACCATTTGTCTGAGATAATAAAAGGCCTCCTGCCTGAGCAGGGGGTTGAACTAGAAGACCTCCAAGGTCCCTTCCAATTCTGTTATTCAGATTATATTGCACACTTCCCAGAGCTCCTCTCTGACAGAGATAGGCAGTTAAGAAATACAAAATATAAATATAGATAAAATAAATAGCTTGACTCCCTCCTCTCTGTGGCAGCCCCTCAAATACTGGAAGATTGCTATCATGTCTCCCCTAGTCCTTCTCTTCACTCCAGGGGACTGGAGACTAAAACATATGAAGAACGGTTACAGGAACTGGGCCTGGCTAGTCTAGTGATGAGAAGGACCAGGGGAGACATGATAGCAGTCTTCCAATATTTGAGGGTCTTCCACAGAGAGGAGGGGGTCAAGCTATTCTCCAAAGTGCCTGTCGGCCACACAAGGAACAATGGACGGAAACTGAACAAGGAGAGATTTAACCTGGAAATAAGGAGAAACTTTCTGACAGTGAGAACAATCAACCAATGGAACAGAAGTTGCCTTCAGAAGTTGTGGGAGCTTCATCACTTGAGACCTTCAAGAAGAGATTGGACTGCCATTTATCAGAAATGGTGTAGGGTCTCCCACTTGGGTGGGGAGTTGGACTAGATGACCTACAAGGTCCCTTCCAACTCTGATTATCTATTATTTGTTAACTACACTGGCCAAGGCCAGTTCCTGCAACTGTTCTTCATATGTTTTAGCCTCTAGTCCCCTCATCATCTTGGTTGCTCTTCTCTGCACTCTTTCTAGAGTCTCAACATCTTTTTTTTAATCGTGTTTTTTTAACCAAAACTATATGCAGTATTCTGTGGGGATTAACTGGGACTGTGGGATGCAGGTATGGTCTTACTAAGGCTTTGTAGAATGGTATTAGTACCTTAGGTGATCTTGATCATATCCAGAGGTGGGCTGCTACCAGTTGTCCCCGGTTCCCACGAACCGGTGGCTAATTTTATCATTTTTAATTACCAGTTCAGCAAACCAGTAAATCCCACCCCACCACTCCCAGGGACCCGACCCCGACCCCGGCCACCCCACCCCACCCTTCCCAGGAATCCCCACGAGGCCCGTTTTGGATGCCATGTAAGTACAGGCCCTGCATAGAGGCTCAAGGAGGGTGAAAATAGGCCTCCCAGAGACTCCAGAAGGCTGGAAATGGGCCTGTTTCTGGCTTCCGGAGGCCTCTGGAGCACGGGGAGGCAGGTTTTTGCCTTCCTGGAGGCTTAAGGAAAGCCTCCAGAGCCTGGGGAGGGCAAAAACACCCCCCCCCCCTGCCATGGTGCAGGAGGCTGACTAGTCCACACCTACCATGGTCAGGCCCACCCAGCAGCCAGGCAGAGAACTGTTTGCCGAAATCTTTGAAGCCTACCCCTGATCGTATCCCTCTGTTAATGTAAACAGGCAAAGCTGTCTTAACAAATGTCTCACTTAGCAACAGAAATTTTTGAGCTAAATTGTGGCTGTGAGCCGAGGATGACCCGTAGAACCTAGCAAATGTTAAGATGTGTTTATGTAAGGCCAGGAGATAAAACCTTCGAAAGACCCTGCTGTAACATAGAGCCAGGACTACCTAATAGCGATTTGCATGTGGTTTTAAAAGCCAAGCAATCCATATCGACGAGCGTTATAAAGTGCAGTTTCTTCCAGCGCTGATGCCAAAGCCTTTCGGATCACCCTCAAATCACTGCCCCAGCTATGGACTGGTAAAGAGTAATTTTTCTTCCATCAGCATACAAAGCTAGAAATGACGCTCAAATGGATAGCTGCTCATTCCTAAGCTTATCAGAATGCCTAATGAAAAGTCACTTCGGGCCCTCCAGGGGAAAAAAAAAATAAACACATTTTCATTGATCATGCATTAAGGTATTAGGCTAATTTAATAAACCTCCCTTTGAGATATACTTCATTCACCAATATTGTCATTTCTGTGCAGCGGAAAAGGTTAAATGGACCTTCTCGAAGCTGAGCAAAAGTACTGTGTAATTACAGGAATTCAAGCAGTGGTGGGATTCAATTTTTTTTTACCGTCTATTCTGTGGGCGTGGCTTGGTGGGTGTGCTTGGTAGGTGTGGCTTAGTGGGCATGACTTGGTGGTCGTGGCACGGGAAGGATACTGTAAAATCTCCATTCCTTCCCCACTCCACTAACCTGCTTTCCAGCTTCGTTCTCCTATGCAGGGCAACAAAAGAAGACCCAGCCAATCAGCTGAGACTCAGGAGGTGGAGACTAGATGGGGCGGGGCCAGTTAGAGGTTGGATTTGCCGATTCTCTGAACTACTCAAAATTTCTGCTACTGGTTCTCCAGAACTGGTCAGAACCTGCTGAATTCAATACAGGGAGTTCTCAACTTATGACCACAACTGAGCCTAGGATTTATGTCATTAAGTGAATTTTTCCCCCCACTATGATTTTTCTCATCCCATTTCTTTAAGTGAATTGCTGTGGTTCTTCAATTAGTCACACGGTTGTTAAGTGAATCAGGTTTCCCCATTGACCTCTTGTCAATGGGTCACAAAAGGGGATCATGTGACCCCCAATACACTGCAACCATCATAAATGTGAGTCAATTGTCAAGCATCTGAATGTAAATCATGTGACCATGGAGGGGGGAGGGAGAAGGCGTGAAAAACGATCATAAGTCACTTTTTTCCACTGCCATTGTAATTTTGAATGGTCACTAAATGAACTGCTGTAAGTCGAGGGCCACCTGTGTTTTAGCCTAGACCTGGGATGGGCAATTATGGCAAACTTTACGGACTTCAACTCCCAGAATTCTTAAGTCATGCTGGCTTATGGAATTCTGGTATTTGAAGTCCACAGGTCGTATAGTTGCCACCTCTGGCCTAGAGACTGCATTGTTTTCCTTATATCAAGATCATGTGAAGTGTTAGTGCCACTTTGTAATGCCTTGGTAAAGCCACACTTGGAATACTGCATCCAATTTTGGTTGCCATGAAGTAAGAAAGATGTTGAGACTCTAGAAAGAGTACAGAGAAGAGCAGCAAAGATGTTTAGGGGACTGGAGGATAAAACATATGAAGAACGGTTGCAGGAACTGGGTATGTCTAGTCTGATGAAAAGAAGGATTAGGAGAGACGTGATAGCAGTGTTCCAATATCTCGGGGGCTGCCCCAAAGAAGAGGAAGTCAAGCTGTTCTCCAAAGCACCTCAAGGCAAGACAAGAAGCGATGGGTGGAAACTATTCAAGGCAAGAAGCAATCTAGAACTAAGGAGATATTTTCTGATAATGAGAACAATTAATCAGTGGAACAAGCTGCCTCCAGAAATTGTGAATACTCCAACACTGGAAGTTTTTTTTTTTTTTAATGTTGGATAACCATTTCTCTGAAGTGGTGTAGTGTTTTCTGCCTAAGCAGGGGGTTGGACTAGAAGACCTCCAAGGTCCCCTCCAACTCTGATATTCTATTTCTATATTTTATTGTCTCCACACCCTATATTTTGGATTCCCAATCCTGATCAAACAGGAACTCATCTATCCTTATCCAACTTCTTTGTTTCTGCACTACTATTTCCTTTACCAGCAGATGGCAGCAGGCAGCTGATTTTTGACTAAGGCTCAGAAGCTAAGCAGGCTTGGGCTAGGTTTGTTTTGGATGGGAGAATACCAAAGACCACGGAAGGCCATACTGAGAAGTCAAAATCATACTGGAAGAAGTCAATGCCAAACCACTTGTATGCTGCTGCCAAGAAAACTCCAAGCACGCTTCTACAGGTAGTCCTTGACTTTTGACTGCAATGCAGCCTGTCCATTATTGTCGTAAATCATGACAGTCGTAAAGTAGGTCATCACATGATCGGACTCAATTTTATTATTTATTTTGTGATGGTTGTTAAGTGAACGTTGTGAAGTAAACCCATTCTTCACCATGGAGTGTTTTTCCTGAAAAGCTGAAGTCCACGCCAGCTTTTGACAAAAGCATAAAACGGGGTCATGTGACTGAGGGATGCTGCAAATGGCTATATATGAGGGCTGGTTGCCAAGCAACCAAAATGTGGGTCATGAGACCTTGGAGAACAGGATGGCCATTGGAATTTTGGAACCAGGTCGTAGGTAACTTTTGGGTGTCTATTGTAACTCTGAATTGTCATTGTCACGCCCCAACATATAATCTTCATATACTGTTGTTGCTTTCTAGCCCCATATCGTGGCCAGAGGGATAAACACCACTTATATTGTTTTGAAGTTGATCCAACCCCTTTACCCATCATCCCGCACTCTCAAAACAAGTTCACACTGGAAAGCCAGACTCCATTTCCTTTAGCATTTGGAGAAGGCAGAAGCACAAGGAAGCATCCATCTTAATATGTGGCACATGGTCATTCAAGGACAAATCCACATTCCACAGAGTATCGCTAGTGAGATTTAAATTGTTTGTATTTGTTGTTATGTTCAGCAGTAACTTAATACTGTCTATCTTGTAGTTGGTTCTCATTGTATGTATCCCTATTTCCCCCAGTTTCACCATATCCTGTTCTTTCAATAAAGCATTCAGATCTATACACACAGTCTGTTTTATTGGAGGATAGGTGGATTTAGTTGCATGTCAAACTGCACACAGACTAACATGTAATGAGGACAGAACAGTCATTATGCAACGTCATAAGTTGGAGGACTACCTGCATACAATCTTGACTTATGGGAAACCTGTGGGTGATGTCCACCATGGCTACCATCTTAACTTCAAAGAAATCCCTTGGGTTTTTTTTCCATGTTTAGAAATAAAGCAAGTTGTTTTTGCAAAAAGGGTAACTTGACTGTTATTTCACTTCCTCACAGGGACTAGTCCTTGTTTTGTTATACTTCTGTTGGAAGAATTATCCATCTGCTTCAGTTCCAAGCTGGGAGAAAGACACTAGAAGCATGGAGGCTGATTGGAAAGATGGTTTAATGATGAAGCAGAACCACCAAGCATGTGTGATTCTGGGTAGCTGACCACGTGGAGTTGAGAGTGATGGGCTTTTATACCTTCTCTTGGGCTTTGAACTTGAGCTTCTGGTTCCTGTGCAAGAACATGTATTCCACTGTTTTAGGGGTCACAGCTGGCTCTGTAGGTTGTCTGAGCTAAGTTTGGTTGAAGCCTGGAGGATGATGTAATGTCCCCAGGAGAGTGTGTGATATGGTGAGCTCTGCTGCTGGATGATAGAGGGTTAATCCTATTATGTCCTGAGGGATCATGTCTTAATCCCATCATCCTGGAGCTGAAGATCTTTTGTTTTGTAGATCAGATGGCTCAGTTTTTTTAAATGGGCACAAAATATCTGCTGGGGGCTATTAAGAAAGACTTAAGGGCTGATTTCTGTCTACAAGAACATGTTTCTCTATTTTTCCTTTAGGGAAATACAGTATAATATTCTGCCTTTTTAATATCTCCTAAAACATTTCATTCTTCTGGGAGGGGGTGGCTTCCCTCACCTGTTGATTTTCCTAGTGTTTCCAAGTGTTTTCCTAGTATAATATTGTTTGTTAAACTGACCTGGTTTACACGACCATTTCCTGTTGTTTTGTCCCCACTTTCTTCCACTTAATAATGAGACAAAATTTACTTACCTAAACAGAATGACCATGGGTAGAGAAAAAGGAATGGAAATGGAAGCAACTTCTGACTTCCTGCAGGCTTCCCCATTGATGTTGCTTGTGGAAAGCTGGCGGGAAGCATTGGAAATCATGGCCACATGACTATGAGGACACTGCAGTGGCTACGAGCTTGTGAATAATCCTGATGTGAAGATTGTGGACATTTCAGTTTTGCTGGAGTAATAAATTCCGGATTTTTATGTGTTCCATTCTTTAAGTCAGCAGACTTGAGGTACCTTGATTCGAAAACTGTTGTGGTATAATGTACCATTTAGCCTGAACTACAAACAGAAAACAGATAAACGCTGTAAGCATTTTTGTAATATATAGTTAGAAAAAGAGAGTCTGCTGGTATTGTTGCAAATGTTGATCCTACCACTGAGAAATTCTCTGAGAAATTATATTTTTTTATTGGAGAAATTCATTGAGATTTCTCCTTTTCTATTTTTCCATGAAAAGTACCTGTGGCCTGCAGCATGAGAATAAAAAATAAAGATACTTTGTAAATATAAACACCATCAAATAAGCATAAAGTAGTGGTAAACAATATGCATATATTGTAATGAAAAAGACCAAATCTACAAAAATATGTCAACCATCTGCTAATGTTTACATAGTAATGCTACAAGGACTAATAAGAATATATGCATTTTAGCTTTCTTCCATTTTTGTAGATTTATCAAGTTGGATTTTGAAATTTTTTGTTGGATTTGAATTTTTTTTTTTTTTAAAAAAGCTTGCTTTAAAATATATGTTTCTTTTAGACTACCTTTCACAAAACGCATTTGCAATTTTTCAAGGAGACGTAGTTTTTGTTTCATCATGTCTTATTCAGACCTTATTTTCATGATCACAGTGTATGCATTGCAAGAGAGTAGCTTTCTTTTAAGATGCTTGCTTTTTTTCTTACTGTGCTGGAAAATCTGGGGGAAAAAATTCAAAGGGTGAATCGTTTTTGCCGTAGCTATTGCTTCAAAAAATATAAAATTAGAGGAGGCTAACTTGCACACTGGTGATTGATAGTGTTTTCTGCAATTATTGAGCCATCATTGAGCCTAAAATGATAATAAATCAGGCATGCTTTCCACCACTTCAATCAGAACGATTCTTTATAATGAAGTACAGAAGCAACTGCTGTGTATATCAAGCAATACAGCTTTTGTGCACCTCCTTCGAACCCAGCTGGCATTTTGGGGCTCTTGGCCGCTAGAGGCCACTGTGGTTCCTGCTTTGTGGTTGGCCAAGCTCAAGGCAACATAGAGATGAAAAACTGAACAGATTAGGAAATAAGGCAATGACAGGAATCCAACAAAAAAATAGTGAAAGTCTGTATTTCTATAGACATTGTAGTCAGTTTTACACAAGCCGCATTAGAGGACAATGATGATTGAAGCAAAATTAAGGTAAAATCCAATATTTGTTGGTTTGAAATAAAATAGCCTTGGTAAGACCACACTTGGAATACCGCATCCAGTTTTGGTCACCATGATGTAAAAAAGACGTTGAGACTCTGGAAAGAGTGCAGAGAAGAGCAACCAAAGAACAGTGGCAAGGACTGGGCTGGTTTAATCTAATGAAGAGAAGGACTAGGGCTGACAGATAGCCGTCCCCCAACATCTAAGGGGCTGCCACAAAAAAGCAGAGAGTCAATCTATTCTCTAAAGCACCTGAAAAAAGAAGCAATAGATGGAAACTAATCAAGGGAACTAACTTAGAAATAAGAGAGTGAGAACAATTAAATCGGTGGAATGATTTGCCTTGAGAAGTTGTGGTTGCTCCATCACTGGAGATATTTAAGAAGAGATTGGACGGCTATATATCTGAAACAGCATAGGGTCTGCTGCTTGAGTGGAGAGTTGGACTAAAAGAGTCTAAAGTCCCTTCCAACTCTGTTATTCTGTAGCCAAGGTTTTTCCTATTGATAAAGGAGAATATTTGGAGCTCTGGGTTGACATGAGGTCTTTAGTGCTCTCCGAGCTTGCTTGTTTTCTTGCAGACATTTCATTACCAAACTCGGTAACATCACCAGTGCTTTTCCTGTTGAATTTGCCTTCATCCTTGAAGATCTCTACTCTGTTTAGTCTCTCATCACGTTCTCTTTCACACTCAGTCCAGACGGGTCCATTCTGCCATTGAAATAGGAAGACACAAACACTTATCTGAAATTCTCCCCCAAATATGTGGAGCAAAAAAATGTAGAGATGGTTTTTCCAATTTTTGAAAAGGAAGGGGGGGGGGAATCCCATGTCTCCTCAAAGGTAGAAATTTCCCACAGTGGTCCCTACTGAAGAAGAATTGTAAAATTAGAAGGACCACAAGGATCAATAAGTCCAATTGTTTACAATATCCCAGAGAAAATACAGGATAGTTCCTGTTTAGTGACCAAAATTAAAATGGCAATGAAAAAAAAGTCTTATGACTATTTTTCATAGTACCACTAGCTCAATGCTTTGCTACGAAACTATGTGGTTGGGCTTAGTTTTTTGGGAGGAAAATAAGGAAAAGAAAATTGTGCCTCTGTCCACCAGCATCCATTGGTATTCATCTGGCTAGCGTCCTGTCACTGTGTGAGAGAGTTGAGGGCTGTTTGGAAAGTGAAACAGTATTTGCTGTGTGAGCAAGAAGGAGACAGCAAGGCGCCTAGGCGTGGCTTAGCTCAACTGTTCTGTATAAAAGTTGGTTACTGTTGTGAACTAAAACTGAAACTTCTCTCTGCTGCTTGTGTTTTGCATATGGAAGAAATTTCTTTTCAGGTGGGGAGGGGAGTAGAACTCCTTAGCATCAGAGCGTGTTAATAATAATATAGGAAATACCAACGCTCTGATGGTCATTTTGAAAAATCCTTTCTTAGTGAGCACCTTAGAAGCCAAATTTCAAGTTTGGTTCATATTTATGACGGGTGACATGTCCCAGAATCATGCGATCACTTTTTGTGACCTTCTGACAAGCAAAGTCAACGGAGAAGCCAGATTCACTTTACAACCATGTTACTAACTTGACAATTTCCCTTGTTCACTTAACAACTGTGGCACCAAAGGTCATAAAATGGACCAAACTCACTTAACAACTGAACGTTTTGGCTCAATTATGGTGATACATTGAGAAGTCACTGTTGAACCTTTTCATGAAAAACTTGCAGAGATGGGGAGTTTGCAATTTCCACTGGGAAAGTATTCCTCTGTTTTTCAGATCTTACTGTCAGGAAAATTTGTCTTTCAGAAAACCTCAGGGAAGAATTTTCTAGTGAGGTTTTCCTTTAAGCCCATGTTACACTGAACCAACGGATGCAAAGAGGATGTAAAACGGACAAAAAACCTTGCCATCCGTTGGTTAACACGATGTATCCGTTCTGTACTCACTGCCTCTGTTTTGCTTCCTCTCTATCTGTCCAGTATCTGTTTATGGACGTTTCATCCGCTCCAAAAGTTTTGGGCTGCCTAAAACTTTTGTGCGGAAAATGTATCCAGTTCGTCTGTTCTGCATCCGCTACGCATCCGCTAGGCATCCGTTTTGCATCCGTTACGCATCTGCTATATCCGCTAGGCGTCCGCTACGCATCCGCGCAACTCCATCCGCTCCAGCGGTAAACGGACGCGGGGAGGAAGTGGAACGGACGCAGAACGGATGCAGAACGGATGCCTAGCGGATGCAGCATGGAAACAAAGCATTTAAAACAGAAAAAACGTTCGCAGAGGGAACCTATCTCGGATATTAAGGATGTCTAGAGGATGCCTAGAGGATGCCTAGCGGAAAACCTATACTGCCTATAAAAAGGGGGAGCAACTCGCCTGCATCGCACTTTCAGAACAGCAGCCCAGCGGTGCAGACCTCTGCAGCCTTCGTCTGTCTCTTCCTCTTCCACAGCATCCAGTCATATCCACCGTGGATTGTAACAAAGTCCTTTCGGCAGCCACCATCGTTCTGCAACAGTGCGAAGCCATCTGCAGGCTCTGTGAGCACTACTGCGAGAAGAAAAGGAGCCACCCCAAAAGAGTCTGGGTCCAAAGATGATTCGCCAGTAGAGCGGAGGAAGGACTGTACAACAAGCTGATGGTGGAGCTCAGGAGCGAAGACACTCGGGCGTTCCAGAACTTCATGAGGATGCCTCTAGCCATGTTTGACGAAGTTGTGCAGCGCCTGACACCCAGGTTGACCAAGGCAAACACCAGCTTCTGGCCCAGCCTGGAACCTGGGCTCAAGGTGACACTCACTCTGCGCCACCTGGCCTCAGGGACCTCTTACAGGAGCATGCAGAACGGCTGGAGGGTGCCATCCAACACCATCAGCATTGTGGTCAGATAAGTGGTGCAGGCCATCATCGAAGAATACAAGGAGGAGATCCTCCAGTGCCCCTCCACTGAAGAAGGAGGGAAGAAAGTTGCAGAGCAGTGGTATCAGAAGTGGAACTTCCCCCACACCGTTGGAGCCATAGATGGGAAGCACGTGGCCTGCAAATCTCCAGCCAACTCAGGGTCCACTTATCACAACTACAAGGGCTTCTTCAGCATCATCCTCTTTGCCATGGTCGATGCTGACTACAAGTTCATGTACATCGATGCTTCAGGCAACGGCTCATCTTCGGATGCCCAGGTATACAACGCCAGTCACCTCAAGGAGGGGCTGGAATGCAACCTCATCGTGGGCTTCCCAGATCCAGACCCGCTGCCCAATGACACACAAGATGTGCCCTACTTCATCGTGGGGGATGACGACTTCTCCCTCACAACCTACCTCATGAAGCCCTACACCTCCAGACTCCTCACCCGTGAAGAGAGGATCTTCAACTACAGGCTGTCCAGGGCAAGGCGGGTGGTGGAGAACGCCTTTGGCATCCTGGCCAACAGGTTCCAGGTACTTCTCACCACCATGCAGCATTGCCCAGAGACCGTGAGGAGGATCATGGAAGCTTGCTGCATCCTGCACAATCTCATGCGCACCCGCTGCCCAATCTTGCAGAACAGGCTCGTAGACCTCCAGCAAGGCAATGGGGACATGGAGCCTGGGGAATGGAGGCAAGGGCGAAACCTGATAGACACTCAGGATATGCAAGGCCCCAACAGAGCCTCAAATGAAGCGAAGAAGCAGCGCAACCTCCTGAGACAATGGGTGAAATAATAACTATGAATCATAGTTAGTGTATGTTAGCGTGTATACAGCTTTAACTGGGAAATAGCAATTAAAGGAGTGGTTGTTTATATCCACGGAGAGAAAACGGCTTTTGGGTGTTGGCAGAAGCTGAAGAGAATTTATGTTCGAGATAATATTGGTGCTCACATAAATCTAACACGGAAGCTTTTCAGGACACATCTCCAAACAAATGGTGATATGCAGAGTCATTTAAAAACTATGCAAAGCATTTTTAAGGAACTCCACGAGAAAGAGCTTATATTCTCTGAACAACATCAAGTTTATATAATTCTATCTTCCCTTGATGAAAGTTATGATAATTACGTAACTTCACTTGAAATTTTGCCAAAGGAAAATTTAACTTTAACTGATATAACTGGCAGATTGATCGAAGAGGCCAGAAGAAGGCATGAAAGAGATGAATTAAGGAGGGAGAAACCTCAAAAAGAAGATAATGAATCTCCTACTGCATACGCAATTAAAAAGTGTTTTAATTGTGGAGGAAGAGGACATTTGGCAAGATTTTGTAAAAAGGCAAAGCGGCAGAACGCTGGCCAGAATACTAAAAATCATCAAAAAATACATAAAAATTTAGAGTTAGCCATGTATACTAACAGAGCTGTAAAAAATTATTTATGGGTGGTTGACAGTGGAGCATCCCATTGTATAACAAATGATAACAAAAATTTTATGAAAATGTCCCAGAGTAAACAGCAGATATCGTTAGCCAATGGCTGGAAACTGAAAGCTAAAGGTGAAGGTATATCATATTGTTCTTTTATAAAAGAGAATGTTATATGTACCACAACTTAAGTTTAATTTAATTTCAGTTAGAATTTTGGTTAAACTAGGATATGTAGTTACATTTAAGGGAGATAACTGCATACTTGAAAAAGAAGATAAGAAAATAACTGCATCTTTAAGAGGTGAATTATATGTGTTAAATGATGATGGTTTAAAGGTGGCTAACACAATTTATGAAAATAAGAAACCTCATGACGAGTGTATTCACTTGTTACATCGAAGGCTAGGGCATTTAAATTTTAAAATGCTTAAGAAAACTGTTGAATTGTCTAAGGGAATAAGTTTGAAATCTTGTAATAAGTATTTGCAGTGTAATGCCTGTAATCAAAATAAGAGCAGGGTCATACCGGCTAATAGAGTTGATGGATTTACTACTAAAGAGCCATTAGAAGTAGTATTTGCTGATTTAATAGGTCCGAAAAAACCAAGTGTAGGAGGAGCTCGCTATATACTAAGTATAATGGATCACTATTCAAGATATGGGTTTTGCTATTTAATGAAGAGCAAAACTGAAACATATCAAAATCTATTTAATTGGCTAAAATTCGCTGAAAGAAAAACTAAAAAGAAATTAGTAACTCTCATCACAGATAATGGTACAGAATTTACAAATCATAAATTTAAAAACAGACTAAGACTGTTTTTCAACATAAAATGTCTGCACCATATAGGCCACAACATAATGCCTTTATAGAGAGAAGAGGCCAAACATTACAATCAATGGCACAAACTATGATGTCTGGTTCAGGATTACCTGACAATTTATGGGGAGAAGCAATAATGTGTGGTAATCATATATTAAATAATGTTGTTAATTCAACAACAGGTGAATTACCATTCACACTGTGGCATGGTACAATACCTGATTTAAGTTACATGCACACATTTGGAGCACCAGCATGGGTGCATATCCCTACACAACTTAGATACAAAGGACAGCATAGAGCTAAAAGATTGATTTTTGTAGGTTATACATCTAATCATAGATCTTATAGATTCTGGGAACCAGGTACATCTAGAGTTTACACCAGTGCTAGTGCAAAATTCCTAGAACATGTAGGATGGAATAGATTAGAGCAAGATTTAAATAATGAAGTAATTATTGAACCCTACAAAAGGCAGAAAGATGAGATTAGCTATAAGAAGAGTCCAATTAAAGAAGTCCACGAAGAGCAAATAGGACCAGAACAAGAGGAAATAGTTGATCAGGAAGAGTTACATGATCAAGAACAATTAATAGAGGAAAGTCCACCTGTAAGTCCTATAATACCTAGACGTACTACACGTGTAACTAGACCACCTGATAGGTATCAAGCAAGTATAGTTTGCCAAGTAACTAAAGTTCCAACTAGTGTAGATGAACTTAGGATGTATCCTGCTAAGGATCAGGAGAATTGGCAAAAGGCAATGGAAAAAGAACTAAATTCATTAAAGGTAATGAAAGTGTAAGAAGATGCCAAATTACCTCCAGGAGAAAAATCCATTGGGTGCAAATGGATATTTAAAGTAAAAACTGGAAATGATGGGACTGTTACCCATAAAGCTAGGTTAGTAGCTCAAGGATTTAATCAAACTGCATCTGATTACGATGAAGTTTTTGCGCCAAGCCTTAAAGCTACATCTTTAAGAACAGCATTAGTGTGGGCAGCTAAGAAAAACTATGTTATTAACCATTTAGATGTAGAAACTGCTTATCTACATGCACCATTGCAGCACACTATATATTTAAGAAAACCAATTGCTATAAATGATAATAATGTAAATAGTAATGATTGTTGGAAACTCAAAAAGAGTCTTTACGGGTTGAAACAATCTGGGTTTGAGTGGAACCAATATATTGTGAAAGAGTTAAACAATATAGGTTTTAAATCTGGTTTAGCAGATCCGTGTGTATTTAAAAGAGAAAATAATGGAACGGTGTCATTATTATTATTATTTACTGATGATATTGCTTTAATAACTAAAACTAATAATGAAGCTAATGAGATTATATCATTATTAGCCAAAAAGATAAAAATAAAGCATTTAGGTGAAATTAAAAGGTATCTAGGATTGACAATTAATAAAACAAATAATGGTTTTAAGATATCTCAAGAAGATAAAATTTGCCAATTAATAAAAACGTTTAAAATGGAACTTTGTAAACCGGCAAAGACTCCAATGAGTCAGGAAGTTTGCCAAACTAATGATCAAAGTCCCAAATTTGATAAGTCCATATATCAATCTTTGATTGGTAGCTTATCATATATAAGCAATTGGTCAAGGCCAGATATAGCTTATAGTGTAAATCTGCTGGCACGTTTTAAACCAGATCCAAAAGAATGTCATTGGAAATCCTTAAAAAGAATATTGAGATATCTTAAGGGAACAATAAACCATGCATTATATATAGAACCAAAGGGTGATTTGAGTCTTAGTGCTTATGCAGATGCAAGTTTTGCAACTGATATAAACACTAGAAAATCAACATCTGGGATGGCTATATTATTTGGTAAAACACTAATAGGATGGAGGTCAATCAGACAACAGCATATTAGTTTATCCACGATGGAAGCAGAATTTTCATGTCTGTCATTATTATGCACTGACTTAATTTTCTACAAACAGTTATTGTTGGACATGGGTATAACTATAAAAGATTCCATTATGGTATATGAGGATAACCAAGCAGCTATAAAGTTAGCTACTAGTATTGCTGTAAAAACTAGAACAAAACATACTGACCTAAGATATTTGAATGTAAGAGAATCAGTGAAAAATGGAATAATAAAATTGGAATACTGCATGTCAGAAGAAAACATTGCAGACCAATTTACAAAAGCTCAAGGAGCAACTAAGTTTAAAGAAAGTTGCGAAAAATATTTTCTAAAGATGTAAATGATTCATAGTTATTATGTAACCTAAAAGGGGAGAATGTTAGGGATAACATTGTTCACCCTAACTGGTTTAGGTGAAATAATAACTATGAATCATAGTTAGTGTATGTTAGAGTGTATACAGCTTTAACTGGGAAATAGCAATTAAAGGAGTGGTTAAGAAAACAATATAAAAGTAGCAAGACTACGGCTTTCTCTCTCTCTCTCTCTGGCTTTGATGATCCCTGATTACTGCTTGGAATCGAGACTGCATTGCTCGAACGGGAGAGACAACAAAGGACTGATTTTTAAGTGAACTGACATAGGATATTCTACATGGACTTTGCTAACTGAATATCCCTGAATGGACTGACAACATGGTAAATGAATATTGGACTGTTATTTGACTATGCCATAAACTTATACTGGAATAAAATATATTCTTGATAGCACAAGCGTATCTGTTATTTTTACTGTATGTTAATAAACATACAAGCTTAGCTCACTCATTTATCTGTGTGCCTATCTGACTAATGCTGCACATTCTGTTTAGCTTGTCTACCTAACCCTGGTTGGGGAACCCAGGCTTAACAGCAGTGGTATCAGAAGTGGAACTTCCCCCACACCGTTGGAGCCATAGATGGGAAGCACGTGGCCTGCAAAGCTCCAGCCAAGTCGGGGTCCACTTATCACAACTACAAGGGCTTCTTCAGCATCATCCTCTTTGCCATGGTCGATGCTGACTACAAGTTCATGTACATCGATGCTTCAGGCAACGGCTCATCTTCGGATGCCCAGGTATACAACGCCAGTCACCTCAAGGAGGGGCTGGAATGCAACCTCATCGTGGGCTTCCCAGATCCAGACCCACTGCCCAACGACACACAAGATGTGCCCTACTTCATCGTGGGGGATGACGACTTCTCCCTCACAACCTACCTCATGAAGCCCTACACCTCCAGACTCCTCACCCGTGAAGAGAGGATCTTCAACTACAGGCTGTCCAGGGCAAGGCGGGTGGTGGAGAACGCCTTTGGCATCCTGGCCAACAGGTTCCAGGTACTTCTCACCACCATGCAGCATTGCCCAGAGACCGTGAGGAGGATCATGGAAGCTTGCTGCATCCTGCACAATCTCATGCGCACCCGCTGCCCAGTCTTGCAGAACAGGCTCGTAGACCTCCAGCAAGGCAATGGGGACATGGAGCCTGGGGAATGGAGGCAAGGGCGAAACCTGATAGATACTCAGGATATGCAAGGCCCCAACAGAGCCTCAAATGAAGCGAAGAAGCAGCGCAACCTCCTGAGACAATGGTGCAACTCCCCAGCTGGAGCAGTGGAGTGGCAAGACAGGATGGTAGATGCTTAATGGATGCTTCCTTCAGCCTGTCTCAACACACGGATGAGATTGGGCCATGTGTGTTTGGTTGGCCTACAATGAACAGGGCGTTTAATAAAGAGTTGTGTTTATGTTGACATGTGTGGATAATTATTACATTATTATTGATAAGAAAGGGCTGTTGGTGTGGCACCTGGGAGGGTGGACCATACAGTCCCACTATGCTTGCACTGGAGGTTTATCTATCCCACAGCTATCCTAACCCATCCCACAGCTATTACTCATTCCACAGGTATCCTAACCCATCCCAAAGCTATCCTTACCCATCCCACAAGCAAGCAAAGGCTTAAACCATTTCTAACAGTTTCCAGCAAGACTTTATTAAAAAAAAGAAACGAAGCAAGTGTATGAATCAAAAATAGACTTTATTAACAACAAGCTATAAAACAAAAATGAGTCTCTGGCACTCCTCTTGGTCGCTCAGTCTCATGGGTGAAGGGTCCAGGTGCTGTGGAGGTGGCTGGTGCTGGAGTGCTTGTCATCAGCTCCTCCAGAAGCAGAAGCAGCAGAAGCGCCAGCCCCAGAAGAGCAAGCCCGTGCTGCAGAAGCCCCAGCAGAACCAGAGTGAGGGCCAGGGGGCGGGATGGTAGCCCTGTCCCTCTTGCCAGGGCTGGCAGCAGATGGCTGAGGTTTGCTTTGCTTCCACATGGTTGTGGGGTTGCTGGCTGGCAGGGAGGCTGGCAGGAACCAAGGCTGGCAGAAAGGCTGGCAGGGAGGCTGGCACCAAGGCTGGCAGGGAGGCAGGCACCAAGGCTGGCAGGCAGGCTGGCAGGCAGGCAGGCAGGCAGGCAGGCAGGCACCAAGGATGGCAAGCAGACATGAACCAAGGTTGGCAGGGAGGCTGGCACCAAGGCTGGCAGGAAGGCTGGCAGGCAGTCATGAACCAAGGCTGGCAGGAAGGCAGGCAGCAAGGCTGGCAGGCAGACCGGCTTGCAGGCAGGCTGGCAGACCGGCTGGCAGAAAGGCTGGCAGCAAGGCTGGCAGGGAGGCTGGCAGCAAGGCTGGCAGGGAGGCTGGCAGCAAGGCTGGCAGGGAGGCTGGTAGCAAGGCTGGCAGCAAGGCTTGCAGGCAGACATGCAGGCAGGGCAGGCAAGGCAGCCAATCCGTCCGGCAGCAGGTCTTTCCTCTGAATGGCGACCTGCTCCCGAGCTGCTTCCGTTATATCCGCGGGGCTGACGCAATGCATCCTCCCCGCATGCGCAATTAACGCCAGGCATCCATTAGGCTTCCGCTGTGCATCCGCTAGGCTTCCGCTCTGCATCCGCTTCATCCGTTCGGCGTCCGCTCTGCTTCCGCTCTTTCCGTTCCGCATCCGCTTCGCTGAGGTCCCCCGGAAGCCTAGCGGATGTGCCATCCGCTCTCATCCACTTCCAACCGCTGGGCTTCCGTTCCCCATCCGCTTTCCATCCGCCCTGCGTCCTCCCCGCGTCTGTGTTATCCACTCCAGTTATGCAAATTTTTGCCCCTTTTGAGAGCGGATAACAACGGATGGAACATTTTGCTCGTCCGCTGTGTCCTTTTTGCATCCGTTGGCCAGTGAGACATGGGCTTAAGGACCGAATGGAAGAATCTGGGAAGGCAAGAAAACGGTGACTACTAGTCATAAAATTATACATTATTTTGCTAAATGGGGGGAGCTACCCTCTGCCCATGAAAACTTCTCCCAAAAGATTTTTTTCCCCCATAAGAATTTCTGAAGCAAATATACATTTTTTAAAAATCAAAGTAACTGCAAGTGCTTGAGGTAGAAAAAAAATTTAAAAGTTGATTTTGGATTTTACCGATTAATAAGTTTGTTGTTGAGTGGTGCGGTAGCCTAGAGGTGGAGCTCTTACCTCACAATTAGGAGGCTGTGAGTTCAATCCTAGGTAGAGGAAAGTATTTCTCTCTCTGGGCACTATGAGAATATATCTGCTGAGAACTCGGCATTGGCAACAGGAAGGGCATCCGGCCAGTAAACACTCAACTCCATTCAGTTGCGTCGACTCCATGCTGATGCAAGGGATTATGGGGTCATTAAAAGGCAAATAAATAAATAAATAATTGTTATAGAAATGGCTAATTTATATTATCATGTAAAAGTAAAAATTGAGGTTTGATGCTATTATCTTATTCTACTGCACCAAAGGAAATGAGAAATCAGCAGCTTTTCTTTCTTTTTTTCCCTTTGCCCCACACTTTTCCCTTTTCTTTTTCCTCCCTTATTTTCCTACTATTTTCTTTTGCATTTTTGTGTTATAAACTAAATTAAAAAAAAAACCAGTTGTAAGTCACTTTTTCTAGCTCTGTTGTAATTTTGAATGATTGCTAAACCAATAGTCATTATCTGAGGACTATTTGTATCCTGCATTTATTTTTTAAATACCAGCATTGGCACGAGAAACTGAGCTTTTTTGGCTGCCCTGAGGAGAAATAAGCACAGGCACTGCGGAGGGATTTTTTTTATGCATTACCCACAAAGGCAATGATGCTGGAATCTGTGATTAGAAGCAGGGGTGGGCTTCCAAAATTTTAGCAAAGGTTCTCTGCCCGCTTGCTGGGTAGGTGTGGCCATGGTGGGCGTGGCCTCATCGACCTCCTGCACCACGGCGGGTGGGGGGCCTATTTGCCCTCTTCGGGCTCCGGAGGTTTTCTTTGAGTCTCCGGGAAGGCGAAAATGGGCTCCCCGAGCTCCATAGGTGCTCTGGAAGCCGGAAACGGGCCCATTTCTGGCCTTCCTGAACTTCTGGAAGCCCCATTTTTCCCCTTCCCCGAGCCTTGCCCTTACAAGCAACCAAAATGGGCTGGGTGGGGACTCCTGGGAGGAGCGGGATGGGGTGGGCAGGGCCAGCCAGGAGTGGGATTTGGGGGTTCTCTGAAGTGCACAGAATCTTAGCTCGGGGTTCTCCCGAACCCCTGTGAACCCCCAGCAGCCCCGCCCCGATTAGAAGGAAAACAGAGGTGAGTTCCATAGAGCTCGAGTGGAACTCTGGAATGGGATCCTTGA
The DNA here is from genome assembly GCA_015471245.1 of Laticauda colubrina. Taxonomy (NCBI): domain Eukaryota; kingdom Metazoa; phylum Chordata; class Lepidosauria; order Squamata; family Elapidae; genus Laticauda; species Laticauda colubrina. Next base: position 13,810,487 of record BLBF01000056.1, read on the forward strand.
CCGATATTATGAGAATAATGAGACTGATTTTAAGCATGTTATTGTAATGTAGGTACTGATGAGTCAATATGAAATGCTTGCATCTGCCTCTGCTCATCTTTGGGCTTGTTAAATTCTGAGAATAATCCACATTGTGTTTCTAATTGCTGTCTTTCCCTCTCTCTCTCTCTCTTTTCTTTTTTTTTTTTTTAAAAAAGGAAAAACCAAAAACCTGGAGGAACATTGTAAAAGTGAAAAAAAGACAATCTCCTTTGAAAGAGATCTTTTAAATCGGAATTCAAATTTGGACAGCAGGGGTTGCCATCTTGCCAAGACATTCTGAACGATGAAGTCAGTTCAGCATCAAAGTCTTAAATGATGCATACAATTTCATGGCCAGCTAGCCATGGGTTGGTTGGGATGTTATGATTGATCAGGGGTGAAAGAAATGTCCTTTCATTTTGCTACGATTACACCAGAAAAGCCATAGGGTGTGGAAATAATGAAAAAAGAAAAAGAAAGAAAAAAGAGAAAGGAAACATCACAGAATCTGTGCACACATGTGTGCGCGCGCGCACACACACGCACACACACACACACAAACATACATACACATATACATACATATGGAAACTCTGTATTTCTTGTTGTCTTCCTCGTCCATACAATTTTTTTTCTTCAAAAATAAATTAAACAACAAACAAAACTTACATCTTTTGGTCTAAATAAGAAATATGGCCAGAGAATCAATATGGCTGTCCCATTGCTTTCCCCTTCCTTTCTCCATTCAGTCTGAGGTAAAAACCATTTGGGTGTTCACATTTATGAGCCTGGATGAATGATAAAAGTTATTGAAAGAAGCATTCTGTTAAAAAAAAAACAAAGAAAAGAATACAGGCCGTTCTTGACTTACAACAGTTCATTTAGTGACCATTCAACATTACAACGGCATTGAAAAAAGTGACTTATGACCGTTTTTCACATTTACAACCTTTGCAGCATCCCCATGGTCAAGGGATCAAAATTCAGACACTTGGAAACTGGTTCATACTTATGACTGTTGATGTGTTCCAAGGTCACATGATCCCTTTTTATGACCTTCTGACAAGCAAAGTCAATGGGGAATGCCGGATTTGCTTATAACCGGGTTACTAGTTTAGCAACTGCAGTGATTCGCTTAACAACTGGAGCAAAACTCACTTAGCAACAACAGAAATTTTGGGCTCAGCTGTGGTCGTAAATTGAGTACTATCTGTACCAAGTGAAAAAACCATTTCAAAAGCTCTGGTTTAGAGAAGAACAAGAGTGAAACCAGTCCAAAAAGACGTTTTTTTTGAGGAAAAAAATACGGTAGACTGAGTCATGCAAATGTGCAATACTTCAACTGGCTATCAAGGTGAGTCAGTTGTCAAGTACTCCAAATGTGGACATGGGACGAGTGTGTGGGTTTGTGTGTGCTGCCATTGGAACTTTGGAAACAGGTTGCATGAACATTTTTGGGGATGTCCATTGTAACTTCAAACAGTCGCAACAGTTGTGACATTTTGTAATGATCACACCTGGCTATCCTTGACTACAAGGTTCTCAGGTGTTAAGTTGTAGGAAAATCAATATCTCATATCCTGCATATTAACTGCAATCTCACAGAAAATGGCCAGCTGAGAAAAGACTAGCTGGCATAATGGGATAAAAGAATGAATCCCCATAGGTCCCATAACCCCATAAACATGGACATAGATTCTCCACGGAAAATCGAAAAGTCAGGATGATAATAAGTTAATAACCACCTTCAATTGAAGACTTGCTTGCCTCAACTGAATGATTGGGACTCCCATCCTGACACAGTTTTAAAAAAAAAAACAAGAAGGCTTCATCTGCACGTTTGTGGCCAACGTGATGTCTTTTTTATGTGTGATTCCCTTTCTGCAGAGAGTCTAAACATAGCACCCTCTTTTTTTTTTTTTTTTGAAATGCAGAATAACAAGAGTTGGAAGGTACCTTGGAGGTCTTCTAATCCAACCCCCTGCTTAGGCAGGAAACCCTACACCACTTCAGAGAAATGGTTATCCAACATATTTTTTAAAACTTTCAGTGTTGGAGCATTCGCAACTTCTGGAGGCAAATTGTTCCACTGATTAATTGTTTTAACAGTCAAGAAATTTCTCCTTAGTTCTAGGTTGCTTCTCTCCTTGATAAGTTTCCACCCATTGGTTCTTGCTCTGCCTTCAGGTGCTTTGGAGAATAGCTTGACTCCCCCTTCTTTGGGGCAGTCTCTGAGATACTGGAACACGGCTATCCTGTCACCCTTAATCCTTCTTTTCACTAGACTAGACATACCCAGTGGATGCAATCATTCTTTATAAGTTTTAGCATCCTTACCTTTTAAAACCATTCTATGTTATGCTGGAGTATATCTTACACATCCCTAGTTTGCACCATCAGCAAGGTCAGAAGATACTCCCTTGTCTTCTGTTTATCGCCCTACTAGATAAAATCCTTTTTTCCATCTTTGGTTTGCACATTTCCCTGGGCTGCTCAGAGACTGCGTGTGGCACGGCTTTGTTTATGTGTGAAGGCCTGAAGTAAGAGGGATGTTTGTTTGAATTACTCTTAGTCGGAAAGATCAATGTTTAAAGCTCAACATCTGGGCAGGCCAATGAAGACACTCTCTAACAGAGGATTCAGTGTTCAAGGTATAATATTTATAAATTTAAGGCAAATGAGACACACATATACACACATATATATTTAAGTGATTAAGGCAATCTGATATTGATGAAGTGCTGGGCTTTTATTTGGACAGAAATTTTGGTAATTATCTTTGCAAAGGGCCATTTATACACTATTTGAAAGTGAATCAATAACAACTTGGCATCTCATTTCTCCAGCAGCCACTTTTGCTAACTATGCAGTGTGCCAATTGAGCAAAGGGCACCGTTAAGTCTTCTGGGCATCTTAACTATATTGTGAATATCCTCCATTTAGCTTTAAGGAGTCTTCCTAATGACCAATGAGCCAAGAGGCAGAAATTGTTATGTTGGTACTACAATCTATGTAAATATGATATGATTGAGATTATTATTCTAAGTTCCATGATATGTTAATTATGCCAGAAGGTGGTACAAATTGTCCTTGACTTATAACTGTTCCTTTAGTGACCATTCAAAGTTACAACAGCACTGAAAAAAGTGAATAAAGAAATAATGTATCTGATTATTAATGGTTTAACTGCAGCCAGAATTGTATTTGCTCAAAATTGGAAAAATGAGAAAATTCCGATGGAGGAGGAAATGATTAAGAAAATAATATAATGTGCAGAAATGAGTAGATTAATACCAGCAATTAGAGATCAAGAAGAAAAGGAGTATTATTGGGATTTATTTTACCAATGGTTAGATAGAAAAGTAAGAAACTGAAATATAACCTAACAGTAATGATATATTATAACTGATTATTTCTGAATAAGTTATGTCATGAACACAATTTAGTGAAAACTGAGATTTGCTCTTAAAGATACCTTGGAATTGAAATTAAAATTTTAATGATAGTACAATAATGATATATTATGATATGGAAAGTTAATTAATGTAATATGAATGTAATGTTAAGGGGAAAAGATTATAGATATTGTGCACAGCATATATGTACCAAACTGACATACTGTATAACTGAAATATAGTTTTATTTTTTGTTTTGTATGTTTGCTATAAAAAATAAAAAAACATTATCTATCTATCTATCTATCTATCTATCTATCTATCTATCATCTATCTATCTATCTATCTATCTATCTATCTACTTATGACCGTTTTTCACACTTCCGACTGTTGTAGCATCCCCATAGTCATGTGATCAAAATTCTTTTGGCAACCATTTATGATGATTGCTGTTTCCTGAGGTCATGTGATCCTTTTGAGACCTTCTGACAAGCAAAAACAATGGGGAAGCCAGATTAACAACCCTGTTACTAACTTAGTAACTGCAGTGATTCTCTTAACAACTGGGGCAAGTACAAAGGTGATTTGGGGGACTGGAGGCTAAAACCTATAAAGTCTAGTTTAATGAAAAGAAGGACTAGAGGTGACAGGACTGCAGTGTTACAATATCTGAAGGGTTGCCAGAAAGAATAAGGGGTCAAGCTACTCTCCAAAGCACCTGAAGGCAGGACAAGAAGCAGTAGGTGGAAACTAATCAAGGAGAGAAGCAACCTAAAATCAAGGAGATATTTCCTAACAGTTAAAACAATTAACCAGTGGAACAACTTGTTTCCAGAAGTTGTAAATGCTCCAACACTGGAAGTTTTTAAGAAGATATTGGACAACCGTTTGTCTGAAATGGTATAGGATTTCTTGTTTGATCAGGGGGTTGGACTAGAAGACTTCCAAGGTCCCTTCCAACTCTGTTATTCAGAAAGTAAGGTCATAAAATGAGGCAGATCTCAATTAACAACTGTCTCGCTTAGTGACTGAAATTTTGGACTCAATTGAGTCGTAAGTTAAGGATTACCTGTACCATCTGGTGATTTTTCTTGAGGCGTGTTTGAAATACAAACCACTCCTCTAAGCTGAAATCTGCAGAGGATGACCTCCAAAGTATGTGAATGATTAATTAGGATCATGCCTAAACTATTTGTGGTTTCTTGAGTGTACGTTAAAACCTTTTTTTTTTTTTTTTGCTTCTTTCAAAGCATTTCCTCAATGGAACTGAAGGAGAACATAGAAATACATAAACCTTTCTTTCTCTCAAGAGATTTGATTAGCCTTATGAGAACATCTCTTTTTGCCTTGAAATGTGCTTTCAGCAAATTGGTGGTTAACAGATAGTTGTAAATGGAACAACTCTGCTAAACAAATAATTCCCTCAATGCTGTCCAACTATTTACCAAGTCTGCATTACTATTACTATTAATCTTCTCAACACTCCTTATCGGCCATCTCTTCCCACTTGTGACTGTATGACTGTAACTTTGTTGTTTGTATTCTTACAATTTATATTGACTGTTTCCTAGTATGATTTGATTGTCTATTGGTACACTATGACTATATTAAGTATTGCACCTTATGATTCTTGACTCTTGATGAATGTATCTTTTTATGTACACTGAATATAAAAGTGTATGAATCAAGACAAATTCCTTGTGTGTCTAATCTCACTTGGCCAATAAAAAATTAATTAATTAATTAATTAATTAATTAATCCCAAAGGTGCTTTTACAAAAGGCTACTGGACTTTGTTTTTTGTTTTTTTCCCTTGAAGACATTTTGCTTGTCATCTAAGAAGCGAAATGTCTTCAAGGAAAAAAACAAAGAAAGTCCAGTTACCTTTTGAAAAAGCATCTTTGGGGAAAACCATGACCTGGATGACTGAGAATCTCCATAGACATACTGTATCTCTTTACTCCTTAATTACTCCAAAGATTTAGCCTTTCCCTAAAGTTTTTTTTTGAAGCAACTTTAGGATATGTGGATTTCCGTTCCCAGAATTCCCTGGCCAATATGTTGATGGTATTGTTCTAGGGCTGTGATGTCGAATCTATGGCACGCGTGGCACAGGTGGCATGCAGAGCCATTTGTGCCAGCATGCGAGCTGCAGGCAAACTTACCTCATTGCACAAGTGCGCACCTCACAGCTGATTTTCAGTGGGTTTGAGGCTTTTTTAGGCCTTCCAGAGGCTTGAGGAAGGCTTCTGCAGGCTTTGCAGGCTGAAAACTAGCCCCGTTTCATCAATTCCTATTTTTCCAACAATACCGGAAGTGACAAAACTGGGTTAGTTTTCAGCCTGCAGAAGCCTTCCTCAAGCCTCTGGGAGGCTGAAAAAGGTCTCAAACCAGCCGAAAATCAGCTGTGAGATGCAGTGCAGGTAAGGGGGCGGTGGGGGTGGAGGGATCGGGATTGCGTACACATGAGTTAGGGGGCGTGGGGAGGCACGCATTGCCTTCTGGGTGCTGGCACATGAACGCGAGCATGCAAGCGTGCATACAATTTTTGGCACAGCAGCCCAAAAAGGTTAGCCACCACTGTTCTAGAGTCCAGAGCAGAGGTGTCCAACCTGCCAAATTTAAGACTGACGGGCTTCAACTTCCAGAATTCTGGGAGTTGAAGCCCAGTAGTTTTAAAATTGACATGGTTGGACACTCCTGATGGTATTGCTAACATTGATGACGTTACCTAGTTTGGTAATGAAACACCTGTAAGGTAATCACCAAACTCAAAAGAGCATCAAGTTCAATCCTGAGCTATAAATATTATCTTCTACTAGTATTGCTAACAAGGCAGATACCATGGAGAATGATTCACTTTTCCTAGTGATTCAGCTATACTGTTTTCAATTTCAGCTGACATCTAGAATTCCATAATTTTTGAAGGCTGCCCTGCTTGTCCAGACCTCATTGGATTCTTGAGGGGTGGTTTGTTTGGATCATTATTTGTATAGCTTCTGTAAACCTTGTATTTCACTTCCTTCTCCTGTTCAGTAGCTATGTGTTCGCTCTGTTATTTGACACACAATGTCCAAATTCATAGTAGAGGAATGGTGATGCTGGTTGCTTTAATCTTAGGCACTCACAAATTAACAGTCAGATGTTCAGAGTAGTTCCTGTAATTCCAATTTACTCTGCCGCAGATTTTTACCCAGTAAGCTAAATTTTAAACCATAAACCAAATTTGAATCATCTGGTTTACAGTATGAGCTAATGGCATGTTCGCTATTAAAATTATTTTGGTCTTCCACATGTTTATCTAAGACTGCATGAAAAATAAACAATGAAACTGGCTTAGTCTCTCTTCTGCTAATGAAGGTAGACTTTTGTCCTCTGCATTTGTTAACTTACAGTATATGTTAACTTTCCTCAATGGAGGCATAAAAACTCTCAACATATTGAGACTACAATTCCCAGCAATGGGCTCCTAAAAGACATTTAATCTTGACCTTTTCATGTTCGGCGCTCATAACTGATCAATTAGAAATTAATTTATCAATAACCTCTATTCAGAAAGAGAATTATGAATTTACTGATAAATTTCATCTATGGTTGGATCCATGTGTTGACATGAATTTGGAGACTATAGACCAGGGGTCTCCAACAGTGGTGGAATGCAAATATTTTTACCATCAGTCTAGTGGGCATGGCTAGGTGGGCATGGCCATGTGACTGGGTGGGCATAGCTTCTCCTCCTCCTCCTCCTCCTCCTCCTCCTCCTCCTCCTCCTCCTCCTTTTGCAGCACCTCTCCCACCCGGTGTTCCGTTTTTTTGCCTTCTGGGCCTCAGGGAAGCCTCCTGGGGGGGACGTTTTTTGCTCCCAGGAGGCTTTCCTGAGGCCCAGGAGGCCAAAAATGAAATGTGGGGGTGGGTTTATGCAACCTCAGGTAAGCCTGCTGGGTGAAGCAGTAAGGCAGCAACAGTTGATTGTTGGAACAGCTGATTGTCAAGAGGAAAAAAAGAAAAGAAATACTGGTTTGGTTGAACCGGTAGCTATTTTTTTACTACTGGTTCAGCTGAACAGTAACATTTTTTTACTACTGGTTTGGCTGAATTGGGCCAAACTGGTAGAATACCACCACTGGTCTCCAACCTTGGCAACTCCAATCCTGGAGGACTTCAACTCCCAGAATTCTCCAGCCGGAGGATTCTGGGAGTTGAAGTCCTCCAGACTTAAAATTGCCAAGGTTGGAGACCCCCGCTATAGACAATCCATAGATGAGAAACCAACAAGAGAGGACATGAATGATAATAATGTCCTGGAAACTAAGTTGTGGAAGAAACCAAAGATAGTTAGATTCATAGAAATTTGGAGCTGTAAGCGACTTTGGAGGTCTTTTAATCCAACTCACTATCCTGCCATTGCAAATTTAGGAGGAAACTATCAAGTTTACTTGCAAAAGTATAAACTCTAAATACCTTATGGACCTCCACAAGGACAAAATGTTGTACATTAGATGCTGCTATTAAAAAAATAAATAATAAAATAAAATAATCAAGAAATTAAAAATGAGAGCTCCCAGCATGAGATTGGCAATTCTGCAATTCTGTTCTTAAATCAACTTTCTTTCTCTTTCTAGGACTAACTCCAAAGGCAGCATTAAGCAAATGGCTAATGCCATTATGGGCGTAACAAAGGAATACACTGGGATAATTATATTAGCAAAATACAAATCAGATTGTAGGAGAAGGAGTGCGGAACCTGGGGGTGGAGTCAAAAGAGGAACCAGCCTAGAATCTCTATGTAGCCACAAACGAACCAAATTCAACCCCTCTTGAAATTCATTGACCCTTATCCAATGCCAAAATATTGCTTACCATTAGTTGAGTAGATTCCTGTGCATAGGTATGAGTAATAATAAATCACTTTAATTGAAATTTCACGTGTTCTCCTGATATTTTGTGTCTGACACATTTTGAGGTAAGGTAGATGTTTTTTAACTGATTGATGGAAGGATGCTTCAAGGTTTTCGGTCCTTCATTTCAGAGGACTAGCAGTCATTTCCCTTACAGTAGACATAAAAGCTTAAAGAGAATGAGAAAGAAAGGGAGAGAAAGGAAAGTAAGAATATTACATGAGAGGAAATAGATTACTTAGACAAGATGGTCCATTTTTGTGCTGACATCACTAATATGAAAACCCATTAAATCTTTGACACTAGTTCCATCTCTGGGGCTGAAGAGCTATGGGAGATATTAGAGATGATGATGTTCAGCTGCTATTTCCACTTCCTTTTTACACCATAAATGCTTTTCCAAGGTGATTGTGTAAGTGGGATTAAACAAATAATATGCACTGTGAACCTACATGTTTGTCCTATGCAGACACACAGCAAGTGTTGATTTCTGCACATAGCACAAGAGTATACAAACCCCAGTCTCTGAAAACTGGGAGGAGGGGAACCTTAAAAGCCCATCCCACAGTAGCTAGTGAATTAAATATTTCAGTGTGACAGAAGAGGGGGATTATTAAATACCCAGGGAGTCATCTTACTGCATTTAATTTCATTTCGATTAAATTTTTAATGTAAATTGAAGCACATAGTGCACAACTCTGGATATTCCACTTAACTGTCAGATGTGGTTCTTGGTCTGGAAACAACTGTGCACCATTAGTTAGGATGTGAAACAAGGGTTCTCTTTATTTTGCCTTCCACTCTGCCTCTGAGCTTTTCAGTGAGCTCTCTGTACCTGCCTAGTTGTCCTCTGATTTCATCCCTCCCTCTCAAGTTGCAAGAGAAAGAGTTGGAAAGCACCTCAGGAAGGCTATTCTAGCACAATTCAGGCATATATTGACTTGCAGAAATGGGGACAAGGAGTCTTTCAATATTGTCTATCAAGTTAGCAGGCAGAGAAATTGAATGGTGCAGATCTTTGTGTTAGAAATTCTGTTGTATACAGCACCATACAGAACAAACACAGTACAGTCACCATGTGCTTTACTTCTCAACTGTAACAGGAAACAGAAAGCTCTACTTAGAACAAAAGAGCATAGTGTATATACCATAGATCCAAACTTGTCAATACTGCCATCTACTGGCTGAATACAACTGTAGTTGTTGTATACATATTTATTCCAAAAATGAATTCCAACACTGATTTTATCCAGACGAAGAGATATTTCTTCAACCATTTTCTAGGGAAAATTAAGTGGAACTGGTAGCCCTCAACTTACAACCCTTTGTTTAGCGACCCTTCAAAACTACAACAGTACTGAAGAGGGTAGCTTATGACCAGTTTTCACACTTTGTGACCAGTCCCTGTGCTTCAGATTACATTTTCCAGGACAGCCCTGCGGATTGGTTCCGACCACACCGCAGGCTGAATCCTTGTTCTTGACACCCCTACTTTACAAGAAGAACTAATTGACAGTTGAATTCCAGAAGCCAAAGCTTGTAATATTTTACATATACATCTACATTTATAGCTTCAGAAATCAAAATACCAGTGTACATTGCACCAAGTTCATAAATTTTGCACATAAATCAGTCCCTGTCTTTATCTACACATAATATGCATTCTGCCACTCATTCTACCAAGAATACCCATGTGGGCAGATAAGTCAAGATGGCAGCTGTGATCTGTGATTGAAGCTCCACTTGTTTCTTTGTAGTGTGTGCATCCATACTTTTTGATCATGTGCAGTAGACATCTCTGGATATGGTCATCTGAATGCATGAAAATACTTTAGTTGAGTGAGATCAGAGTACTTTTATCCCAACTGTTAGCCGAGTTCTGAGGTCTCATTCAGAATGATCCCACCATCCAATATCTGAGCCTTTCAAACTCCAACCTCTCAAATACAAGATTTGAGTTACAACACTCAAATCTATCACTTACGGATCAAGAATTGGCACCTACACAGAATCCTCAACCTCTGGTGATCCAGAAAAAGAGGAGGAGAAATGGGGATGAATCAGAAAAAGAGGCATTAAAAAAGATGCAATATTTTGTGCCAATTAGTATTATTTTAGCCTTTTGTTCCACCATGACCTTGCTGAATATTGTACTGAATTTATATAATCCTTATTTTTAGGTCTGAGACGAATGTTCAGCTCACAAACTGCTGGGCTAATCTCTTGTTCTAGACCTAGATAGTTCACCACAAACCCCATTTATCTCCTTCCTTCCTCCCCTCCTTTTTCCCTTCCCCCTCCCTCCTTACCTCCCTCTCTGTCTTCTTTCCCACCTTTCTTCCTTTCCCTCTTTGTTCCCCCCTTCTCCCTTCCTCCCTCCCCTTACCTTCTTCTTCCCTTCCCCTCCCTCCCTCTCTGCCTCCTTTCCTTTCCTTTCCTTTCCCTTTCCCTTTCCCTTCCTCCTCCTCCTCCTCCCTCCTCCCTCCTTCTCCCCCCCCCTCTGTCTTAATCACTATGAGAAAGCCAACTTCTTCTTTCTACACTGGAGCACTGTCTCCTTGTCTCCTTTCTGTAATAATTTCAATGCCTAATTCACTCTGCTGGTTCCCTCCCTTCCTGAAATAGAAAGCAAGACTCCAATTCCATTTTTGACACTGCAGTTGACCTTGGATTGTGTGGGGTGGTTCCAGCCATAATATTACACACAGCGTGAAATAATGTTTTATTATCGCTCAGCAGAGACACCCGAGAAGGTGATGCAACCAGTCTCCCAAGACTTTTCCAAGATGCGGGCCCTGCTGAGCAAATCTGAAATGCTGCTGCTAATTTCTCTCTGCAGTGGAATGATAATCCCAAACCAGTTTTCTGCCCAAAATATTTGCTCCAAGTGTGCTGTCCATGCAGAACACCAAACATTTTCCAAGTCCATTTGGCGTGAACATTATTGTGAGCAAAATGGAAGGGATAAAAGACAGTAGAGCATCAGGGTACCACCCAAAAATAAGACCTGTTGCCTTTTTTTTTGGTGGAAAAGAATAAAATAAGACAGGGCTTTATTTTTGGAGAAACAGTAATGTTGGAAGGAAAATCCATCTTGTTCAGTTTCAAGCTGGGAGAAAGATGCTGGAAACAACATGGAGGCTGATTGGAAAAGTTGGTTTGTTGATGAAGCAGAACCACACACAAAGACAGCATGCAATTCTCAGTCAGCTGAACAACTGGTTGAATGAGTGGATGGATCTTTATAGGTTTCTGTGATTTTGAAGTTTGGACTGTTCTGGGCGGGGTTGTGCAATGAAGGGGCCTGTATCTTTTGCTAAATTGTGGTGAGTTAATCCGATTATGTCCTAAAGGCTCATGTCCTGGTTCTTAGAATTTGGGTGGAGGAGAATGTGAATTTTAATCCCATTCTTGAAGTTCTTTTGTTTTGTGAATAGCATCTCCGTTAACCCTGATTACATTCTTGGCAGGACTAGACTTCTTGTCTCAGGAACATCTCTGGAGTTTTTTCCCCCTCCTTTGCTGAAACTTTGCTTGTGTGGAGCAACCATTCAAAGTTACAATGGCACTGAAAAAAGAGACTTATGACCATTTTTCACACTTACGACTATTGCAGCATCCCCACAGTCATGAGAGGCCAGGCAAGGAGATGCGTGCCTCAATGTGAGTGGTGTTGAGTTGGCCATGCCCAGCCAATAACATAACCACCAAGCCATGCCCACCAACTAAGCCATGCTCACAGAACTAGTTGTTTAAAAAATTGAATCCCACCCCTGAGGGGAAATATAATATTCTGCCTCTTAGTGATTCCCCAAAATATTTCATTCTTCTAGGAGGGGAGGGGCTTCCTTTACTACATAAATATCATAACTTTTTAAATTTTGTTTGTTCCATTGCCCATGGTCATGTGATCCAAATTTGGATGCTTGGCAACTGGCATGTACCTATGACAATTGCAGTCTCCTGAGGGTTTCTTGGATGAAAGGCAAAATGTTTTCAAAGAAAAAACCCCCAAGAAAATCCAATTACCATTTGGAAAAGCACTTTTGGGATCCCCAATGGAATGTCTTTTATGGAAATGGAAGTTATTTTTGTAAAAAAAAAGAAGAAGAGTGCTATCCAAAGAACTGGAGTCATAAAAATCTGCCTAACCATTAGATGGCAATGATTAAGTTAGATTTCTCTAATTCTTCATTGTGGTTGTCCAGATTTGGAAGCCAGCTTCAATATAAAGTGTGAAATCATTTGATATCAGTGTTTAGGCTAGGTAGTATCTCACAATAGATAAGGAATGTCTGTTGTTGTTCCTCCTTTGAGGTGAAATGGGAGCAAACACCACTAGGTGGCATGCCTCTGAAAACACTTTTTTTCTCAAAAATAACTGGCTAAAAGCCGTTCTTTTTTCAAAAGGGTTCAAATAGCTGGAAGAGAAACAACATTTTTTGTCAAAAGTGTTGAATTAATTTCGTTTGGAATGTTGTCAATGAACTGACAAACATTCTTGGAAGTAAAATTAAGCAATTTAAATCTCCATTGATTTCAGCAAGGGATAGTTAAGCTTGTATTTAATTTCCCCATTAACAAGGGAATTAAGTTTGATTAGTTTGTGGCTTCTTCTTAGGAATGAAAAAATAAAGAACTTACATTCTTGTTTCTCAAATGATCAGTTCTTGGAGGGACCTTTGGCTTTTCAAAACAATTTAATTCACTTCTTATGTTCCTTTGCCAGAACATCATTATGGTACAATTGTAGCACAGTGAAGAAGTTCCTTTTCTTACATATCTTCATAGCCATTTGAGCTGGATTTCTGATTCACAAGTAGCTCCTTTTTACAGTAGTTTTAAATTTACTTCTAAGAATGTGCACACATTTATCTTGAAATATTTCTATCCCAATTACTATCTGTGACAGTACGGGAACCATGTTTCCCCAAAAATACAACCTACTCTGAAAGTAAGTCCTAGCTTGATTTTTATATGTGCACCCAATATAAGGCCTATCCCCAAAATAAGCCCTAATTAAGATCCAGCCCTTTCCTGAAGGCCTGTGTTCCTTCCATCACCTTGTTTTTTATCAGCTTTGTTGCTTTATAGGTACCAACAAATTACGTTGTTTCCAAATAGTCACTTTGCTGTTGTTATGACTAGCATCCTCATAAAGGTACAGTATTTGGGATTCTCTGGTGGTAAACAAAGATTGTTGATCTGCTCTAAATTTGGGTCAAAAAGCTAGAGTTTGGATAGTTACAGGTTTCCTGCTAAAGCTTTGAGCATTTTTAAAACAAATTCTACTTAGGTTTCAGCTTTGGTGAAAGTTTGTGGCAAGGTTAATTGAGTGAAAACGTGTTTTTACTCACTGCTGGTGTGTTCGTGCTCTTCTCTTGACCTTGAAAATCTCCTTGTTTTTGTGTAATGAAAAGAAATAAACGAGTTCTTACACCACCTACACTAGCTATTACATGGCATCCCCTGTTCCCAACCTTGCTTATCCATCTTCCTTCCAAAACAAACATTCAAGTGACTTTAATCTCACTCCTCTGTGCCTGTCACCTTCCTCTAAATTTTTCTTTTCTGCTAAATACCTAAATCTGGCTTTATGCTTAGAAATGGTTTCACTGTTTCACCTTGAAGTTTATTCAGTCTTGATGATGGCAAAAGTTAAATGTCTTTACTTGGCTTTACGTGAAAAAATAACTGAATGTTTTTAGAACTTTCTAGAGAACTATCTGTCATGTCTTCGAGCATATAGTGATATGTTTAGCAATGGGTATTATTATTATTTTGAGTTAGCAATCATTCTCATTCAGTTTTGTTTACATTGTGTTAGGCATTGTTTTAGGCCCTGTTATGTTTTTATGTTTCCAATTATGGTTTTAGTTCTGAAAATGTATTAAAATAGGTTAAGTTTACCTTGAGGTGGTAAAAATAAAGGCAGAATAAAAATCAAATCCATAAAAAAATGAATAGTTACATAAATTGTTGATACTGGCTTAAAAAAAATAATCATTTAATGTTACCCCTACTAAATTCAATGGAACCTATGCCGAAATACATTCAAGGATTACATCATCAGTTTCTTCTTGCTATTCATAAGGATTCTATGCTTTCCTATTTCCTTATTTGATTTTTTTCCCCCACATATGAAGAAAGAATTCGATGTCCATGCAATTTGTGGCAAAGCAATTCTATGTGGCTCATTAGGTAGCCTGAAAAATTCAATCCTTTTACATTCTAGTGAACCTTTCCATATTTGTCACTTTGTGGACCATGGTAAGCATCAGAAATTCATTAACCATTGGGTAAAGATATGTTAAAAGCAGAGCCCATGATCACAGTGAACAATGAAGAGCCAGTGAGCAGACCAGCTCTTAAAATCTCTCTGGACAAAGAGAGAACAGGAGATCACTCATAAGGACTCCAGACAGCTGCTCTTAATGGGGAGAATGCAAAATTCTGATGGGATTTGAGCACTGGAAGTGATGAAAGCCCATGTCATACTGCCCAACGGATGCAAAAAGGACACAACGGACGAGCAAAATGTTCCATCCGTTGTTATCCGCTCTCAAAAGGGGCAAAAATTTACATAAGCAGAGCGGATAACACGGAAAGGAATGGACGTGGGGAGGACGCAGAGCGGATGTATAGAGGATGCGTAGAGGATGTGTGGAGGATGCATAGAGGATGCAGAGCCGATGCAGAGCGGATGCGTAGAGGATGCGTAGAGGATGCAAAGCGGATGCGTAGAGGATGCAGAGCGGATGCAGAGCGGATGCAGAGCGGATGCAGAGCGGATGAGCTGCATCCGCTTTCATCCTTTCTCCATCCGTGCTACTAACGCTGCGCGTCCGTTCTGCTTCCTCCCTGTGTCCATTTACCGCTGGAACGGATTTTAGTTGTGCGGATGCACAGCGGATGCCTAGCGGATATAGCAGATGCATAATGGATGCAGAATGGATGTCCCCCGTATGCCTAGAGGATGCAGAACGGATGCATTGGATACATTTTCTGCGCAAAAGTTTTAGGCAGCCCAAAACTTTCTGAGCGGATGAAACGTCAATAAACAGATGCTGGACGGATAGAGAGGAAGCAAAACGGAGGCAGTGAGTACATCGCGTTAACCAACGGATGGCAAGCTTTTTTGTCCGTTTTACATCCTCTTTGCATCCGTTGGTGCAGTGTGACATGGGCTGAAGGAACAGTCACCTTGTTCAAACTACAGTTGGTGCCTTTAAAAGGACAATACAGTGTTGGAAGAAATGCCCATCTGGGTTCAGTTCCAAGTGGGGAGAAAGACATTGGAAATGGAGTCCGTTTGGAAAGATGGTTTAATGGTGGACAGGACCACATGGTTTGAGGTCCTGGGCAAATGAGCACATGGATGTATGTGTGAGAGACAGATACCCTCTCTTGGGCTTTGAACTTGCTTCCTGTTCCTGTGGAAAGATATGTATCCTGATTGGCTGTCAGACTCTCATGGGGCCATGCAGGGGTGACTTTGTAGGTTGTCTTGAGTCCCAGGCTTGGTTGAACCTTGCTGGGTGATGATGTAATGAAGAGTTCTAAAAGGGTGTTGGGCCTTTTATGGCTTAACAGCTTTGTCCTGGTTTGGGTCTTGAGTGAGGGCTAATCCTATCAGTCTTGAGGGTGAAGGTCTTTTGTTTTGTAGATAAGCTGCCCCAGCCTTTTCTCTTGTAGATAGGTTGGCACCAAAACATCTGCCGGGGGTGGGTGGGTGGGCAAGGAGCTCAGACTCTGAGTTTATGTCTTTAAAAACATGTTTCTCCTTTCAGGAAAATATAACATTCTGCCTTTTGAATATTTCCTAGAATATTTCATTTTTCTAGGAGAGGGGTGGGTACTAACTTTCTACAACAATCACATGCTTCCTTTTCTAATCATGTTCGGACATTGCTAATTAATGACTTTTCAGCTATTAGAAATCTTTGCCTCAGCAAAACACTGAGTGAGTCTGCCTTCAATCTGTAATGAAAGAAAATAACTGAAATAAACAGCAAAAAGTTAATTAAGACTTTGATTTTAGAAAGTTATAAATGGATATAAAGATCCAGATAAATTTGAAATGAGATTTTGAAATTAATTATGAGAATCTTTCCCATGGGAAAGTTAACTTATTTTGAACATAAAAGAGCTAAGCAATGTTAACAATTGAATATTAGAGGTAATTAAAGATTTTAATATAAAATTAAGAAGAAGAATATATGACTCATGGATTCATTTATTTTCTATTTTTCAAAATTATCTTTGGCATTTCCAATGTTATGCTTTGTTTCATTTTGTAGCTATTAATAACATAGCTACAAAATGATGCAAAATATTATAACATTGCAAATGCCAAAGGATAATTTTAAAAAATGGAATAGAAATGAATTTCAACAATGTCAATAGTGATGTTTGCTTTTATGGATAGACTGTGTCCAAAAGATGTTTCAGAAACAAGTTTTATCTGATGAAACAAAGGTAGAGACAACACTGAAAATGGATGTACAAATGGCAAACTGCAAGAATGATATAGAAAAAAGATATTTCATTGGAAATCAAATTATGCTTTAAAAATTAAAAGGAAATAAACCAAGACAGTGACTGGATAATTCTTTGATATTTAATTTATGAAAGAGATTTGGAAAAACTTGTATGAATCTTGTGAGAAGGATAGAAAAGAAATGAAAAGTAATTAAATTCTGCAATATTACTTGAATGGACTAATGTTTAAGTTCGTGAGAAGTAAAAGGAAGGAATACAAAGTTGGTTTATTTGATCAAGATTAAAACAGATGCAATATATTTGTCAGGGTTCCAAATAACATGCCTATAGCAAACAGAACTCTGAGGCAGACAACTTCCTCAAAAAAACAGGTTTATTGGATATATCAAATTGGCACAGGCTGGTGAAAACCGACTAAATGTTCCTGCGGTTTTCACCTAATAAAAACTGAAAGTTTGTGACTTTCTCAATCAGCCATGTGACAATCAGTCACATGGTCCAATCAGGATACTGTCCAGTTGCTAGGTGACTCCAGTCTCCTCCTTCTGAGCACCTGCAGGAATGTTCTTGATTCCCATGAGAAAGTATTTTGTTTTGGGTACAACAACCCAACTATCTCTATTCCCCACTACCTATCCCTCTTCTCTAATGTGTTAGCACTGAAGTCTCAAAATGGCCTCAGTCAGGCCAGCTTCGTGGTTGACAATATTGCTATATCTGGCAACAAAAGACTTTTGCCACACTAGAACTAAAATGATGATGTTTTATGGATTTGTTTATAGATAAGAGAAGGAAGATAGGATAAAGATTGCTATAAAAATAATAGCATGGTTCCAACCAGGACGGAATGTTTCTGATGGCTGTATGTTAGATTTCTATTAATTGTATTGGATTTCTCCCCTGTATTTTTCCCTTGTTGTATGTCATCCAGAATTTATGGAGTGGCGCAATTTATATCCCGTGAAACAAATAACCAAACACAAATATTTTGAAAACATGTTTAAAATTACACATTTTGGTAAATGTTGTGTTAGATGGTCTGATTGGTAGTTCATGGGATCTGAGGGAAACAGGAAAGGCAAGGAAAAGTAAGGCATTTTTAAAAAATGGCCCAAAAGGTTTTATAATTTCCTTACAATATTTTTTTAAAGATATTGTTAGGAAAAGAAATATAGCTGCCCAGTTGGTAGGGGATAGACAAGATTCCCCAAAAACGAGACATGGAAAATATGTGTGTGAATTGCAACATTTTAAAAAGAAAACCGGTACAGTGTATAACTGAATTCTAATATGATCTGAAAAAAATTGGATCAATATCATCGTAATGACATCATATTCAATGCGAGCTCAAAGTCAACAAATTGAGAGTTGAGCATGATGACTCTCTATTTTATTATCCCCTATTTTAACAAGGGAGAAATACCTGTTAAAGAAAGATAAACTGACTGGAGTCTGTGTTTACAGATCTAAATTAGTTTTTGTCACTCAGACCAAAAGACTTCACTGTCAATTGAAGATAGTTCACTGAAGATGTGAGCAGAGTTCACTGCAGCCATAAGACAAACAGCGTTAAAGAGGAGATGGAAAAAATTATGGAAGAGGGCCATGGTGCTTTTTTCAGAATCCAGGGTTTGTTCCGGTTCCACATAATGTCTACCATCTTAGCTAATAAAAGAAGAAAGCTGCTAAAATGGCTCTGAAAGGAGTAGAGGTTTGAAAACAAAAAATACTATTATTGTTACCTTTAAAAATGGAAACAGTACAACAGAGTTGGAAGGGACTTTGAAGATCTTCTAGTCCAACCCATTACTCAAGCAGGAAATCTTACACCATTTCAGATAAATTCAGATAATCCAATCTCTTTTTAAAAACTTCTACTATTGGAGTATCCATAATTTCTGGAGGCAATATTTTCAATTGATTAATTTTTCTCTGATAGGAATTTTTTCCTTATTTTTAGGTTGAATCTCTCTTTGATTTCCATCCATTGCTTCTTGTCCTGCCCTCGGGGGCTTTGGAGAAGAGCTTGACTCCCTCTTCTTTGTGGCAGCCCCTGAGATATTGAAAGACTCCTATTATGTCACCCCTAGACCTTCTTTTCATCAGACTAGATATACCCAGTTCCAGCAACCATTCTTTATATGTTTTATCCTCCAGTTCCCTCATCATCTTTGTTGCTCTTCTCTGCACTCTTTTTCTAGAGTCTCAACCTCTTTTTTTACATCATGGCAACCAAAACTGGATGCAGTATTGCATGTGTGGCCTTAGCACTGGGTTAGGAGTGCTTAAATGAATAAATTTCTAGGCAATCTCCCTTTTCATTGGTGATGGATAAAGTTCATTCATTCTGCTGAGAATTATCAAGAAAGAAAGAAAGAATGAATGAAAGAGTGAAAGAAGGAAAGAAAGAAAGAAAAGATGTACTGAATAAACTGGTGAAGAATTAGAATTATAGTATGGTATGCAAACCTTGAAGGATTCTGATGTGATAAAAAATCAGGAAAGCTGAAGAATGATTGAAGGAAAAGCAAAGGCTGTACATGTGGGCTGGAATGAAAAGAAATAGAGAAAAAGCTTGTGTTATCAGTAAGAAGACATGTTATGGATAATTGGAAATATCCTTTCATAATAGTGCTACAAGTAATGAAAGATTTTGTCCTCAAGGTGAACTTTTGTTTCATACTGAAAAATGTACTAGCTCAGTTGTTGTTGTTT
Organism: Laticauda colubrina; assembly: GCA_015471245.1. Classification (NCBI taxonomy): domain Eukaryota; kingdom Metazoa; phylum Chordata; class Lepidosauria; order Squamata; family Elapidae; genus Laticauda; species Laticauda colubrina. The sequence continues at coordinate 13,830,018 of BLBF01000056.1, forward strand.
TTTTAAATATCTCCTATTATCTTCTATTTTGTTGTAATGTTTTGAAGCTTCCTTAAATCTTTTATGGAATTACCAGTTTGTAAGCCAATTCCGCCTGTTTTTTTTAATCCATATTCATTTGCATTCCCCCTTTCCTTCTTTTTCTCAGCCTTTCTTTCTTTTCTAAACCAACTGCTTAGTAGGAGAAAGTAGCCCTTCTACATGGAAGTAGAAAGCTATGTCACCTATGAAGAAATGTTCCCTGCTAGATTCAGGGAACCAGGAGTCTTGGGCAGAGGTGGTATTCAGCCAGTTCTGACAGGTTCTGGAGAACTGGTAGCAGAAATTTTGAGTAGTTTGGAGAACCAGTAAATATCACCTCTGGTTGGCCCCACCCCCATCTCTTCTCCGCCTCCCGAATCCCAGCTTATCGGAGTCCCAGCTGATTGGCTGGGTCTTATTTTGTTGCGCTGCACGAGTGAACAGAGCTGGAAAGCAGGTTAGTGGGTGGGGAGCAGAAGTGGTATTCAGCAGGTTCTGACCAGTTCTGTAGAACCGGTAGAGGAAATGTTGAGTAGTTCAGAGAATCAGCAAATCCCACCTCTGACTGGAGATTTTACAGTATCCTTCTCCTGCCATGCGCATCAACCCACGCCCACAGAACCAGTAGTAAAAAAATTTGAATGGGGATTTTATGGTATCCTTCCCCTGAAGTGGGGTGGAAATGGAGATTTTGCAGTTTATCCTACCCCTGCCACGCCCACCAACCCACACCCACCAAGTCACACCACGGCCACCAAGCCACACCACAGAACTGGTTGCAAAAAAATTTGAATACCACCACTGGTCTTTGGCCATTGCTACAAGCTAGATGCTATAAGAATATTCCAATCGTTGATTGAGAGCTGCTCAGAACGTTTTCAGAAAGAAAGCAGAGATTGGACTGGGACTTCAAAGGCAAAATTGGCTAATTGAGAGTTTCCTGATAAAGCCAATTCTGCCTGTTCTTTAGCCACATTTACATTACTACCTCTGATCCCCATGTCTGTCCACTTCCATTTATCTGGATTATCTTCCTTCTGAACTCATTTGCCATTTTGGTGCCATCACCAAAGCTCTCTCATGTTGTAGTAATGGACACAGCAGAGTTCAAATTACAGAAATATAGTATGTGTATCAGCTCAGACTTAGACATGATAGAACAATCTATTTCCTTTTCCATTGGAAGAAATTTATACATGTAAGGTCAAAAATGTGCATACTTATGAATAAGGAACCAAAGATAAAAGCCTGGGTTGATTGATCATAGAGTGCTGCATGCAATTAAAATAATAAAACAATATGGCAACGTTAAAATGTCAGTATAGAATACTGTTGCCTTTGAACTTTGGTGTTGGGTAAGAGACCTGACGCAGTGAGGACAGCCAAGAAAAGCGATCGATCATTGAAGAAATTGACCTCACCCAAGACACAAATAGTCAGGCTCCAGGTATCCTACTTCAGACATATTGTATGAATGCTCAGCTGGGGATGGACTCAGTGACAGTAGTAATGGGTGAACTTGGGAGTCTTGAAAGAACATATTAAGGATTGATAGGCATATAGATCTAAGTCAGTGGTGGCTATCCTTTTTGGACTCATGTGCCAAAAATTGTGTGTGTGCTAGCACGCTTGCGCTTGTGTGCCAGTACCCAGAAGGCAGTGTGCATCCCCCATGCCCCCTATACATGTGCATGCAAACCCTACCCACCCCCACCACCCTCTTACCTGCACTGCACCTCACAGCTGATTTTTGGCAGGTTTGAGGCCTTTTTTAGCCTCCCAGAAGCTTGAGGAAGGCTTCTGCAGGCTTTGCAGTGACAAAACAGGCCTAGTTTTTGGCCTGCAAAGCCTGCAGAAGCCTTCCTCAAGCCTCTGGGTGGGCAAAAAAGGTCTCAAACTCACAAAAATCAGCTGTGAGGCATGCACATGTGCGGTGAGATAACTTTGCCTGTAGCTCGCATGCCAGCACAAATGGCTCTGCATGCCACCTGTGGCATGCATGCCATTGGTTCGCCATCACAGATCTAAGTGGTCACTTGAAGTAAAAATGACTTGATGACACACAAACAATCAATCCAAATATCAGTGTGAGGGGTCCTTGATGCTCTCTGAGCTTGATTGTTTTCTTGCAGATGTTTCAATACTCAAACTAGGTAAAATTAAGTGATACTATCACTGATGCTGTTGCTTAGTTGGGTAATGAAACATCTGTAAGGAAACAACCAAGCTCAGAGACCACCAAGGACTCCTCATTTCTGCCCTGAACTACAAATACAGGTAGTCCTTGACTTACAACTGCAATTGAGCCCAAAATTTCCATTGCTAAGCGAGAGAGTTGTTAAGTGATTTTTTTTTTTTGCCCCATTTTATGACCTTTGTTAAGCCACAATCATTGAGAGAATCACTGTCATTGTTAAGTGAATCAGGTTTCCCCATTGACTTTGTTTGACAGAAGGTCACACAATATGATCAAGCAACCTGGGACCCTGCAATTGTCATTAATATGACCCAGGTGCCAAGCATCTGAATTTTGAATACATGACCATGGGGATGCTTGCAACTGTGTAAGTGTGAAAAATGACTGGGAGTCACTTTTTTCAGTGCCATTGTTACTATGAATGGCATTGAACATTTCCTTACAAGCCCTGTAATAAACTTCACAGTAATTTAGAAAACTTTCTGTGTTCTGCCCTCTGGCATGGTGTAGTTCAGGGGTCTCCAACCTTAGCAACTTTAAGACTTGTGGACTTTAACTCCACCAATTAATTCCACAAGAATTCTGGGAGTTGAAGTCCACAAGTCTTAAAGTTGCCAAGGTTGGAGACCCCTGGTCTTATTGAAGCTTCTAGGTGGCTTTTAAAAGGAAAGTACACTGAAGAGGTAGTAATCATATATTTGCAATAAGATGTATTTGTAAATATATCACCAATATTGATAACAAACAAGGAACCATAGACTGTTGATAGTAGAATTGTTAGTTTTTAATCATTTTCTTTTTTTTTCTGTGTGTTATGTGTTTGTTTGGTATTTTAGTTCTATAATCAATAAAGTTTGTTTGTTTGTTTGTTTTAAAAGGAAAGTACACTGTAGTAGTCCAGGCAAGTAGTGATGGGAACATTACTTTAAATTCATCGAGGTCTTGACCTCTGCTTGTACTACTAGTAGAAGGTGTGAATCCAGGAAGACATTGAATTTATCGGAGTTGGGTGGCAACTGCATTGAATAAATGAATAAATTTTCTAGACCCTGCTGCTTCAGGACACTGGTACCCTTTCAAGAAACATTAGAGGTGAGAAAATGCAACAATCAGCAACTTCATATTGATTTGGTTCAGCTTCAGCTTGTTTCATCTCATCCAGACTTTCATAGCCTCTAGATCCAGGGGGGCTAGCTGAAGAATTCTGAGAGTTCAAGTCTACAGATCTTAAAGTTGCCAAGGTTGGACATCTCTGCTCTAGACACTGGGTGAAATCACTATCTCCTGCACCATATGGAATTGCCAATATACAATTCAGTATGATCAGCATACTGGAGAACCGGTAGCAGAAATTTTGAGTAGTTCAGAGAACTGGCTTATTCACGCCCCCTACAGATCTTTTAGGAAAGGGGTGAGGTCAAAAGTAGACAGGCTAAGGTTCAAGTTTTTGGGTTTTGGGGAAGAAACTACAGAGTCAGGTGATTCCAGACATTGACCACTCTGTTGCTGAAGTCGTATTACCTGCAATCAAGTTTGGTGCGATTTACCTTGAGTTTGTATCTATTGTGTGCTCTTGTATTGTTATGGTTAAAGCTGAAGTGTTCATTGACAGGTAGGACATTGCAGTGTATAGTTTTATATACTATACTTAGATCGGACTGAAGGCGGCGTAGTTCTAGGTTTTCTAGGTCTAGAATTTCAAGTCTGCAGTAACCTTCTCCCAGGAGTGGGGAGGGAATGGAGATTTTACAGTATCCTTCCCCTGCTACGCCCATGAAGCCAGGCCCACAGAACTGGTAATACAATTTTTTGAAACCCACCATTGGAAGACACCATACCCCAAATGTATAGATGACTTTTCCAGGTGCTTCCTGCAGATGTTAAAAAGGGCAGAGAAGAGCTTCCAGGATGATGAGGGGGCTGGAAACTAAAACATATGATGAACGGTTACAGGAACTGGGCATGGCTAATCTAGTGAAGAGAAGGACCACGATGGCAGTGTTCAATGTTTGAGGGGCTGCCACAGAGAGGAAGGGGTCAAGCTATTTTCCAAGGCACCCAAAGGCCAGACAAGGAATAATAGATGGAAACTGAACAAGGAGAGATTTAACCTGGAAATAAGGAGAAACTTTCTGACAGTGAGAACAATCAACCAATGGAACAGAAATTGTCTTCACAAGTTATAGGAGCTTCATCACTGGAGGCTTTCAAGAAGAGACTGGATTGCCATTTGTCAGAAATGGTGTAGGGTCTCCTGCTTGGGCTGGGGGGTTGGACTAGATGACCTACAAGTTCCCTTCCAACTCTCTTAAAATAAAAATAATGGAGAGAAAACTTAAATCCTTGGCCTTTTACAAAAGAAAGAATCTCTAATCTCTTCTCACTCATAGCCAACTGATTGGAATTTCCCACTGGGTAAAGAGCAGAAGCATAATAGGCAATGCCTCCACCTCCATCTCCTAAAAGTGGTCCAGATTAGGAATATCATGACCAGTGATATCAACAATATCATGACTGAGAAGTTCAATAAGACCAGGAGGAATACTCTTCTCAAACCCATTATCTGCCCAAACATAATCTTTGTGTCTGGATAGATCATGTCCTCAGAATCTGTTTCCTGCTGGCCAGCCACGTGCAATGGAGCTGGTGTCCTTTGTACAATTAGGACCATGTCATGTCCATAGAAATCCAGATTACTGATCCATGCAACTCCGCACATGGCCACCATGATAACCATCAGCCACTGCTTCTTAGGAGCCATACAAAGAACTGACAATCTCATTGCCCAAGAAAGTAAGAAAGGGGGCAGATCGGTAGGTTTAGTTCTCTTTTCTTTTGTGTGTTTATTGCAGTCTGCAATAAACGTTATTTCAAAGACGCCGACATTGATCGACAGCTTCTATTAAGACCCATGCAAGGCAGCTGGATCGAGCAGATACATTAAATAAAGCTGTTATTGCTTTTCATTACCTTTTTTTTTTGTAAAATATCACCACTAAATAGCTTCTGCCATCAGATGCAGTTAGGTACATGGTTTTAATTTGAGGGACTGTTTTCTAACACGGCACAATTGACACTGGCTTTTGTTTCCTTTACAATAATGATTGTGTACAAACTGGAGAATTGATGGGCTGTCTTAGGATGATAGAAGGGGTAGGGGGTGGAGGGGGGGCTTGGCTTTATTGTCTCTTCTCTCTCTGTCTCTGTCTCTCTCTCCCCCCTCCTCTTTCAAAAGCTTACGCTTGCTATGCTTGTCAGACCTTCGCTGGGTGAGCTGGAATAATGTCAGGACAGGCTCCTTATCTCAGGATGTTGTAATGTAGCTGCAGCCTCTTGCGTGCAGACAAGATAAGAACACCCTTACAAGTATGGAGGGAGGCTAATGAAGGGGAGGGGGGAAGGGGGGAGCATCTTGCTTGGCGGTATGATTGAGATAACAATAGCAGGGCTGTCACTCGCCCAGTCGAGGGCTCTTTCTTGGGCCAGAGAAATACGGGCACACCGAGCAGAGAATAACAAGCATGAAAATAAAAGTCTCAAATGTTCATCTAATAATGATGGATGCGAAACATGGATTTGCTGCCCGGTTGATATTCTTTCTTTTATCTCGGAGCTAAATGGCTAGGCAGCTGTGTGCTTTGGCACGGGACAATGTCTCTTTCTTTTGTGTGCTGCATATTAATCCTTCGTCAAGTAATTAAATGTGTGCTTAATGGCAATGAGCTGGCAGAGCGGGTGCACAATTGAATTAGCGGTTATGATCGGGAAATGAACTAAATGCAATTACTGTAGGCATCCATTTCTCCCCCCCCCTTGCCCATAGCCCCCCATGTTCCAAGTGGAACCAGGCTTGCATGACATGACTTAATTACAGGTTGTTTGATACACTTACTCTCTGATCTTGTGGGGTTGGTTCTGCATGGTGGTTGCAATTTCTGGAGGCTGTTCACGATACCTGCGCTGCCCCCCTGCCTCCCGGGCGTGTTGATCTGTTAAGAGAGACATTTAACCTAGCATGAAGGTCAGCCTGAATTTGTAACCATCAGCCTAAATGAGGAAGGGCCAGCTTTGTTCTTGTCTGATTGTTCCAATCAGCGGTGCGCTAATCCTGTATAGGCTAAAGGAGAAGGGTATAGATTATAAAATAAAGCGGTGAAATCATTTTAGATTGCGCCATGTGCCAAGTGCATTGTTAACACTGGCAATTAAACTGTATTATATTGCAGGCCCTGGCCCACATCCCAAATTCAGACACGGCCTTGGAGGTTTGTGCAGGCAAGATGTGTTCATGCAGTTCAGATTCAGGATATGGTCCATGTACCTACTGTGTTTTACATATTCTTCCTTATGGGGATCCAGAATCTCCTTCTAGTAGAGAATCCCTGCATATTCCATTAGCGTAACATGTTCAAAATGATCAAGGAGAGATTCAACCTAGAAGTAAGGAGAAATTTTCTGACAGTGAGAACCATCAACCCATGGAGCAGAAGTTGCCTTTGGAAATCGTGGGAACTTCACTGGAGGCTTTCAAGAAGAGATTGGATTGCTATCTGTCAGAAATGGTGTAGGGTCTCCTGCTTTGGTGGAGGGGGGTTTGGACCAGATGACCTACACCAGGAGTGGGATGCTGGGGGATTGCAGGGGTTCAGGAGAGCTCCTAGCTAAGATTCTGTGCAGTTTGGAGAACCCCCAAATCCCACTCCTGGCTGGCCCCGCCCATCCTGCCCTGCTCCTCCAAGGAGTCCCCACATGGGCTATTTGGGAGGTAAGTGCAGGACGCGCGCGGAGGCTCCGGGAGGACGAAAAACAGGCCTCCTGGAAGTTCGGGAAGGCCAGAAATGGGCCTGTTTCCAGCTTCTAGAGAGCCTCTGGAGCCCAGGGAGGCTGTTTTCGCCCTCCTGGAGACGAGAAAAGCCTCCGGAGCCTGGGGAGGGGAAACCACCCGCCCCCAGGTTCAGGAGGCTGACTAGGCACACACCTCATGACCATGCCCACCCAGCAATCATTCAGAGAACCCTTTGCTAAAATTTTTGAAGCCCACCCCTGCTTACAAGGTCCCTTCCAACTCTGTTAATCTGTTCCTGATGGACAGATCAGAACTGGTTGCTGACTGATATTCATATTCAATGGATGAAGCTGCCAGGTGTTACATTTCTGAAACAAAACCCATCTAAGCATGGCCATGTCTGGTTGGGAAAACTTACGGAGGTCATCCTGAGTGGCGGCATAACATTTTTAAAAGAAGGATTCTTATTACCCATTATTGAGAGTTGTGAAGAAGATGGATTTAAGTGAATTCTCCTAACCCCCCCCCCCCCAAAAAAAAAAAAAAAAAAAAAAAAACAGCACGGTACAAAAGTTTTGGTCAGATTTAGACAAGGACAAACCCTGTGTAGTGAGACTTGAGGGTAGCATATCTCTGGATGAAATGTCTACGTTGCCTATGGATGCTTACATTCACACTTCAATAAGGCTCAAGAGCAGATCTATGATGACAGGTAAAACCTCATAACCCATCAAGCCACTTACTTATTTATTTATTTATTTATTTATTTATTTATTTATTTATTTATTTATTTATTTATTTATTTCCCACCTGTATTATGCTGATAAATAACTCAAGGTGGTAAACTAGAGGTGGTATTCAGCAAGTTCTGACCAGCTCTGGAGAACCGGTAGCAGAAACTTTGAGTAGTTCGGAGAACTGGCAAATACCACCACTGACTGGCCCCTCCACTCATCTATTCTCTACCTCCCGAGTCCCAGCTGATCGGCTGAGTCTTCTTTGGTTGCCCTGCTCAGGAGAACGGAGCTGGGAAGCAGGGGATTTTACAGTAACCTTCCCCTGCCACGCCCACCAAGCCATGCCCGCCGAACCGGTAGTAATTTTTTTTTAATCCCACCACTGTCTTAAACTTTCAATAGGAACACCTTCCTGCTCCTATTTCCCCCACAACAATAACCCTATGAGATGAATTGTGCTGTAAGAGAGTGATTGACCCAAGGTCACCCAGCCAGCTTCCATGGCTAAGGTGGGACTAGATCTCACCGTCTCCTAGTGATTGGCCCAAAGTCTCCCAGCTGGCTTCCATGCCTAAGGTGGGGCTAGAATTCACCATCTCTTGGTGATTGGGCCCAAAGTCACCCAGCCAGCTCTCATGCCTAAGGTGGGGCAAGAACTCACCATCTCCTGGTTTCTAGCCTGGTGCCTTAACCTCTAGACCAAGAGTCTTCAAACTTGGCAAGTTTAAGACTTGTGGACTTCAACTCCCAGAAATTCTGGGTGTTGAAGTCCATAAGTCTTAAAGCTGTCAAGTTTGAAGACCAAACTGTGTATCTTTTGAATCTGCACAGTATCTTCAAAACACTTTCCTTCATCTTTTAAGTCATGCCATTTTAATCAATGCTTCCACTTTACAGACAGATGAGGGAGTTGTGTTTGCAGTAAGCAATCAAAAAAGCATAGTGGGGAAAAGATTATTTTATAGCTTTTTTTTTTTTCTTGTGGCCATAAATGGGATCCTTTCAGCCTTAATGACCATATCAGCAGAGTGACTTTTCTCAATCATGTTATTGCTCCTTTGGCACATTTATTGCATTCATATACACTAATGGATGCATTTAGATATGTTAACCATTTATATATCGTTTTGATCCTAAAAATAACCCCTCCTCTTCTTCCTCCTCCAGACTTTCTTGCTCAACCCCCTGACCCCCTCAGAGCCAAACTAACTTCAACCTCAAATAGCTCTTAAGGAGGCTAATTGAATTTAATGCTTTAGAAAGAGCTTCTGTAAATTGTGAACGTGACACCTATTCCATTAAGTTGCATTCAGTGTTAATACATCTCCATTACTGGCAAGTTGCTGAAATTTCCAAGGTTGAAAAGAGAAACTCACAATGCCCATTGTGGCAGTGTGACCTAAGCTACAATTTTCTCGGTCACTTTTTTTTGTCCAGGAGAAATATTTTCAAAGAAAAAAAAAATGACCCAGAAAGTTTAGCCTTGCTGGCAGCTGTCTTCTAATCTCACTTCATCCACAAGATTCTTTTCTTTTTCTTTTAAGCATGTAGGTCTCTTTGAGTTTTAGTAAATATCACTATGAAAAAATTCACAGGCAAACCTTTAGAAAATCTTTGACTGTCAACCATTGCAAAGATAGTATGCGTACCGATTTAAAAGAAGGAAAAAAATCCTTTCTTTTTATGTGACATTTCTTAATAAACTGAGGATTTGGGTTGCAATAGACTAAAACTTAGATAATGTGGTGGCTTCTGAGGGAAGAAAATACACAAAAAGAAGGGAGGGAGGAAATCATGCCAGATTAATAATGGCCGACCTTGTATTATCAAAGAACAAGCGATAAAACTGATTTTAAAATCTAAAAGGCAATATGCATTAGACTCACATTTGGCTACCAGCTTGTTGGAAAAGCCCTTTTATTTCCAAAACATGTTAGTAAGTCTTTGCTGGATGGGAGGAAAAAGAAATACAAGTTAACTGCTTGTGACATATTGTAATTGATTTTATGTTGTCCATTCATAAAGCTGGCAATTCATGTTCCATATGGGATTCAGGACGACAGCGTCAGGACAGCTTCTAAAGGCTTTATTATATTATGATCCTCCGAGGGAATCTGGGAGATTCGTTCATATCACCCAGACTTGGAATCCTTGTCTAAAGGGTGAGGTAAACACACCAGCGCAAAGCGATGCTTTCCAGAAAAGATATGACATTTCAACTGAATTTCGAACAGACTGCAGAGGAGAGTCTGAACCAGTGTTTTAGGCAGTGGCTCTGGAGCCACATGTGGCTCTTTCGTTCCTCTGCTGCGGCTCCCTATCAGCTGATCCCACCACTGGCTGGCCCCTCCCCTCCCCATCACTCTTCACCTGGCCTGAGAAAGTAAGGGTGATGGAGCTCTCACCTCATAATCTGTGAGTTCGATCCCAGGTAGAGGCTAATATTTGAAATAGACTCTCCTGCTCGAAAGGGAGAAGGAGAAGGTCTCAAGGAATGGATGCGATAGGCCAGAATTGATTTCATAGGAAGCAGACATTGATTGTAAATGACCTAATCAATTATAGAATCTTGATTATGGTTCACAGTATTTTGCTGATGTAAGGTTGATACATAATTATATTTTTGTACTAAAAGGTCTGATTATGGTAAAATTCCATTTTATTTAAGGTCCATAAAGACACCCTTAGGTCCTCAAATATTAAAGCACAAAATTGATCAGGAAAGAAAGCTTGTAATTCCATGCACACCAAATGTAGGAAGATGCCTTAGTCCAGATCATCTCTAATCTAAGTAGTAGAAGCAACTTGGAAGGTTTTTTGAACTCCCTGTTATTATTCTAATTGTATAAATGATGGTTTGAATTCTATTGGATGAATGAGCCATCCACAAAAGGCAATTCATTACAACTATTATTCAATCAGCAAATAGAGTAATTCCTTCTTTTTAACATCTTCTTTCAGAGAAACTCTATAAATGTAAACTGCCTTGAAAATAAAATTGGTCGAAACCACAAACTGTTACCTAGTGAGCAAACAAGATTCTCCAGCGATGCATGAAAATATGAATAAAAGTTATTTTTAAATCCTCCAGTCATCTCATCGGACCAAACTTGGATTCTTTTGTGCTTTGTCCTAGCCTCAGAGTGGGGCAAAGTGGACTTCCTTGTTTTTGAATAAACAGTGGTATTAAATTCGTAGTCTTGGTTTCATCTGTGCAGGAAAATGATCTGACCTTCACATTCCTAAATGCTGAACTGAAACTCTTGGAAGAAAACATCAAAGCTCTGTAAACAATGTGAGCAACACTTTGGACACTACCGGTTTCAGAAAAGAGGAGGGAGACTACAGACGATGCAGTACTCCCAAGCATTTAAAAAAAGAAAAGAAAAAGAAAACGGGTAGGCTGAGAGGTCTTACTGTTTTTCTTTGCTAGGGTTACCTGCTGGGGATTTTATTTTCCTTCGCAAATGCTCAATGCTGCCGAGAGCCTTTTCTCAGAGATAGGCTGATGTTACTCAATGGAAATGAAACTCACAGGTTCACCCGAGCAAGTTTATTTGTAGTACAGCCTGAGTCACACTGAGGATTCCATTTCAGGTTGAAAAACTTCACAAGTTTGGAATAATCAAGGGCACTTCAAAGAGAGGCTGCAAATTAGCAGACACAGTCCCTCGTGAGCCCTCGGAAAGAGGGGCGGGGAAAAAAATAGAAGAAAGAGGTTCAAAGCTAAGAAATTGGGTTGACTTTCTCCCAGTGCAAGGGGAAATGAAGAAGTTATTCCTCCACCAGGTCTTTGTACATTCAAGGAATATCTCAGGAATAAAGAGGCTCTGCTGATCAAGTATTTATTTATTCATTGTTTTGAATAGAATAGAATGGAATGGAATGAACGGAACAGAATGGAACGGAACAGAACAGAATAAAATGGAATATCATTCTTTGTAGTCCAAGTATGATTGGACATACAAGGAATTTGTCTTTGGTGCATCAATAATTTGTCTTCGGTGTACATGAAGAAAAAATGAAATACATTCATCAAGAATCATAAGATACAACCCTGAGTGATAGTCATAGGTTACTAATAAGCAATCAAATCATGCTAGGATACAAAACAATATAAATTGTAAAGATACAAGCAACATGGTGATAGTCATAAGTGGGAAGAGATAGGTAATAGGAAGGATGAGAATAAGAACAATAATACAGTCTTAGTAAGCAATTTGACAGTATTGCGGGAATAAGTTGTTTAGCAGGGTGATGGCATGGAGGAAAAAAACTGTCCTTGTGTCTAGTTGTTCTGATGTGCGATGCTTTATAGCCACGTTTTGAGGGTAGAAGTTGAAAAAGTTTATGTCCAGGATGTGAGGGGTCTATAGATATTTTCACAGCCCTCTTTTTGACTCGTGCAGTATACAGGTCCTCCAGGGAAGGCAGGTTGGTAGCAATTGTTTTTTGTGCGGTTCTAATTATCCTCTGAAGTCTGTGTCTGTCTTGTTTGGTTGCAGAACCAAACCAGGCAGCTATAGAGGTGCAGATGACAAATATTCACCATTTGTTAAACAAATTTATATGGCTTCCCACACATTAGTGACTATAGACAGCTTACAATATTTTTAAAATCCTCCCATAAAAAGAAAGATTCCCTTCCCTCACATGGCAGCAACATCACAATGACATCAACCACTTGATTGGCATCATCTCCATTCATGGTCTCAAGGCCAAAAAACAAAGTCATGTTCTTGGGGCCTTTTGGAAAAGCAACAGGGTGGGGACCAACTGTATTTCAAGGGGAATGAAGTTTCATGGAAAAGGCCTTTTCATGGTCCCACCAGATGTACTCCTCCTCCTCCTCCTCCTCCTCCTCCTCCTCCTCCTCCTCCTCCTCCT
>BLBF01000056.1:13845910-13902732 GCA_015471245.1 Laticauda colubrina
TCTTCTCTTCTCTTCTCTTCTCTTCTCTTCTCTTCTCTTCTCTTCTCCTCTCCTCTCCTCTCCACTCCTCTCCTCTCCTCTCCATTCCACTCCACTGCACTCTATTCTCCTCCTCTCCTCTCCTCTCCTCTCTTCTCTTCTCCCTATCCCTATCTCATCCTATCCCATCCTATATGCTATATGGTTTATTTGGATGGCCATCAGCTTTCTATGTACTATCCTGGAGTTTTTTCTCAATTCTGATATATAAGGTCCTCTTTATAAAAGATGATATCTACGGACAGGGGCCTTTTGCATCCAAGGCAGTTGGTTATATATGACACCCCCCATCACCACTATAGCTGTATCCTCATGAGATATGGTCAGAGGAAGTTGTAGTTCTAATGATGGATGGCATTAGATCCAAATAAAGAGGTGAGGTTGATTTGGATAATGTCCCAAGGCACTAAAATAAAAGTTAATCAGTATATGATTTCCTTAGTTTTATAATTTCCCTGCCAAGCAAAGTTTAGAAACCCCGCCCCCCCAAAAAAGCTCTTAAGAAACTGATGCCTGGAATGATAAAAATGTAATAAATCCAGAAAAAGAAAAAAAAACTCGATTGTTGGAGTTCACCCTCCGTTCCATGCCCATTGTTGTAAAGTTCTTCAGATTTTATTATTATTTTTAATTGAATTGTCAGCTGTTGTCTCCGGCCAAGAATAGTAAGAGGGAGAGGAGAAAAAAACCCATGTAACCGTGTATTTATATATCCACGTCATTCATTTGCGTAACCGATTATCACAGCTGCTTTGATTTAGATGGCCAGCAGATGTTGGAACTGAAAGCACCTGCTAAGAAAAGCGGATTCTTTATAGCCCTGGCTGAGTCCATCTCCATGGGATTTTATTTTTCCCTGGCCTCCTTGCTGTGGTCCCAGCAGTGTCTGCTCTATTAGTCCACTTGTATAGGCAACGGCTGTGGTAGGTCTTGGAAACTCCATCTTGTGTTTCTGCCAGGATGGCTTTGAGATTACAGCCAAGCCACTGCTGGTTAAAATGTCAAAAATGCCAGAAGCTTTTTCTCCCTATCCCTCTCTACCCCACTGCTTTGTATATACAAATCAAACCCAGGAGGGCCTACGGTTAGAAGAAAGCATAAGCCGGTCTTCTGTTCTGCTTATGAAAACAGAAGCTCAACTCTCCTCTGGCCCAAGCTGAATTTACGACACCTAGTAGGCATAAGGATTTTCTCTGAATTGGTGAATGCATACATGTTGGGTTGCAAAATAAATGGAATGTCAGGAGGCCGAGATCAGAGCTGGAAGACACATAGAATAATAGAATTGCAAGGGACCTCGGAGATCTTCTAGTCCAGCGGTTGGGCTGAGCCCACTGGTGGTCCATGAGAACATTTTGGTGGTCTGCAGAGAAAAGTGCTGGTTCCCAAAGCACCTCCCAAAGCAATTAATCCAGGCTGCGCAGGAACACAAGGCTGCGCTGGGAACTCTCCCTGTCCACTCACTCCTTACCTGGGAAACTTGCCTGCTAAATTGCTATTTTTCCTTTTTCAAACCATCAGCTGTTCTGCTGTGCTGTTAGATTAGCTAGAAAGCAGGAAATCATTGGATTCGTTGTTTTCTAGCTAATTTTTAGATGAGCCGGAAGCTTCCTTAGGACTGAAACAGTGCAGACTGAGCTAGCCAATGGCAGAAAGATAGATATCTGAATGAATCTATGATTCTGTGAGCAACTTAGTCTGCCTGCCTGCTTTGCCTGATTTTGGGTAAAAGTTGCTCTTTTTTTAATAAAAAATTCAATATTTACATACATGGTATGTTGTGAGTTAATTTTGTGAGTTTGCTTGCTAGTAAATTTTATGTGGCAGACTCAGCTATCTGATGGCAGAAACACAGATCTCTAAGTGAATCTGTGATTCTGTGAGCAACTCAACCTCTCTGCCTGCTTTGCCTAATTTTGGGTAAAAGTTGCTCTTTTTTATTAAAAATTGAATATTTATATAAATATTTATAATATTTCTATATAAGCCATGCCCAGCCAGTCACATGACCACCAAGCCACAGCCATAAATTAGGCCACTTCCACTGGTTAGTGGTCCCTGGGATTTAAAATCATGAGTTTGGTGGTTCCTGAGGTCCAAAAGGTTGGTGACCTCTGTTCTAGTGCTTGAGTAGGAGACCCGATACCATTTCAGACAAATAGCTGTCCAGCCTCTTTTTGAAAGCCTTCAGTGATGGAGCAGCCACAGCTTCTGAAGGCAAGTTGCTCCACTAGTTAATTGTTTTCAGTGGAATAGCTTGCCATTTAGAATGCTACAAGTCCATGTGTCAGCTTTGAAATCCTTATAAAAAGCTGCCACACAGCTGCAGAGGATGGGCTGCTGTTATTTGAGTAGCTTTCAGTAGACAAAATAGATATATAAAACCTTCAAGGTCATTCTCTATGGCGCAGCAAGAATTGTAGCTGAGGGTGATTGGTTCACATGATTTATGATGTGGAAGAAAAGGGGTGGGTATAGGTTGAGTGTTGTGGGAAGTCTGGGAGGAAACTTTAGTTTCATAATTCCACAGACATGCCAAGTTTCTGTTTTAATAAAGCACTTTCAGATTATGGTTGTCTTGGAGTTACTGGTTGGAACGGATAATTTCTGGAACCCTGACACCATGTACTTGTTCTTTTCTTTTGGATGTCCTTCAGGGGGGACTATAACTCCCATTTTTTTGAAATTTATTCAAAAATTCAATAAATTTTATTAAATTTATTTGCAGCCCATTTCATTTTGCAGCAATTCTGGGCAGCTTACAATGTCATAAAACAATCGTACAGAACAATAGAGAAAGTTAAAACCATGAAACATCTGTAAAGTAGAGGAACAGGTACAATAATGCACTGGTACCAGGTCTTCCTCAAAAACCATCAGAACTACTACTCAGGCTGGTGTGGTTATTGTTAAGAGAGTCCCCTAGCTAAGATTCTGTACAGTTTGGAGAACCCCCAAATCCCACGACGGGCTGGCCGTGCCCATCCTGCCCCTCCTGGCCAGCACGAGTCCCCACACGGCCCATTTTGGATGCAGGGAAGTGCAGAGTGTATGTGGAAGCTCAGGGAAGGTGAAAAATGGGACCGTTCAGGAAGTTCAGGAAGGCCAGAAATGGGCCCGTTCCTGGCTTCCAGAGAGCTTCCGGAGCCCAAGGAGGCCATTTTCATCCTCCCAGAGGTGTGAGGAAAGCGTCTGGAGGCTGGGGAGGGAAAAAAAAACACCCCCCCCCCCACACCACGTGCAGGAGGCCATGGCCATACCCACCCAGCAACTAGGCAGAGAACCTGTTGCTAAAATTTTTGAAGCCCACCCTTGGAAACATCTATATAATGTGTTACGTTTTAAAAACATTCATTTTTCTTTGTACACTGACCTCTGTTGCAAGAATGCCTGATCAAGAGTACAGGACTCACTTTTTGTGCTGGATTTTATGGCCTTGTTTGGCATGAAGGATACAAGATAGTTCACCATGCTCTGTATCATATACTTGACAAAGATTATGCACTTGATGGGACATTCAATACACTTTCTGGAACACTTTGCCTTTCAAATCTACAAGCAAACAGCTGACTCTGCACTGCTTCTGTTTGCTTGCTACCTCTGTCCTCATTGGGTTTTTATAAGCCAGTGGAGGAGTTGTTGACAAGAAGAATCAATAGAGCAAAGGATGGTGTTGCTTGAAAAACTGCTGTGAAGATCACAACAACCGCACAACAGGAAATACCCTAATTGTTGTTTTGAATGAAAATGGGGCACAAATGACAGGATATAAGACCTGTGGTGGCGCACTGGTTAGAATGCAGTATTGCAGGCCAATTCTGCCAAACTGCCAGCAGTTTGATTCTCACTGGATCAAGGTTGACTCAGCCTTTCGTCCTTCCAAGGTCGATAAAATGAGGACCCAGATTGTTGGGGGCAATACAGGTAGTCCTTGATTTACAACAGTTTATTTAGTGACTGTTCAAAGTTACAACAATACTGAAAAAAGTGACTTATGACCATTTTTCATAGTTATGACTGCTGCAGCACCCCCCTGGTCACACAATTTACATGTGTCCTGGGGTCAGGTGATCCCTTTTTGAGACCTTCTGACCAGTAAAGTCAATGGGGAAACCAGATTCACTTAACAACCATGTTACAAATTTAATGATATTGAGCTGGCTATGCCCACCCTGGCCCCACTCACCCTGGCCCCCAGAGATCAAAAACAACCCTGATGTGGCCCTCAATGAAATCAAGTTTGACACCCCTGTATTACAGCATAGCACTTAGACTTATACACCACTTCACAGTATTTTACAGTCCTCTCTAAGCACTTTACAGAGTCAGCCTATTGCCCCCAACAATAACTGGGGTCCTCATTTTACCCACCTCAGAAGGGTGGAAGGCTGAGTCAACTTTGAGCTGGTGAGAATCAAACTCTTGGCAGTGGGCAGAATAAACCTGCAATACTGCCTTTTTACAACTGCACACCAGGAAGGAAGGAAGGAAGGAAGGAAGGAAGGAAGGAAGGAAGGAAGGAAGGAAGGAAGGAAGGAAGGAAAACAGCAATAGCAATAGCACTTAGATTTATATACTACTTCACAGTGCTTTGCTGCTCTCTCTAAGTGGTTTACAGAGTCAGCCTATTGTCCCAACAATCTGGGTCCTCATTTTACCCACCTCGGAAGGATGAGTCAACCTTGAGTCTGGTGAGATTTGAACTGCCAAATTGCAGGCAGCCGGCAGTCAGCAGAAGTAGCTTGCAATACTGCACTCAAACCACTGTGCCACTGTATGGTTTCCTGCAGCCAAAATAACTAGGATGATCAATATTTCTTCAATAGGGGCTAATTCAGCTAGACCAGCTTCAGGAGAAAAAGGAAGAAGAGAAGAACATTAAGAAGCAATTAAATAATTAAATAAATAAATAAATAAATAAATAAATAAGAACTGGTTCCAGAAGTGGTATTCATCAGATTCTGAACAATTCTGGAGAACTGGTAGTGGAAATTTTAAGTAGTTTGGAGAACCGGCAAATCCCACCTCTGACTGGCCCCGCTCCTATCTCTTTTCTGCCTCCCGAGTCCCAGCTGATCGGCTGAGTCTTCTTTTGTTCCCCTGCACAGGAGAACGGAGCTGGAAAGCAGGTTATTGGGTGGGGAGGGAATGGAGATTTTTCAGTATCCTTCCCCTGCCATGCCCACCAAGCCACAGCCACAGAACCAGGAGTAAAACATTTTGAATCCCACCACTGACTGGTTCCCACAACCACTCAGCTAAGTAAAACATGTTTTGTTGTTCCTGACCTGGAAGAAACTGTTGAGGTTCAACTCCCTATTCAGTGCAGGTAGCCAGGTTAAAGTACCCTGTCTAATCTCTGCTTGAACCAACCGCCCTGTCTGAATAATGGATCCCATTGTCAAACAGTGTTCTTGCTGAAATGAAGTATTTTCTAACATGCGGGCCAGAATGTAACTTATGCTATTTATGCTATAATTTCATGTCCTGCATTCTGGAATAAGACACAACAGGTCTTTGACCTTCTTTTAAAGCTCTGAAGAATGATAACATATCTTACTTCAGGCCATGTGTTTCAATCTTTCATGGCCATGTGTTTCAATCTTTCTTCACGGTGCCTAGTTTTTAGTCTGTGATCATCGCTACTGCTTTTCTCACTGCCATTCTAGTTTGGCTGAATCTTTCTTAAAATATGATGCTGAGAATAAGACTCAGATCTATGAGGGAGAAGACTGACTTATGTAGCATGAAAAAGGAATGCTTCTTGTGATTTAAAAACTCCATCCCATTGATGGAGCCAAAAATTATACTGGGGGCTCTTGTTGTTGTTGTTGTTGTTGCTTCACAGCTACAGCACACAACAACTAATTGAATATAATATGTCAACTATTATTCTAAGAACTTTTCTCTTAAGTACTATTGCTAAACAAAATCATCTTATCCTATATCTGAGTGATTTATTTGAGTGAAGAACTCGTCACCTCTTAAATTCCATTCTGCCACTTCGAACAAGTTTCTTTAGTTTATCAAGATAATTTTGAATATTATTTGTGTCTTCCAGAATGTTTTTGATCTTACCTAATATGGTCTTATCGGCAGTTCTAAGTATTTCATCTTTCTTTACCCACATCATTCATAAACGCCTGAAGAATACAGGATCCAGGATCCAGGATTAAACTAGCGGCAATCTGTTTGATTAACACTGGATCATACTTCTGGTTGTCTTTTCAAAGTTAAACACAGCACTTTTTTAAAAAAAATATTGTTTCAGCTTCTTAGCTGAACAGAAGGAAGAACCATGCTGACATCACCAAAATAGAGTTAATATCAAAAGTGTGACATTGACATAATCCAAAACTGATGTTCTTTTTGCTTTTTGTTTTTACAAAAATTACAATATTGTGTTCACTTTTTTAAAAGCTAAAGGTTTCCCTTGTCCAGCCATGTCTGTCTGGAGCAGACAGAAAGTCTGCTAAGAGCACAGGAAGTGGTACTCTTAGCTAAGGAGCCAGTGTTGTCCAAAGACATTTCCGTGGTCATGTGGCCAGCATGACTATACACTGAGGTACATGGAATGTTGTTACCCTCCCATTGAAGTGGTACCTATTTATCTACTTGCATTTGCATGTTTTTGAATTGCTAAGTGGGCATTGTTGTGGCCCACTGGCAGCCTGCGGAGCTGGCAGCAGAGTTGGGCAGTGGGGAGGAACATGGGCCAGTTGGGGGGGGGTCTGGGGAGGATTTGGACATTGCATCCGATACAGAGATGGGGCCACAGCCATCTGGGAGTTATGTGCTGACTCTGGAGCCTCCAGAATCTGATAACAATGAGGCAGAGAAACAGGGGGAGCCTGTTACCAGTGCATGCTTGCGCAGAGATGCCAGAAGGCAAGAACAGTTAAGAAAAAAGGGGCAACTCAGGAGTAAGGTTTAGAGGCGATTGCTCCCCCTCCCCATAAGACATAAAGGTGGAGCAAAGGGACATGAATCTTTGCAGGAAGCAACTTTGTTCATACTGATTGGTTTGAAATCTGAAGCTCCATGTTGAATTTGTGCTCTGTTTGGCCTCATATAACTAATTGGAAATTTAGTCGTTGGCAGCATTTCAAGGAAGATAAAAGTGCGTACTTATCAGACTTATCCTGAAGGATTTTGGCAGACTTCTGTGAGACTATTTAGAAACTGTTTGAGACTCATTACGGGATATGAATTCACAGCCACTGAAATAAAATAAAAGGTTTTTTGGGACTAATGTGTATTTGTTAATGTGTCAGGAAGCCTTGGTCAGAACAGGCAGGAGCTGGAACAAGTAATAGGAGCTCACTCCATTACAGGACACTTGTATTTAGAATTTGGACTGTCAGCTTTCCAACTGACAAACCCAGCATCTTTTATCTTTGAGCCACTGTGCCCCTGTGTTTACATTTAATAGGAATTAATCATCTCTAGAATGTGCTAGGCTCCTGCACAAACCTCTGACCTGACCTTCACTCTGCCGCAGAATTTCCATGGATGAGAAAGGAGAAAGCCTGCTTCTGAACCCAGAAGTTAATTTAAAAAGTAATAATATAAATTAGCCATTTCTATAAGCATCTATCAATCTAACTGGTAAAGTCCGAAATCAGAGTTTCATTTTTTCCCCACCTCAAGCATAAAGTTCAGAAGTGGTTTCCATGTGGAAACAAAAATACTAATGTTCTCTACTTTAATCAATGTGTGGAATTTTGCCATTTCTGTCAACTCCATCAGCTTCTGCAACCATTTGTCCATGGTGGGAATCCAAATGTCTTCCATTTTTGTGCATACAGTAGCCTTGTTGTAGTCAATATATATATAGGGTCAAAGTTCTAATTTTTTTCTACAAGTCTTTTCCATTACAGCCAAAAGGAAAAGTTCTGGTTTGATGTTAATGCCTTATTTTACTGCAACGGGGAAAAAAGTCACGATGTCATATGATGACAATGTAATGCCGCAATTTTGACATCCCAGCTTGCTTGCTTCCTCCTTCCTTCCTTTCCCTTTCTTCCTTCCTCCTTCTTTCCTTCCTTCCTCTTTCCTTTCTTTCTTTCTTTCTTTCTTTCTTTCTTTCTTTCTTTCTTTCTTTCTTTCTTTCTTTCTTTTTGGAAGAGCTGATAAAAGATGGTTAACCTGTTTTCTAGTCATTGTTCTAATCCAAGGACTGTTTTTTGAGGACGCCTTGAGGGGACTTGTAAATGAGCATTGCATTTTGAATTTAGGTCAGAGAATAGCAGATGTTCTTGGTGAAAACCTATTTGTGCTGAAGTTGCAAATAAGCATGAGTTTGCTGTCCTCTGTTTTCAGGGTTTCTCAAATGGCTGATTTATTTCACATTCTTAATGAACTTTGCACGAGTTCGACTTGTCAGGCTTACTCTGCAGGGGTCAATTATAAGAGGAAGCCTGATGTAAGTGGATCAGGTAAGTGATTCTGTCACGCTAAAGATTCAATCTACCAGGACAAATGTCCTTCCAATATGTTAACTCCTCTGACCTTATTTGCATAAGCAACAAGCAGGATTTTATCCCTATCTTCCTCTAACACAAAGCATTGCAAATAAATCATAAGTATTTCAGTTTCAGGTGTTTATTTGCTCCTCAAAGGTGAGAACAATGTCTTACATTGGGTCAGAAAGATTCCTTATTGGAAGTAAAGATGTATGGATTCCATGTTTTCTTATAGCCACCTGGGTCTTCTGTTTTTATTTCACATCTCCTATTAGAATAGAATAACAGAGTTGGAAGGGACCTTGGAGGTCTTCCAGTCCAACCCCCTGCTTTGGCATGAAACCCTACACCACTTCAGAGAAATGGTTATCCAGTCTCTTCTTAAAATCTTCCAGTGTTGGAGTATTCACAATTTCTGAAGACAGCTTGTTCCACTGATTAATTGTCCTCATTGTCATAAAATTTCTCCTTACTTCTAGTTTGCTTCTCTCCTTGATTAATTTCCACCCATTGCTTCTTGTCCTGCCCTCAGGTGCTTTGGAGAAGAGCTTGGCTCCCTCTTCTTTGTGGCAGCCCCTGAGATATTGGATCGCTACTATCATATGACCCCTAGTCCTTTTTTTTACCAAAGTAGACATATCCAATTCCAGCAACCGTTCTTCATATGTTTTAGTCTCCAGTCCCCTAATCATCTTTGTTTTCTTTGGGCTATTTGATGACTCAGAACTTCTCAATGTGCTCACCTGTAATACCTTTTCTAATAGGCTTCCTCTCTAAGTGAGAGTTTTTCTTGTCAGGGTTGGTGGGACTGGAAAGCTCCTCCAAATAATTAAAGCCAGAGGCTAGGAGAAGATACAAACTCAGAGAATATAGAGACCAACTCCTGTTGGAAAAATATTGGTTACTGTATTAATCTAGTGATGCTGTTTTAGTAGAATTTCTTTTGTCCACAGAATAACTTTTTCTGCCGTTGGGATGGTGTGGTATATTATTTACAAGAAGGCCAGTTTTCCCCCGCCCTACCCCAGCTAGTGACACCCGTATCCAGAGGTGGATTCAACTGTTGTTACTACTGGTTTGGTACTTACGTTTTGTGTGCGTGTATAATATGATGAAAGCTGTGCCTCCCGGACAGCTGATAAGCGCTGTGCGCGGGTGCGCAGCATTTGAAAAATGCCTTTTTTACTGCTTTTTAAACTTCAGCTATGCCACGCAAAGCAGCTGAGGTTGGAAAAATAGGAAATAAAGGTCAGGTAAGAGCCCAGGCAGGCAGGTGGGCCAAACAGCAGCAGACACAGAACTGTTCTGTGTCTGCTGCTCTTCAGAGCTACCGGTTCTACAGAGCTGGGCAGAACCGGTAGCATCCCATCCCTGCCTGTATCTCTACCTCTGTCAAGACTGCCTCTGTCCATTTCCTAGGAAAGAAAAATCCAGGCGACCAGCTAGGCAACCAGAAGGCTGCTGCATACCAAAGCTGGAAGAAATGACCTTGGAGAGATAAGCAAAGCCCAGATTGTAGTTGCAAAGCTGCAATGAAAGATTCTCCATTGAACCCTCCCCTCTTTGGTAAGCAGCAGGCTAGCTGACAACCACCTTTCAAATGACACATGCTGGTTATCATCTTTAAAGCCCTTCATGGGACTGAGATATTTGAAGGACCACTTCTCTCTGGTTGTTTCTACCCAACATATTAGAGGCAGGAAGTGGAGCATCTTTCAAATCTTGTCAATTAAAGAATGTGGAATATTGTGGAACTCAGGAAGTGTGCCTTTTCTGATGCAAGCTCTATCCCCTGGAACACTTTGTCACCCAAGACAAAAGTGGCCCTAATTCTACCAGCCCCACAAAAAGTGTGGAAAATCAGAAAGTTAGTGAAGTCCAGGTAATTTGTTTTTCACTCTCAGCTGATGTTACTTTTTGAACTGTATGTTTTGAATTGTACCCTTTCAGGATCATTCCTATTGTGGTTTCTAAGATTGCTGGTCAGAACTGCTGTGGTAAGAGGCACAATCATCTCAATATGAAAGAATGAATGAATGAATGAATGAATGAGTGAGTGAGTAAATCAATCTATCAATCAGTCTCTTAGGACTGATGGGCCTTGTCTTTTCTAAGAACTACAGTAAAGAACCCAAGCCTGCCCTGTTTCTTTTGTATGTACACAGACACAAATACACAACCTCAGTTTCATGATCACAAAGCCAGATTCATAGAGGGCAGAATCATGACTCCTTTCTGTTGCAACAGGGATGCAGAAAATCTCTGGGGAGAAGCAATGGCCCACTAGAATCCACACTCAGGATCTTGGGACTGGACGTGGCAAAAAAAAATTCCTGATACCAACCCATTCATTTTTTTTTGAATTTTTCAGAATCTGGTAGTGTTCACTTCATCTCTAAAATCCTCATTTATGTCTCCTTTCCGAATACCCTTGCTTTGATGTACAAAAACCTGGTGGGTTCTCAAGTCAACAGAAGTCACACAATCTTGCGCTCCTCCCTTAAAGCTGGAAGAGAACCACTCTGAACATTTGGCTGCAATGATCAAAACTGGATGCCATCATTTAGTGTCAGGATTCTGGGCGATTGCCCTAATTAAATCATGAGCCTTGAGCCAAGCTTCAAAAAGATTCAAAAGATTTATTAGGAGCAACATGTCGACAATAACCTAAATGGCATACATAATTTACATTAATCTATGACCCAGTTTCTCCTCTTCCCCCTGAGTGTATCATAAATCAGATTCTCCAATGAAGCATGTTCATGGCTGGGTGTCATCAATCACATTCTCCAATGAAGGATTTTCCCCAGGCACAAGAACTGGTAGCCTAGCTACAATCTTTGTAGATAAGGGTGGAATGTACTTCTGGTTTTAAATTGCTATAATGGTCCTCCAGATTCCCCTCCCCTTGCTTATGGCAACTCAAAAGCAGGCATAGGAATGTTTTATGAGTTGACATTAGATAGCAAACACATGGCCATCTAGGCGCACAAAAGCCCCAAATTTGTGGTAATTCAAAAAGAATCTTTTAGGAAGAAGGTGTGAAGAAGGAAGAAGAAATTGTACAATCACCCAGTTGGGGAGATAGAAGAAATATCACAGCAAAGAGCACAGCTGGCTGATGGGCAATTCGCTCCAGAAAATTGTGTTTTAATTCTAGCTTGCATACCAGATGCTAGAAAGAAAACACGAGGGACAGCTTGCCCCACTGCTGGAAATTAATACTGGAATAGATGGACACTGGGTTTGATCTAACAAGGCTTTTATTGTCTTCCTTGTTTTAGAAAAGCAACAACATTATTTATATAGAAACATTATTTTTGCTTAGGGTTACGACTTATTAGATTTTAATATTATAATAAGGGCCTGATGTGCTAAACAGTGTCAAATGAACAGACTGTTTTTCCCTGTTGAGTGTTAAAAAGTTTCCCAGGACATAATATCTCTCTCTTCCCACCCCTTTCCTTCTGGTACGAAATCAGTTTGATAGATCTGCAGGAAGAGATTTAGTTGCAGATGGCAGAGGTCAGTGCATTGTGTATTCAATGTAGTCAATAATAAAGTCAGGACTTATGCTAACAGAATGTTAATAAGGTATCACAAGGACCTTGGAAAGTCATAACGTCTGGTCATTTGCCTCAGGATATTGCTTTCTGCGGCAATGGAGGTAGTCACAAAGGAATTAGGAAGCAAGACAAGCATCCTCAAGGAAAGGCAGGTAGACAGAAGATGGGTATTGGACAACAGCAAAGGAGCAAATGCTTCTAACCCCAGTCATTTGGAGGTGTTAAAGATATCAGAGGGTTTGCCTTTCAAAGGAATCCACTTCTATGGAGAGGGAAAGGGTTGATGAGTTCACTTCTCCCCCCCCCCCCATTTCTTTATTCTATATATATATGTTTTCTTAAATTTTCGCGGGTACTTACATGTATGCTGTTCAGCTTCCTTCGGGTATTATCCCACATCATTGTAGTGCTTTTAAAGTTGTAGCAACGTTTCAGCAGAATCTCATCTGCCATCATCAGGCTTGTGTATTGGGTTCGTCCGTGAGTCAGGCTTTCACAGCCATTTCTGTTTTAAATTTGGTGCTAGCCTACTGCTGTGTCAGAATGTTTTTTTCTTCATCCATTCTAACACAGCAGTAGGCTAGCACCAAATTTAAAACAGAAACGGCTGTGAAAGCCTGACTCACAGACGAACCCAATATACAAGCCTGATGATGGCAGATGAGGTTCTGTCGAAACGTCACTACAACTTTAAAAGCATAACTATAATGATGTGGGAAAATACCCGAACAAAGCCGAATACCATACACACACACACACACACACACATACATTTTACAGCATTGTTTGAGCAATAGATACACTTGTACTTTCCTTCTGATAACATGTTATACATTGTCATAATAACTCCTTCATCCTTTTAAACTCTACATATGCATACATATAATTTCTTTACATTTGTTTACACGTCACCCTTATTTTCAAAATGTTACAAAATGTTAGATACCACCATTAGATACCACCTTTTCTTTTGCCAGTCATGCCAGATATCCCATCTTTTGTAATATTCACTGTCTTAATGAGTTCACTTCTATGGAGGAGGTTGAGGAAAGGTGAGCCTGAGCCAACAGACCAGGAGTCACCACCATAATTTTGATGGAACCATCCTCCAGAGATTCTAGATATCCAACTTTTCATTCTGACTGCTGTCTCTAGATTGGTAGGAACACTTCCCCCTTATGGAGAAACTAATGGGTGGAACCTAATCAAGGAATGAAGCAACTTACCGTAGAACTAAGAAGAAATTTCTTGACAGTTAGAACAAGTAACCAGTGGAACAACTTGCCTCCAGAAGTTGTAAATGCTCCAACACGGGAAGTTTTAAAGAAGAGATTGGATAACTATTTGTCTGAAATGGTGTAAGGTTTCCTGCCTAAGCAGGAGGTTGAACTAGAAGACCTTCAAGGTCCCTTCCAACTCTGTTATTCTATTCTATTAGATCAAGAGGCCAAAGGGTTCCAGGTTGCCTGGAACAGCACATTGGGAGTAGAAATTTAGCTCGGAATAAATTGTGCCATCAGAACTTTTTGTATAAGAACATCAACCTGATACAGAGGTGGTATTCAGCAGGTTCTGACCAGTTCTGGAGAAACAGTAGTGGAAATTTTGAGTAGTTTGGAGAACCGGCAAATCCCACCTCTGACTGGCCCCACCCCCACCTATTCTCTGGCTCCTGAGTCCCAGCTGATTGGCTGCAACTTCTTTGGTTGCCCTGCACAGGAGAACGGAACTGGAAAGCAGATTATTGGGGTGGAGAGAGAATGGAGATTTTGCAGTGTCCTTCCCCTGCCATGCCCACCAAGCCACGCCCACAGAACCGATAGTAAAAAAAAAATTGAATCTCACCATTGACCTGATATTAATAAAATTTTGGAACAACTGGGAAAAACTGGCCTTCAGTCGTGTCCCAAAGGTGCTTTTCCAAAAGGCAACTAGATTTTCTTGGGTTTTCCTTGAAATGCTTCACTTCTTATCCCAGAACTGAAGAAGCTCCTTGGATGAGAAGTGAAATGTTTTCAAAGAAAAAAAAACCCCAAGAAAGTCCAGTTGCCTTTTGGAAAGGCTTCTTTGGGACAACCATGACCTGGATGATTGAGAATCTCCATAGATATTCAGCCTTCAGCTTTGTTTGACTTGGACTTCCTAGAATATTTGATCTATGCTTGTATCATATGATCAGTTTTCCGAATCTTGACTGTGAAAAATGGATTCCTTCAACATTATATTTGGACCTTGTCAGACTTTTGTAAAAGGAAAGATAGTGTGATAAAGCACTTAAAGTAGAACCAGGGACATAAAGAAGAAACTGCTATTTATCCCACTGTAAGCTCTGGGAGGAAAGACAGAATATAAATCTAACAAACCAAATAAATCAAAGTAAAAATTTGCTTTTATTGTAACTGCCCTTTGCTGTGTTTGGCTATCTTCTTGTCTTGTCCTTTGAAACCATGGACAGAATAGCAGCACTGTTTTGTTAAAGGTATGTCATCCAGGGGTGGGCTGGTGGGTGTTCGCAGGGGTTCGGGAGAGACTCTAGGGAAGATTTTGTGCAGTTTGGAAATCCCCAAATCCCACTCCTGGAAGGCCCTGCCCCCTGCCCATGCAGCCCATTTCAGATGCAGGTAAGTGTAGGACGCGGCGGAGGCTTGGGGAGGGTGAAAAATAGGCCTACAAGAAGTTTATGAAGGCCAGAAATGGACCTGTTTCCGGCTTCCAGAGAGCTTCTGGAGTCTGGGGAGGCTGCTTTTGCCCTTCTGAAGGCTGGATGAAAGCCTCCAGAGCCCAGAGAAGGTAAAAACACTCCCCCATGGTGCAGGAGGCTGACTAGGCCACACCCACCCAGCAACTGGACAGAGAACCCATTGCTGAAACTTTTGAACCCCACCCCTGATGTCATCAATATCCTGACTTATTCAGGCAGATCCTGGGAATTTTAGTAATAGGAAATTTCCCCTTGAACTGGACCACAGTCTGCTCCTCTCTATTCCCAGTTCAAACTTAGCAAGTAGCATCAATAAGAAGCTTTGATATTTCCACCAATACCATGGAATGGACAAAACAACATTCACTGCCACCAACTTGCCTTGGGACCAATCATTGCAGGACAATTCAATGCAGATAACTCAACACCACTGTTTCTTGAACATTATTTCAATTTTTGTCAATCACATTTCATTTGGTCCCTCCTTTAGCATCCTTTCTTTCATGATTCTATTCCATAATTTCTTCGATATTAGGGTAACTCTTGCCCTGTGGTGAATAGTCCCATGGGAAATTGGCTGTAGCGTGTGGGCTGTGGTGAATTGGCCATGGTCCTGTCCCCATTGCACGTTAGTCAGTGTGCAGTTCAACATGCAGCTAAACCCACCTATCCTCCAATAAAACAGACTGTGTGCATAGATCTGAATGCTTTATTGAAAGAACAGGATATTGTGAAACTGGGGAAAATAGGAATACATACAATGAGAACCAATTGCAAGATAGGTGGTATTGGGTTACAGCTGAACATAACTATAAATAAATACAAGCAATTTCAATCTCACCAGTGATGCTCTGTGTGTGGGACATAGGTTGTCCTTTGATGACCATATGCCACAGATTAAGATGGATTCTTCTTTGTGCTTCTGCCTTCTTCAAATGTTAAAGGAAATGGAGTCTGATGGGTAATGGGGTGGGGTCAGCTTCAAACAATACACTTGGTATTTGTCTGTCTGGCCACTAGATGTGGCTATACAGCAACAACAGTATATAGAGATCATATGTTAGGGTATATTTGTCCCTCCAGCCACGAGATGGGGCCAGAGAGCAACAACAGTATATAAAAGTTATATGCTGGGGCATGACAGCTGTGGTCAGCTGGCCCCAGGCACGTTCACTGTGGTTACTTGTTGTATATGCCCTTCCAAACTATTTGTTCTGACTGAAAAAATGGGGTTGTTAAAAAATTTGGGAGGAGCGTTGAATCAAAAAATACATAGGAGGAAATAGTCTAACATCCCTTGCAACTCTTTAATCATGATTATATTCTGACTCTGTAAACTACTTAGGGCTGCAAAGCACTGTGAAGTGGTATATAAGTCTATTGCTATTATACAGTACTTTGAATCAAGGCAATTCTTGAAGAAATGAGGCAGTCCAATACTGCATTAAAAATTAAAGCAAGTTTCGTACAAGCCATGAAATAGATGCTGGAGATTTGCATCCCTTCATAGTTTCTCAGAAAGCCCAGATCGCTAAACTCTTTAAAGTTAAGTACAGAATTCACTCCATATTGAATCCACTCCAGGACTGAATTGGTAATCAATGGAACTTAAGAAGGTCAAGTATTATATGCTGTCAAGTGGGTAAAGCAAAATGCTGATCTATCAAATGTTGGCTCGTTTGAAACTCTTGGAAATATATTGAAGGATAATTGTTGGTGAAGTATCATAGGTACTTGATGTCAGTATGACTTTCTGGACTTCTAGCACTTTAAAACGGTTCTCAGTGGCAAACCCAGAGCATCAAGAAGAGGATAATTAGGCTGAAAAACAAGCAAGATGAGAAGGGAACAAGAAGTAGAAGAGGAAACCATACCACTGTTTCTGTGCTTGCTACATCTAATACAACACATATAATTTTGAAGACGGCAAAATCCATCACTGATCTGAAATATTAACCTCAACGCCTATGTTTGCTTTAATTTGGTTGGGTGAAACCTTCCAGCCTTTGTTTTACTTATAATTCCATTTGATATTTTGGGCAAAATGCTAGTTTTAAACACACATTCCAACATATTTACAATGGACAGAACAAGACTATTAATATGGGAGCACAGTGTTCTGCAGTAGCTTCCAGATGGCATGGTTATATAGATTATTAATATTCTTCAGCTCCTCAGAATCATGGCAGTCTTCATAACAATGTGACCAGTGGTGTTTTAATCAGGGGTGGGCTTCAAAAATTTTAGCAAAGGGTTCTCTGCCTGGTGGCTGAGTGGACGTAGCCTAGCCGGCCTCCTACACCATGTTGGGGGAGGTGTTGCTTTCCCTGGGCTCTGGAGGCTTTCTGGAAGCTGGAAATGGGCCCAATTCCACCCTTCCCAAATTTCCGGGAGGCCTGTTTTTCACCCTCCCCAAGCCTCCGTGCTCGCCCTGCACTTACCTGCATCCAAAATGGGTTGCATGGGGACTCCAGGGAGGGCCGGGATGGGTTGGGTGGGACCAGCCAGGAGTGGGATTTGGGGTTCTCCAAACTGCACAGTATCTCAGCTAGGGGCTCTCCCAAACCCCTGTGAAACCCCAGGAACCCACCCATGGTTTTAACCATGAGTTATTGAATAACTTACTTGGCTGCTTTCAGACAACCTGAATCATGGCAGTCTTCACACAACTACATGACCCAGGGTGTTTTAATCATGGTTTACTGAATAATTCACTTGGTTGCTTTCAGACAACCCTTTGCACTTTGAACTATGCAATTTACCAAGCTGTAAATTGTTATCGATTCACGTGGCAACTAACTAATAATGCAAGATAGAGAACCCAGGCACACAATGGTTTTTATGTTATCTTATTTTACAATGGAACATGTTAGGCTTTGTTTTAAAATGTGTGATTCTGTACATTTTTCAACCAAATTCCAACTGCAAGAGATTTACTGCCTTTTCCTACTCAAGGTTATATCAAATGCAGGGTGCATAAGAAGAGTAAGTGAAAATTGAAAGCAGAATTTAATTTTATGTAATGCAATTAAATCAGAAAAGGAAACAATAGGCATTTAATATTCAGAAAGCATTTTTATTCTCAGTATGCAAATACATTTGCCGTAAATGTGCAGAAGCAGCCTTTAAATAGAGTGCCAAGTTCAGGCAGATCTGGCTGCCCTGCCCAAAGGTATTGTGTTCTTGGCTGTCAATCATCTTTTTTTCAACCTGGCTGGCTACCTAAGCCCAATAACAGCTCCCAAATTCAGAAGAACTCTAAACCTGGCAAGATTTAGGGCTAGTTTTAGAAAATTTTAGAAACTTTAGGACATTCACTTGAACCAATTCCTTTGTAAAGGAATTCCTGAAATGTGAGCCTAACATTTTGTTATACTGTTCCATCAAAAAGTGCTACCTGCTGTTAAAAAAACTCCCTTTAAAAACAACTCCCTCTTTATTTCAGAGTCTAAAATTGGGGATTACATGTCTGATAGTCCTAGTTTAGCATTATGCCAGAACACAGAAAAGGTTAGTTAATCAAACTACATAATGTCTTGCTCATGAATTCAATTCTTCTGGCTTGAGGTAGGATTTACAGATTTACAGATTAAGAGATTTGGAAGGGACATTGTAGGTCATCTAGTCCAACCCCCTGCCCAATCAAGAGACCCTATACAGGACTTCCGGTTTGAGTTCCTTCACCGACAGACTGAAACCGCGATAGTGCACAGTTTCGATCCGTGCTTGCCACTGGAGTGTCCTGAGCCAGCTGGTTTCAGGGCTTAGCCCCCCTGTAGATGTGGTGAAGAGGGGGGAGACTGCCAGCAGGGTTGAGGAGAGACACATCTCTCCTCCTCAGATGGCCATTACTCCCTTTCCCAAAGGCGGTTGCAACGGTGGTCAGAAATGGCCACCTCAAAGAAGAACTTGACCGGAAAAGAATGTGCGGGAGGAAGATAAGAAGAGAAAGTTTTGGTTGACCGGGTTAAACTGCAAAAGCAACAATGTAAGGTACGCTGGAATTTAAACTATAAAAAAATAATATTGTCCCCAAAGAAGATTTTGAATCAGCGAAGGAGAGAGGGAAGGGAAAGGATTTGGTTTTTTTTCTTCTCTTCCCTACACTGACAGGTAAGAGACTAAAGCAAGAAATTAAAAAAAAAAAATCCACTTTGACATCAATAGGCATTTAAGCTGAAAATAAAATGTCAAAGGGATAATAAAGATTTCTGGAAATTTAAAAGCTTTTAAAAGCAGGAAAGGAGAGAAAAAGAATAAAAGGGCAGGATCTGGAAAAATGGAGGAGACTGCCTGGAACTAAAAGGAATTTACAGTGAAACCTCAACAAGATTTCTAAAAGATACATCTTAACTGAAACTTGGCAACAAAATAATAGAATAGAATAATGGGAAAAGAAAGTGGAAAGAAGAAGCAAGAAGAAACAGCTTTGGATTATTTGGATTACTTGGTGATTTTTGGATTTTTGGTTACTGTATTTAAATGATTAAAATCAGTCGGGTGGTTGTTTAAAAGTGTTTAAAATGGCACCACTTTTAGAAGAACTGGAAATGGAACTTAAAAAGTACAAAGAAGACACACAAGAAGGGAGAGGTTCTTTTGGCTTTGTATTGCAATTCTTAGAAATGGAGATCTGGAACTCTGAGAAACAACAAGAAACGCTTGCAGAACAAAAAGATTGGGACAAAGAAGAAGCCATCTTTAATGTTCAAGTAATTTTATGTGGTGGGAAAAAAGGAAAGGGGGGGAAAGAGAATGAAAAGTTTAAGATTTGAAAATACAATCAAAAAGAAGAAGAATAGTTTGAAAAATAAGTATGTTACAAAGCAACAGAAGAGGGGCTTACAGAAGAGAGAATTAGAAGTAGAGAGACAAGGGGGTAAAAAGGGGAGGGAGAAGAAGAGGGGGAAGAAGGAAAGGAAAAGAAGTTGTAAAAGACAGAAACAAGATATAGAGAAACAGGGAAAATTGAAAAAATTGAAAGTATAAGCCTGTTTGGAGATAATGGGTGAAAACTTAATTGTACAAGGGATTCTGCAAAGATACATAAGATAGTATTGTTACATTACAAATAGAAATAATTTTAGAAAATATGATTAAAATGATGGATAAAATATTTATTGTAATCTAGTGGAATGTTTGTTAATAAATAGATGAAATAAAGTGAATGAGAGAATTAAATTAGGAGAGGATGGGAACATTTTAATTATTATTAATGATTTATAAAATAGAATAGAAATATGAGGGGAAAAGAATTAATTATGGAAAGTTTATAAGTGTTCCCAAGGAAGTATGATATTTAATTGAAAAGAAATGTTAAAGATGTTAAGATTTTAATGAATATTAATGATAGAACTGAACTGGAATGGAATGAGTGCTTTATTTACATATATATATAATCTTTTTTTAAGAATATAGTGTGTATTTTAAGAATGTACCAAGCAGAATTCAATTGGAAGTTATGTATTTTATTGAATGTTATAATCTTAAATGGTATACATTGAAGCTTAAATAAGAGTTGAATGGGTAAAATTAAAAGATATAAAGGTGTCATACTCCAAATAGTAACTACAGGGGAAAATTTGTTTAATGATAAAAGATAATATGAAATTGAAACAGGACAGACAAAAGTATAAATATAATGATTTGAATTGAGATGGGATAATCAAAATAAAGCTGAGAAAATTAAAAGAGGGGTAAAACTATGTAGAAAATGTAAAACAGTAATAAGATATGGAATAGAACACAAAAATGAGTATGAAATTGAATTTGTGTCTGTATGAAGAAGTGATAACCTGGGACTATGCTATTTTCAAAAAAGATGTTTTATTTGTATTATTTTTTTTTTGTGAAAACCCAAATAAAATTTTCAAAAAAAAAAAAAAAAAACACCAACAAAAAAAGAGACTCTATCCCATTCCTGACAAATGGCAGTCCAATCTCTTCTTGAAAGCCTCAAGTGATGGCGCTCCCACAATTTCTGAAGGCAACTTCTGTTCCATGGGTTGATTGTTCTCACTGTCAGAAAATTTCTCCGTATTTCCAGGTTGAATCTCTCCTTGTTCTATTTCTATCCATTATTTCTTCAGGTGCTTTGGAAAATAACTTGACCCCTTTCTCTCTGTGGCAGCCCCTCAAACATTGGAACACTTCTATTAGGAGCGTCTGTGGCGCAGTGGTTAGAGTGCAGCACTGCAGGCTACTTCTGCTGACTGCCGGCTGACTGCAATTTGGCAGATCGAATCCCACCCAGCTCATGGTTGATTCAGCCTTCTATCCTTCCAAGGTGGGTAAAATGAGGACCCAGATTGTTGGGGCAAGAGGCTGTAAAGTACTATAAAGCGGTATATAAGTCTAAGTGCTGTTGCTATGTCTCCACTGGTCCTTCTCTTCACTTGGCAACAAGAACCCAATGCCACATGAGAAGGAGGCAGTCTAGAGTCAACCAGCTTAATCAATTTCTTAAATACAGGTAGAGCTCAACTAACAACCACGCACAATTGAACCCCAAATTTCTGTTGTTATGTGAGACATTTGTTACGTGAGTTTTGCCTGATTTTATGACTTTTCTTGTTAAATGAATCATTGCAGTTGGTAAGTTAAGTAACCTGGTTGTTAAGCAAATTTGGCTCCCTCCTTGACTTCACTTGTCTGAAAGTTGCCAAAGGGGAATCACCTAACCCTGGGGCACTGCAACTGTCGCAAGTAAGAATCAGTTGCCAAGCGTCTGAGTTTTGATCCCATGATCCTGGGAATGCTGCAAAGGTCATAACTGCGGAAAACGGTCATAAACCACACTTTTCAGTGCCATTGTAACTTTGAACAGTCACTAAACAAGGGCTACCTGTATACAATCAAATCAAGCACGTCCAGAAGAGCTGGAATTCTGTGAAACGTGATGACAACTCAGGCAGTTTAAAGTTTGCAGGCTGCAGCTCTGTTTTGAACCTGCTGCTGGGGAAAAGAAATTAAAAATCTCGGCCCTTAAGCTGGGAGAAGATGCTGATTTTTTAAGATTCAAGCTTTCCATCGCTGTAATTAAATAGCACCTAGGGTGCAAGTTCAAACTGCCCCCCCCCCTTCTCTGCAAAAGCTCAAAAGAAGGCTTGGAATATAGAGCTTTTCAAAACATTTTTTAAAAAAAACGCTGCTCCTGCAAGACTATTGATTTCCCTATTGAAATCAATATTTATATAATGAGGTTTGAGGCAATTCTGAGCCATGTATATGCAATGAACAGAAAGCTGGGTGTTGGCTAGGGAGAGACGATGTTAATAGAAGAGTAAAAGTCTCTCTAAGAGACCTGGAGCAAAATCAAGCATGCCCAGGTAGGTTTTAATGCCGACCCTGCTCACCTTTTCGTTTCAGAGGCTTTTGGGGCTTTTGATCAGAGGTGGTATTTATCAGGTTCTAACCAGTTCTGGAGAACCAGCAGTGGAAATTTGGATTAGTTTGGAGAACTGGGAAATCCCATCTCTGACTGGTCCAATCCCCGTCTCTTCTCTGCCTGCCGAGTCCCAGCTGATCGGCTGGGTCTTCTTTGGTTGCCTCGCACAGGAGAACAGAGCTGGAAACCAGGTTAGTGGAGTGGGGAGGGAATGGGGATTTTGCAGTAACCTTCCCTCAGGAGTGGGGAAGGGAATGGGGATTTCACAGTATCCTTCCCCTGCCATGCCTGTCATGCCACGCCCACCAAGCCACGCCACGCCTACAGAACCGGTAGTAAAAAGATTTGAATCCCACCACTGAATGGACTGGTGAATCCTAACTATAACAATTAAGTCTTTGTAGATTCAGACATAAGAGTCAACTCTGGGTTGCAAATCAGCTACCAACCATGGCCTGAAATTTTTAGCGAAAATAATATTTATGAGATATCTGTAGGATGTATGGTCTTTATGACTCGTAACCTTTACCTCTCATAGAAATTACAATTCTGGACTGTGAACTAGCATGAAGTCTGAAGTGGTTTTTCAACAAGCTCTTTTTTTTTCCTTCTCGAGGAAGGAATGCACAAATATGGGATGCACAAATATGAGTGTACATCAAATATGAGTACACCAAAAATGGTGTAGGGTCTCCCGCTTGGGTGGGGGGGTTGGACTAGATGACCTACAAGGTCCCTTCCAACTCTGATTATCTGTATCTGAGTATAATTATCTTGGCTTATTTTATTGTTCAAAAACAATATATGGAGAGTATGGCATACAATATTGTTGTTAATTTAGCCCAAGCAAGAACACATCCCTAAATCATACTGAAAAGATCCATTTAGACCTTTAGAAAAAGGTGGATCATCCATAGAGCTTTCTTTTTGTTCTTCCTTAAAAAAATAGCTTCTGGTATGGGTCAATTTTTTAACATTTAAGATAGTTGAGAGATCAAACTTCCTACAGCGTACTTAGAATTTTTTTTTCTCTCCTGAATAGCTCGGTGGAATAGGCACCAGTCTTTAATCCCACAATCAATTTACAAGGGCTTGAATCCATACATATGTACAAATGATGAATTAAGTGGATCAATTTTGCCTTATGTGTATTCATCACCATACCATTCATTAAATGAACAAAGAAAATAGCTTCTACATTTCAGATCATGAGTCTATCAGAGGTTGGCAAGACAAAAAGCTTAGACTTGAAGTGCATTAGGTTGCTTTGCGGAAGTCTATACCACAGAGTGACCTTCATGTCCCTCTCCCTCCCCCCCAAAAAAGTTTTGGTGATTCTTCCACACTTTCCAATGTTGTATAACAAGAATGAGCAACACTTGAATTTTTGTGCTATTTGATACACTTGCTACCATTTTGGAAAAAGGAAAAAAAGTATACAGGTAGACTTTGACTTACAACTATTCATTTAGGGACCGAAGTTACAACAACACTGAAAAAGGGACTTGTGACCATGTTTCACACTTAGGACCGTTGCAGCATTCCCAAGGTCATGTGATTTACATTCAGATGACTGACAACTAGTTCATATTTATGATGGTTGCAGTGACCAGAGATTATGTGATAGCATAGTACTAGCGTTTAGACTTATATATCGCTTTATAGTGCTTTACAGCCCTCTCTAAGCAATTTATAGAGTCAGCCTATTGCCCCCTCAATCGGGTCCTCATTTTACCCACCTCAGAAGGATGGAAGGCTGAGTCAACCTTGAGCCTGGTGAGATTCGAACTGCCAAATTGCAGGCAGCCGGCAGTCAGCAGTTGGCAGAAGTATCCTGCAGTACTGCATTCGAACCACTACGCCACGGCAGCTCTGATATTCATATGATGCTCATTGATTTTCCAAAGAGAATTAAAGATATGAACAGTTACCTCTGATGACTTTGGACTGTTCGTCCGTATACAGGCAGTCCTCAAACTGATGACCATAGTTTTCATCATTGACATTGCTTGTCAGAAGATCACAAAAGATGATCAAGTTTATAAGAGCCATGGTGGTGCAGTGGTTAAAATGCAGTACTGCCATTTGGCAGTTCGGATCGCACCAGGCTCAGACTGCCTGCAATTTGACAGCTGCCCTGAGCCAGGTGAGATTTGAACTGCCAAATTGCAAGCAGCCGGCAACCAGCAGAAGTAGCCTGCAATACTGCACTCTAACCACCGCACCACCATGGCTCTTATAATCTTGATCATCTTTTGTGAGCTTCTGACAAACAATGTCAGCGATGTGACTAATTTAACAACGGCAGTGATTCACCTAACCCCTACGGCAAGAAAAGTTGTAAAATGAGGGTGAAAAACAAATTAACAAATTTCTCACGTAGCAATATAAATTCTGGGCTCAGTTGTGGTCATAAGTCGAGGACCACCTGTATATCAAGGGTGACTAGATGTTATTAAAGCATTATAGCAGAGAGGGAAATATGCATAAACAGGTTTTCTCAGCATTGTATACTCTCTCTTATGTTGGAGTACAATTCATAGAATTGCCAACCAGAATTGCACATCACAGGCTGAGCCTTCCAGGCCCTTTTTGCATCCTTAACACTTTCTCGTTCTTGTCTTTTTCCATCCTTGATGATGGAGTAGGCAGCTTTACATGGGATGACTTTCCTTAGGTCAGCCACTATTTTGTTAAAGGGCTCCAGAGGGGGACATAATTTGCCCTCTTATCTCTGTTTGAGCAGGAGAGGCCTCTCTCTGGATCTCTCTACCAAGCTTTCTTTTTGTAGGGGATGGTGTTTGGCTGGCCTCCATCTTTGCATTGTCTTTTTATTTCAGCTATTTCTCCAGCTCCACCACTGTTCATTTGTGTCATCGAGACAGCGAACATGAATTTGGGGAAACTTCAGGAAGCAGTGGAGGATGAGGGGGCCTGGCGTATTGTTGTCTCCATGGGGTTGCAAAGAGTCGGACATGTCTTAATGACTGAAACAGCAAGAGCCCCTGTTTGTTGCTTGGGGTTGGTTTTATCCTTTTTGAAAGACCCCCTCAGGTACTTTGAGAAGGGGAGATCATGACTGGCATGAAATAATAAAAGTTATGACAGTGGTGCTTTTCTTTCAAGAATAAATTCCTTGTGTGTCCAATCGCACTTGGCCAATAAAGAATTCTATTCTATTCTATTCTATTCTATTCTATTCTGTTCTGTTCTGTTCTGTTCTGTTCTGTTCTGTTCTGTTCTGTTCTGTTCTGCTCTGCTCTGCTCTGCTCTGTTCTATTATTCTATTCTATCTTCCATTCTATTTTTATTCTATTTTCTATTCTATTCTATTCTATTCTATTCTATTCTATTCTATTTGTTCTATTCTGTTCTGTTATGTTTTGTTCTATTATTCTATTCTATCTTCCATTCTATTTTTTATTCTATTTTCTCTTCTCTTCTCTTCTCTTCTCTTCTCTTCTCTTCTCTTCTCTTCTCTTCTCTTCTCTTCTCTTCTCTTCTCTTCTCTTCTATTCTCTTCTCTTCTATTCTATCTGTTCTGTTCTGTTCTGTTCTATTATTCTATTCTATCTTCCATTCTATTTTTTATTCTATATTCTATTCTATTCTATTCTATTCTATTCTATTCTATTCTATTCTATTCTATTCTATTCTATTCCTATTCTATTCTATTCTATTCTATTCTATCTGTTCTGTTCTGTCCTGTCCTGTTCTGTTCTGTTCTATTATTCTATTCTATCTTCCATTCTATTTTTTATTCTATTTTCTATTCTATTTTCTATTCTATTTTCTATTCTATTTTCTATTCTATTCTATTCTATTCTATCCCATCCTATCCTATTCTATTTTCTATTCTATTCTAATTTCTCCTCATAATATGAGCTCTTGACTGGTTGTGGACTTTCCGTTCCTGTTCTGTGACAGTTGTGATCCATATTTTAAACCTCATCCACAAACCCTGAAAATTGATTTGGTTTAGTTTATGGTTCAAGATCATGTGGATTCAGTCATAATTAAGCAAATTTGTAGTTTTATCCTTGTTTATTTGGCTTCCTCTTTTGTCACCAACCCTTGCTATTTTTTTCCTCCGTCCCTCCCTCCGTCCCTCCCTTCTCTTATTTCTAATATTTTCCTCAAGAATGTTTATCTCACCAGCTGTTTCAAGTCTGGTTTTCATTGCTCAGCCTCTCTTTACTTTCACGTCTATGAAGTTCAACCCTTTTTAAAGTTTGTCTTATGAACTACGTGTTGCCAATGTCCAGTTTTTAAAGAATACCTCGAGATAGGAAGCAATGACATGGAAACAGAAAACTGACAGCAGAAAAATATCTAGTGGTCCACTGAATCTGCCCTTTGAGCTCTTAATTGCTTATTAGTGACCTATGACTATCACTAATTATAGTATCTTATGATTCTTGATGAATGTATTTTATTTTTTTCTTGATGTATACTGAGACCATATGCATCAAAGACAAATTCCTTGTGTGTCTAATCACACTTGGCCAACAAAGAATTCTATTCTATTCATTAGGGTTTTTTTGTTTCCTTTTTAATTTATTTATTATCTTTAATTATATATGTTTTCTTAAGTTTTCGCGGGTACTTACATGTATGCTGTTCAGCTTCCTTCGGGTATTATCCCACGTCATTGTAGTGCTTTCAAAGTTGTAGCAACGTTTCAGCAGAATCTCATCTGCCATCATCATCACCACAATACAGAAGCCTGATGATGGCAGATGAGATTCTGCCGAAACGTTGCTACAACTTTAAAAGCACAACTATGATGACGTGTTATTGGTGACTGAGGGACATGAAAGACTCTGAAGAGATACTTCTTATCAAGCTAGATACAGAGGAGAGCATCATGTGGTCTGGTAGGTTTTCTCAAACCCTCACAATTACCCCAGAGATGGTATTCAGCAGATTCTGACCAGTTCTGGAGAACCGCTAGTGGACATTTTGAGTTGTTCAGAGAACCGGCAAATCCCACCTCTGATTAGCCCCACCAACCCCATCTATTCTCTGCCTCCTGAGTCCCAGCTGATTGGCTGGGTCTTCTTTGGTTGTCCTGCACAGGAGAACGGAGCTGGAAAGCAGGTTAGTGGGGAGGGAAAGGGATTTTACAGTATCCTTCCCTTGCCACACCCACCAAGCCACACCATGCCCACCAAACCATGCCCACCAAACCATGCCCACAGAACTGGTAGTAAATTTTTTGAATCCCACCACTGAATTACCGATACTCTTGTGGTTGATGGAGCTGAAGGTCCCATTAACAACCAGAAGACTAGTTTTGGAAAGAGACTAGTATATTATGTAGATCAGTGGTCTATAAAGGTTGCTCTCAAATCATGAACATAATCCTTGAGGACATCAACCCAAGTTGCCATCTGTTTCTTACCAACCTTTTCTTAATTCTTCTCTTCTCCAAGAAGTTACATCCCATAGTCCACACATCCAGTTTGCTGAACTGACAACAAAACCTAAAGGGGGAAATGGGAGATATTTTGTGGGTCTGTGTACATGTACACAAACAGCAGACATTACTCCTTTCTGACAAGAGACAAATGTTTCATTCAAATGCAGCATTTTCGCATATTGCAAACAGTAATGAATTCCTGTGCCCTTTTCTGCCTAGTTCACAATGTCAGTCCAGGGCACTGTGGAA
The DNA here is from genome assembly GCA_015471245.1 of Laticauda colubrina. Lineage (NCBI taxonomy): Eukaryota > Metazoa > Chordata > Lepidosauria > Squamata > Elapidae > Laticauda > Laticauda colubrina. The sequence goes on from BLBF01000056.1 coordinate 13,873,740, forward strand.
CCTCCAGCATCTTTTACAAAATTAAATGTAACATCCCACCCTCCAATGGAACTGTGCATAAATCAAGTCTTTGATTTGCATGGACTTGAGCAAACAGCCACCAAGTTCTAGGCAAACATAAACCCAGCCTTGAATATTATGTCAGGAACAGGAACAAAGCAATCTGCGGTTGCCAATAAAACCTTACTACCGAGCGTAATTCATGCCAGAATTACACTGCTCTTGTGTCAAGTCTGTTATTAAAATTCTTGTTTTTGCCTCCTTTTTCATTTCAAAGAAATATGTTTTCCCTGACCTTGTTGTGATATATACACCGCAACATATACACGCACCCCGAGAGAGTGGTCACCACTACACTTGGTGTCTCTTATCAGGAGCTAAGCAAATTGTTTCTCACGCAGAGCTTGAGAATAGCGTATTCTGTATTTTAAAACAAAACTAGTGAGGGTAATAAGAGGAAGGACCCAAGGCCAACAATAGAAGAGGCTACAGGTAGACTTGAATCACAATCATTCGTTTAGTGACTGTTCAAAGTTACAAATAAAAAAAAATTCTATCAATAGGGTGTTTTGTTTCTATCTGGGAAGGCTTTTTGATAGAGTAGCTTGTGGGACTTTAGAATAACAGAGTTGGAAGTAACCTTAGAGAACTTCCAGTCCAACCCCCTGCTCAGGCAGGAAACCCTACATCACTTCAGACAAATGGTTGTCCAACCTCTTCTTAAAAACTTCCAGTGTTGGAGCATTCACAACTTCTGGAGGCAGAAGTTGTTCTCACTGTCAAGAAATTTCTCCTTAGTTCTATGTTGTTTCTCTCCTTGATTAGTTTCCATCCGCTGCTTCTTGTCCTGCTCTCAGGTGCTTTGGAGAATAGCTTGACTTCCTCTTCTTTGTGGCAGCCCCTGAGATATTGTTGTTCTTTGCTGGCAGCAGGTGTGGATGGCTGAGGTCTTGGAGAGTGAGGGCTCAGATGAGGGGCCTGCATGTGATGCAGGGATGGGGCCAGGACCATCAGGGAGTGGAGTGCTGCCTGCGGAGATTGTGGAGACTGGCAGCAGTGATGAAGAGGTCCCCAAGGAGCCTGTGCCCAGTGCTCACGAGTGCAGGGCTGCTCAAAGGAATGAGCAGCTGCAGCAGCATGGGCGACTGAGGAGTAAGGCTGCAAGGTAATGGCCCCTCCCTCAAGAGATAAAAGCCAGCTGAGAAACCAGAGTTCTTTGCAGGAAGCAAAGGAGTTTTTGCACTCAAGCCTTATGGACATTCGGAAGATCTTGGTTGGTGTTTGGAGACCCTTTGTGTTTGAAATATTTCATAGTAACTTTATGTAGTGTTCTTGGCAGCCTTGCACAACCCTGGCAAGGCTCATTCTTATCAGAGATAATTAATTTGAAACAGCCTTTTAACCATGAAGGAACGGAATTCATAAAGAATCATTAAAAGGTTTTGCTGTTACCTCCATTTTGGGTTTGTTTCCTTGGAACAAGGTTTGAGTCAGAACAGATATTGGAAGACTTCAGTCATGTCACCCCTAGTCTTTCTTTTCATCAAACTAGACATGTCAAATTCCAGCAACCGTTCTTAAGATATGAAAGGTGGGCAAACACTGCTCTTTATGAGCTTTCCTCAGATCTGGTGGCCTACATGGGCTGAAGATCAGGAGTCATCATTGTTGGACATCAAGGATAATCTATCCTAGCCAGCATCTTTCTCTGTGTAGGACCAGCTCATAAAAGTATCACTTGGATTTGGCCACTGATACCATTCATGAGTCCTCGCTTTCAATGAAACAAATTCTGCAATATGTGCATCTCTTTCTAAAGAAGATTCAGTAGAGGTTGTTCCGATTATTCATGTCCTAAATAAGGGTCTTTGAAGAACAAATAAAAAAAAATTACTATCCCTATCTGGTAAATAAAGGTAGGGAGAAATAATGAAAGAGCACACATGGAGCAACATCAAGAAGAGAAATTGGGGAGATAGAAAATTAGGGTAGAGTGTCTGAATTTTGCGAGAATCATCCAGGGCCTCCAAAACTCTTGCAATGTTCCTAAAAGCTTCCTCCCAACTAAGGGCCTTGCTGTGTTCATCTCCACAACCACTTAATGCCCAGATAACCATCTTGTGCATTACATGAGTCCAATAACTTGGCTCAAAATAGTCAAAATCTGTGAGAGGTTTCCCCCATGTATTTCATATAAGCACTGCTGATAAAACAAATGTCTTACCTTTTGCTACATATGAAAGATTAGCAACCTGAGTCTTCCTCCTGTAACAGAAACTGAGAAATTGATGTGAGTTTAGAATAGAATAACAGAGTTGGAAGGGACCTTGTAGGTCATTTAGTCCAGGGGTTGCCAACCTTCTGGACTTCAGGGACCACCAAACTCATAATTTTAAATCCCAAGGACCACTAACCAGTTCTGTGGGCATGGCCTAATTTGTGGGTGTGGCTTGGTGGTCATGTGACTGGCTGGGCATGGCTTGTATGTAAATATTATAAATATTTACATAAATATTGATATTTTTGTGAAAAAAGAGCAGCTTTTACCCAAAATCAGGCAAAGCAGGCAGATTGAGTTGCTCACAGAATCATTCAGTGATCTATCTATCTGCCATTGGCAAGCTGAGTCTGTCACATAAAATTTGCTTGCCGTGAATCTGCACTGAATAATAGGAGCTTCAGTCCTAAGGGAGGTTGGGCTGTGCTTAAAAGCAGAGCCGAAGATCTAAAGACTAGCTAGAAAGCAAGAAATCCAACCATTTCCTCCTTCCTAGCTAGTCTAAATCTCCCAGCACAGCAGAACAGCTGATGGTTGGAAAAAGGAAAAATAGCAATTTAGCAGACAAGTTTGCCAAGTAAGGAGTTAGTGGGCGGGGAGGGTTCCTGCGTGCCATGTGGGCGGCACAGACTTGTGTTTCTGTGCAGCCTGGATTAATTGCTTTGAGGAGAGGTGCTCTGGGGGTGACATTTCTCTGCGAACCACTAAAATTTTCTCGTGGCCCACCAGTGGGCTGCGGCCCATTGGTTGGCAACCACTGCTCTAGTCCAACCCCTGGCCTAGGCAGGAAACTCTACATAACTTCACAAAGATGGACAGAATCATATAGGAGATAGGTGGGAGAAAGTCGCCTCATATCTGGTGACTTTCTACAAAATTTCATGGTCTCTAAAATACAGTGCATAATTTACAGTCATTTTGAATCTCTCTCTCTCTAGGTCTCAAAATATTCCACATCATTCTTACAAAATGAATGAAGTGGGTTTTTTCTTTCTTTGTATTGTAAAATGTATTTCCTTTTAAATCTTGGAACAGATGTATAATCTGGAAGACAGCCAATTCTACCATTATTTTAGAAAATGATTCATATTTTGCAAATGGTTTTGGAAAGGTTTCATGTAAGAGTTATTCACAGTGTTTTTAAATGATGTTTTGCTATGTGTAATGAATTCATTAACTAGCTATTCATTTAGATTGCACACTATTATTTTCAGCACAGTACATTTTATTATGATAATATGGTTGAAGTTGTGTTTCCTATACAGCAATGCAATTTGAAAATCATTTTCAGCTTACTTCTTTGATCTGTATTTCCTAAGTAGAGGATTCAGGAAACATTCAAAAACATCCTGGCCTGCATAATCGCTTTTCATCTATTTGTGTTAGAGAATTTTGAGATACAGGAATTCACTTGTGCTTTATTTGCTAAAATGAAATTATAGAAGGGATGATATACATGGGTACAAGTGGATAAGGGCAGGGGTGGGATTCTACCAGTTCGCACCTATTCACTAGTATCATTTGTTAACATTCTAAGCATGTTAGAAATAGTTGTTAGAAGAAATTACTGGACTAGTCCTGTAAGGAAAGCAGGAAGGAAACATTCTGGTGTTGCTTACAGAAACCGCCTCTCCGTTAACCCTTATTACATTCATGGCAGGACTAGATTTCCTGTCTGAGGAACTTCTCTGGAGTTATTTTTCCCTCTTTTGCTAGTACTTTGCTTGTGTGGAGTGACCATTCAAAGTTACAATGGCACTGAAAAAAGTGACTTATGACTATTCTTCACACTTACGACTGTTGCAGCATCCCCAGAGTCATGAAAGGCTAGGCAAGGAGATGCATGCCTCGATGTGAGTGATATTAAGTTGGCCACACCCAGCCAATAACATGACCACCAAGCCAAGCCCACCAACTAAGCCATGCCCACAGAACCAGTTGTTAAAAAATTTGAATCCCACCCCTGGATAAGGGGATCAGATCATTCACAAATTAATACCAGCCAAGTTAACAGTTATGAAAATTAAGTTCTTCCCCTCCTCCTCCTCCTCCTCCTCCTCCTCCTCCTCCTCCTCCTCCTCCTCCTCCTCCTCCTCCTCCTCCTCCTCCTCCTCTTCCTCCTCTCACTTTCTCTAGCTCTCTCCACCTCATCCCCAGTGCAATTCTTTTAGACAACAAATCTTTTTTTTCCACCTACCACTTACCATGTAGCTGCCATGACTCAATGAAATAAAGGCAAAATATTCCTCTCCAGTTTGCTCTGGACTCTCCTTTTTAATCATGAAGAATAATGAACCAGAAACAATTGCAGCAGGAAAATCCAAAGGTACATATTTGCTGTCCTTATGAATGAGAGAAAAATAAAGTAGACCATTGGCTTAAAAGTTCCAGCTGTGATTCCTTTGTAACTTTGAGTGCATTAAAATGGCTTTATTCAGCAAGTTAAGCTGATTTTTTTTATGACCTTTCTAATTTGTTTAGCCCAGAATTCAGGAACATTTCCTTAAAACTGAATTTTTAAAATCCTTTTAGCTCACAATTGCTAAGCCTTTTTGTCTGGAAAGAAACACCCCAAATCTATGAAAAAGTTCTGTTTGTGACAATTATTGTCAGGACAACGATTAGCTAACACAGCACAACACTAATTTAATAGACTTTTCTTTCCCTTACTGCAGACATTGCATCTAACAGGGTATATCGTTGCCATTTGTGGTGGTCAAATTTTGCAAATTTTTGTGGGGGACAAATTGAATTGCCACTGATGTCATCTCCTTGCAGAACCATTGGTGGCTGTATCTAGGGGGAAGTGCTGATTGTTCCGTCCGGAAAAACGCGAGGTAGACCGGGTTCCAACAACAACGTCTTTATTTGAACAAACAGTCAGTAAAACGGAACATTGGCTCAAGCCGCGACAGTCCTTTTATACCTTCCTGTCTGCCGGCTTGTAGCCAATGACATGCCTTTGATTTTGCCGCCTTTGTGCGGCTTCGAGGATTGGTTCTATTTGAACCAATCTCCATTTGTTATTATTAGCCAATCAGAATGCGTTATTTGGAGTCTACTATTTTTATACAGAACACTGATTGTGGCAACAAAACCAGTAGAAATATCAAGCATCAAAATAGCAGTGTAGCCTGATCTATATATAGGTGGGATATAAAGATTACCTGCATGAGACATTTTTGTGTCATGCAGATAAATTGATCAGACATACAGATCATTGCAGCTTTGTTATTTCTAGATGGCATAAACTGAGAGAGGAAATATTTGGCTCCAGTAAAAGAGATCATAATCATCCTTAGAAATTCAGATAGTGCTTGTCAGCTGGAAAGCTGACAGCCTGAGTTCAAGACCAAAATGCTGTGAGATGGGGTGAGATCACATTCCTTGCCTCAGCTCCTGCCTACTTAGCAGTTTAAAAGCAGGAAAATCCAAGTTGGTAAATAGGCACCATGTTTTCCCAAAAATAAGACCCAATAGGAAAATAAACCCTAGCGTGATTTTTCAGGATGCTCATAATATAAACCATACCCCCCAAATAAGCCCCAGTAAAAATCATCAGCCAGACAGATGCATTTTAGGGCTGTATTTCCCTGAAAATAAGATTTCACCAGAAAATAAACTCTAATGTGTCTTTTGGAGCAAAATTTAATATAATACATGGCCTTATTTTGGGGAAAACACAGGTAGCACTTCAATGGGAAGATAACAGCATTCTATGTGCTTCGACTTATACAGCCCACATGACCATAGAAGTGTCTTTGGACAACGCTGGCTCCCTCAGCTAAGAAACAGTGATGAAACCAGCCATTAGGGTTAGACATGACTGGACAAGGGAAACTTTTAACTTTACCTTCAATGGAACACAGAAGCTCACCAAACTGGTTGTTACACCAGTTGAATCACACCACTGTTTAGAATCCTAGGGACCTTGGAGGTCTTCTAGTCCAGCCACCTGCTCAGGCAGGAGATTGTATACCTTTCAACTGTCCTGACACTGTCTTTCAAGGCCATTCCCTCTATAGTCTACAGTAGGAGTGTCAAACTCAGTGTCAGCTATGGAATTCATCACTGCCACACAGTTGAAGAATATGGGAGGGGATGATGTAAATTGAGTAGCTCTTAGTAGACAAAATACATTATTTTGATAGTTCAAGGTTACAGAGTGCGGCGCAGAGAAGAATAAAACTTACTGTGGGATTGGTGCACGTGATCTGGTGATGAGGGAAAAAAGGTGGGGGTTGTAGCTTGGGACTGTGTGGAGAAGCCGGGAAAAAAATCAGTTCCAGTATGTGCCAGGTACTATTCCAATAAAAGTGCTTTGAGATGGCGTGTGTCTTGGAGTTACTGGAAGAAATGGATTTTCTCTGGAATGCTGACACTCAATTTTATTGAGGGCCACATCAGGGCTATGGTTGACCTCGGGGGGCTGGGTGGGCATGGCCAGCTTGACACCACTCCCCAAACTGCTGACATGTTTCCCCTTCACATTGGGTAGACCGGGCCGAAGTGACATGGTCTGACCCATTACATTTTCCAGGAAGGCCAGCAGTGCTTTTCAAAAATTCTTACCACCAGTTCGGTGGGCATGGCTTGGTGGGTGCACTTTGTGCGCATGCACATGCCAAACACACACTTTGCGCAGCCACAGAGGCTTTCTGATTCACCTCCTGCAATCCTGCACTCTTCCTGTTGCTTCAGCAGCTGCCGCATGGCAATCTGTTATGCTGCCAAAGTTTAAAAAGGGAGTATGGGTGGGTAGGTAGGCCCAACAGCAGAGTGTTGGAGAGACCAGTTTGGTCTCTGCTGCTCAATGGCTCAACCAGTTCTGCAGAATTGGGCTGAACTGGTAGAGTACAACCACTGCCATGGGCCGGATCTGACCACATCACAGGCCGGATTCGGCCCTCAGGTCTTGAGTGTTACACCTCTGGTCTACAGGTTGCCTGTATGAAATGCATGTAAATGCTTGAAAGGGAGAAATAAATAATTTTGTCTACTCCAATAAGAATATTCTCCAAATATGAATTTTCAAAATGGTCTAATCATATATTTCCCCAGTTCCATGATGCCCACTACTGCCCAGTGCGGGTCTCAGATTATTATTATTATTTTTATTTGTCAATTGCTTACAAGATAATAGGTATAAGTAAAAACATAGTTACGAATACATGGATACATATAAGAAAAATAAAAAAAATATAAAAGAAATAACAAGACAGGGACAGTAGGCATGTTGGTGCACTGATGCATGCCTCCTACAGACCTCTTGGGAAAGGGTGGGGTCACTAGCAGACAGTCTAAGGTTAAAGTTTTTGGCATTTGGGGAAAAAAACCACACAGTCAGGTGGAGTATTCCAAACATTGACCACTCTGTTGCTGAAGTCATATTTCCTGCAATCAAGTTTGGTGCGATTAACCTTGAGTTTGTATCTATTGTTTGCTCTTGGGTTGTTATGGTTGAAGTTGAAGTATTCATTGACTGGTAGGACATTGCATACATGCATTGTATGATTTTATATACTATACTTAGATCAGACTGAAGGCGACATAGTTCTAGGCTTTCTAGGTCTAGAATTTCGAGTCTGGTGGCATAAGATATTCTGCAATGAGTAGAGGAATGGAGAACTCTTCTTGTGAAATATTTCTGGACTTTCTCAACTGTGTTAATATCAGATATGTAATGTGGGTTCTGGACTGATGAGCTGTATTTGAGTATTGGTCAAGCAAATGTTTTGTATGCTCTAGTTATTAGTGTAATATTACCAGAGAAAAAGCTACATAAGATTAGGTTAACAACTCTTAATGCCTTTTTGGCTATGTAGTTACAGTGGGCTCTGGCATTTAGGTCATTTGAGATGATTACTCGAAGATCCTTGACAGAGTTTGGATCATCAACAAGATCTTGACTATTCAGCCTGTATTTTATTTTCTGCTTTTTTTTTTTTTGCCAATATGTAGGACAGAACATTTATTTGTTCAGATTTGAAGTTGCCATTTGTTTGACCATTCTGATACATAGTCAAGGTCTTTTTGAAGGATAGCAGTATTGTCTGTGGTGTTGAATAGCTTTACATCATCAGCGAAGAGAACACAGTTGCTCTTGATATGATCACAGAGGTCATTTATGTAGGGTATGAAGAGAGTTGGTCCTAGAACACTGCCCTGGGGGACACCACTGTTGACAGGCACAGAATTTGATAGGACGCTCCCAATTTTGACCATTTGTTGACTGTTTGACAGGAATGCTTCTATCCAGTTATGCAGGTGACCAGAGATACCATAAGATTTTAGTTTTAGGAGTAGTTTGTCATGTAACACCGAATCAAAGGCTTTACAGAAATCTATGTAGATTGTGTCTATTGCTTTGCCCTGATCGAGTTGTGTAGTCCATATGTTTTTGCAGTGTAAGAGTTGCAGATTACATGATAGTTTTTTCCTAAAACCAAACTGTTTATTGGAGAGTAGGTTGTTTGTTTCTAAGTGGAGGATGGTGGATTGGTTAATAATTGATTGCATGACTTTACATGTGATGCAGCATAAAGAGATTGGTCTGTAATTTTCAACTAGGCTGGGCTCTCCCTTTTTGAAGATGGGGATGACCGTGGCTTGTGACCATAGTTTTGGCAAGGAGCTGGTCCGGAAAGATTTTTCAAAGATTATGCTTAGAGGTTCTGCTGTGGCAGTGGATAGCTTTTTTGAGAAGTAGGCACATATTCCGTCCGGTCCAATAGATGGAGATGGTTTTAGATTGCGTCGTGCTTTTTCAACATTATCTTCTGTAGTTGTCTGTGGTTTGACTAGGAAATACTGGGCATGATCCACTGCTGTTTACAAATACTGAGCCAAAAAATGTGTTAAAGAGGTTGGTTTTAATAGTGTCATCATTGTCGTCTTTACCATTAGGTCCTTTCAGGGGTGGGATGGACCTTGATTCTTTTAGTTTGTTGTTTACAAGATTAAAATTAAAATTAAGATTAAAAGATTAGCCAACAAACCTAATGGTTGAATGAAAATTCAGAGCTGAATGCATTCTTAAAGAAATTACTGTGCCCAAGATGGGTTATTGATCATATATAAGATGGGATGGAATTTCTGAGAAAGGACGCTTTCTTTAAAAATTGTTTAATCCTACCAGGTCCTCTCAGCTAGGGGAAATAATTGGCTGTAATGACTTCACAATGATGGCTCTGTTGACCAAAATAGTGATAAAATACTTCGAAGTGCTCCCATAAAATATCTTTATTTCGTGGAAATAGGAGAATAAGATAGAAATCAATTCCTATAACTCAACAATGTACAATTCAAAATATAGTCTCCTTTGCCCAGTATATACATCTCTATTTGTTCTACTTTCTGGAAAGTTATTAAATGATATACAGAAAACTAACTTTGACTTTATCATTACTATTGCAAATTATACTTTATTAGTATATTATTGGCATTCCTTAGGGTAGTTCTGGAAATCAATACAAGAATACATATGAATATAGATATAGGTAACAAGGTGAACAATGACAATTTTTTTGCCATTTTTAACAGCAAATTTCTCTCTTTCTCTCTTAGCAGTACTTTACTTCCCCATCTTAATCAAAAAGATTCTTAAGCCTGTTAAAAATAGCAAGAATGACGCACAAATTCAGCTTAACAAAATATAAAAAATCCATTTCAACAAGACACATTAATTCCTTTTAAAAACAGAAAAAGAAGCATTGATAAAAATCATTCAGTGAGCTTCTATTTTTAATTTTTTATTATTTAATATTAAAAATTTAATATCGCTATTACATTTTTAGCATCAAACATTAAGATGTAAACTAACATAAAAGGGAAAGGAAATAGCACAACAAATTAAAAGTGACTACAGATAGATATAGAGATGTAGAGGTAGATAGGTAGACAGACAGACTGACAGATAAATAGATAGATAGATTGATAGATTGATAGATGATAGATAGATGATAGATAGATGATAAATAGATAGATAAATAGATACATACAGATAGAAATAGATACATAAATAGACAGATAGACCTCAAAGTTTCAAGATAGATAGATGGATGGATGGATAGGTAGGTACAGCAGATCGGTAGATAGATAGGTAGGTAGGTATAGTAGGTAGATAGACAGACAGACAGACCTCAAAGTTTCAAGATACAAGATTCCTTTATGCCTGGAAATCTCATGTGGTCTCTTACTCTGCACCTCTATAACTGTCTGGTTTGGTTCTGCAACCCAACGGGACAGACACAGACTTCAGAGGATAATTAGGACTGCAGAAAAACAATTGCTACCAATCTGCCTTCCATCGAGGACCTGTATCTGCACGAGTCAAAAAGAGGACTGTGAAAATATCTACAGGCCCCTCACATCCTGGACATAAACTGTTTCAACTCCTTCCCTCAAAACAATGCTATAGAATAACTGCACACTAGAACAACTAGACACAAGGACAGTTTTTTCCAAAATGCCATCACTCTGCTAAACAAATCATTCCCTCAACCCTGTTCAATCATTACAAAGTCTGCACTACTATTACTGTTAATCTTCTCATCACTCCTTATCACCCATCCCCTCCCACTTGTAACTGTATGACTGTAACTTTGTCTCTTGTATCCATACAATTTATATTGACTGTTTCCTAGTATGATTTGATTGCTTATTGTACCTTATGACTATCATTAAGTGTTGTACCTGATGATTCTTGACTCTTGACAAATGTATCTTTTCTTTTATGTATACCTAGAGTATTTACACCAAGACAAATACCTTGTGTGTCCAATCACACTTGGCCAATAAAGAATTCTATTCTATTCTACTCCCAAGTCATAGCCATTCATTTTTTTTTAATCTCAGAATGTGTTGCAGGGCATAGATCAAGACAACAGCCTATCACTAATCAGTAGAATTTTAATTCCCAGGATTCTCATCCATTCTTGTCAGAATATGTTGTTACATAATGAAATCTGATTAATTATGTAACTTAAATTGCAGAACTGTGCTACGAGACTGACTATCAATCAATGCAAAAAATACACCAGCTCTGCCTTTCCCAAGCTGGTGCCTTGCAGATGAATTGGGACTACAAGTCATATTATTCCTAGTGAGTATGCTCATTGGTTATGCTAGCTGAGAAAGCCGGGAGTTGTGGACTTAACATATTTAGGGAGGTACTCTTGCATACTTCTATTTATTATATGGGATGTGACATGAACAAAACATTTTGATTGGCTCTTTTCTTTTAGAGAATAACTAATTATTACAGAATATTCTGAGAAGGCTGGAGGTATACCACTGTGACTATTCCCTACTAGTCAGGGAAAGATCTAGGTGAATTTTAACCTGATAATAATTTTAAACATGCTCTTGCAATGCATCAAGTTAAAAAGTAGCACAATCGCTGCTGGTTTGCCCTTTCCTGGAGTTCATTACAATGGATATTTTCAACCACCCCGTAAAGATCTCCGCATGAGCATCTTTAGCATCTGCAATTCTGCCAGAAATAATCACTGTTTGTCTCTAAATTGAGCAAACCACTGTGAATGGTACTCAAATTCATGGCAATAGAGGGAACTTACCATAACACACATTAACTGTGTCCCCTTGTGCTTCTGTTGTTTCAGCAATTTTCTTGTCTGGCACCATTTGCTTTTTCCATCATGAGTAAGCCATTGGCGATTATATTCACAACGAATTTTTTGGGGCAGCATAGAACAAGAAGCACGTTCAAAGAAACAATGGTTGGAATCTAATTAAAGAAAGAAGCAACCTGAAATAAAGGAGAAACTTTCTAACAGTGAGACCCAGAGGTGGAATTCTACCGGTTCGGACCGGTTCTATAGAACCGGTTGTTATGATTCTGCGCAGTTCAGAGAACTGGCAAATCGTGTCCCTGGCTGGCCCTGCCCCTCTCTGCCTGCCTCTCCCCTCCCCACTCAATCAGTCCTTATTGCGCATGTGCAACATCGCACGCATGCCCAACTTCCTGACTGCATTCACCCCCTCCCAGTCTCCGTAAAGTATTTATTCCCCCCCCTCCTGACAATCAGCTATTCCGATGATCATCTGTGATGGGATCCCCATCGCTGTCTTACTGCTTTGCCCAGGAGGCAAAGGGCGACTCGTGGGTGGGGAGCTGCCCCCCCCATGCTCTGTTCTTTGCCTTCCTGGGCCTCAGGGAAGCTTCCTGGGAGCGAAAACGCACCCCAGGAGGCTCTCCTGAGGCCCAGGAGGTTCAAAAATGGAGGGCAGGGGGATGTTGCGCGACCCCCAGGCTCTGTTGTTTGTCTTCCTGAGCCCTAGAGAAGCCTTCTGGGACCAAAAACACCCCCTAGGAGGCTCCCCTGAGGCCTAGGAGGCTCCAAAATGGATTGTGGGGGGGTGCTGTATGCCCCCCACCAGGCTCCATTCTTTCTCTTCCTGAGCCCCAGGGAAACCTGGGAGCAAAAATGCCCCCCAGGAGGCTTCTTTGAGGCCCAGGAGGAAAAAAAATGGAGGGGGGGTTGTGCTGCAAAAAGAAAAGAAAAAGCCATGCCCACCCGGTCATATGAACCTGCCTACCTAGCCATGCCCACAGAACCGGTTGTTAAAAAGTTTGAATCCCACCCCTGGGGAGGACAATTAACCAGTGGAACAGTTTGCCTCTAGAAATCTTGGGTGCTGCATCACTGGAGGATTTTAAGAAGAGACTAGACCGTCAGTTATCTGAAACAATATCCGTCTACTTCAGCAGAGGGCTGGACTAGAAGACCTCCAAGGTCCCTTCCGGCTCTGTTCTATCCATTCACATATTTTAACCAGACTGAGCTGTTGCGGGGGAGAGAAAACACAATGTAAGACAATTCCCAGTTGAAACATCAATTTTGGTTTTTTTTGCCTCAGCACGATTTCAACTGGAGACAGCTTTAGATTAAAATCAGGTAGGCTTTGACCGAAAGCACCAGAGCTTAGGTGACACCAATGCTTCCCATCTCCTTCTGTATTATTCTGAAAATACAAATCTTCCACATTAGTGGGAGTTGGAACCATTGGTTAATGCAGCCTTGGGATGGCATAGACCCTCGCCAAGTGTGCACTCACAGAACTGGTTGTTAAACCAGTTGCAGCCCAGCCCTGGCTACCCAGAATCACTCGTTGAGATAAGCGGCTGTAGAAAACAAATAAATAAAATATGTCTAAAATAGCCTAAAATTCTTTCCACAAATGTCTAGTATCAGTGGTGGGATTCAAAAAAGATCGCTACCTGTTCTGTGGGTGTGGCATGGTGGGCATGACAGGAGAAGGATACTGCAAAATCACTGTTCTCTCCCCACTCCTGGGGGAAGATTACTGCAAAATCCCATTCCCTCCCCATCCCACTAACCTGCTTTCCAGCTCCGTTCTCCTGTGCAGGGCAACCAAAGAAGACCCAGCTGATCAGCTGGGATTCGGGAGGCAGAGAAGAGATGGGGGCAGGGCTGATCAGAGGTGGTTCTCTGAACTACTCAAAATTTCCACTACTGGTTTTCCAGAACTGGTCAGAACCTGCTGAATGCCACCTCTGCTAGTATCCACCTCTTCCCCTTCGCAAAAGAACATTGGGCCTTGAAGACAGCTCTATTGTCCTCATATCTCTGCGTAAAATAATATTCCCTCTCATTAATTCTGACTGATCATCCGAGCCCCCTTCAGCAACTGGATGGAAAGGGGAAAGAGCTCAATGCCACATGCATTAAAGTTGGGGGGATGAAAACTTCTGTTTCATCTAATTCAAAGTCCAGTTTAATTGCATTACCTGCCATCTGCTTGCGATGCATTTTTCTCTCTCCTTTTCCATCCAAGAACTTCCTGGATGTCTCAGTTCCATGGGTCTCCCATGCCATACTTATTCAAAGGAAATTGCAAACTTCGGACTGCCACCTCTCATCGGCCTCCTATTAATTAGCTAAATGCCACATTGCATTATGCATTTTGGCCTTCTGGGAAGGCAGCTCTCTAATGCACCCAGACCTCATGATCAGGTGGGGAGGTGGGAGGCTCTTCCTCCAAGCAAATCATTGGTATTCTAGGATAAGTCAGCTTACTGTAATTTGAAATTGCTCTGCCGTCCCATTAGGTATCAGCCCAATCAATACTGAGTGAATTAGGTTTCGGTGATCTGATTAACTCCCCATTATTTTCTACCTCGGCTGATTTAGAATGCATGATGAGACAATATTCCAGTTTCTTTGCTTTCTCCCCGTTTTAATGGAACGTGGGCATACAAGGAAGCAGGGGCTGGGTGTATTTGATTTGGCCAGGCAGTAATGAAGCCAAACACTATCAGCATCAACTTTATCAGGAGAGGTGTAAGGGACCGAAGCTTGCTGTGTTGAGCATACCAAGAGTGAAGGGAAAGAACGAAAAGCACTGGGCTAGTTAATAATAACTGTGTCAACTCATAAAATATTTCTATGGTCTTTTTAGAGTTGCCAACAGACAGGGAAGGGGGAACAAGGTTTGAAAGAACAGTGCAGCAGCTTGAAAATTGAAAGTGCATTCCATAAATAGTTTTCAAAAATAGTAATTAGGTGACCAAAGTTTCTGCCACGCAAATATCTAACTGGAGAGCATGATTGATGACTCTTGGCTATGGATGTGTCCCATTGGAGAATATATATTATGATACATCCAGGGGGTGGGGGAAAACCAGGGTCAAGGGTTACAGTGAATTATGTGGCTCAGAGTTGGCTATACCCAGATAGTGCTAGTTATGTTAACTCCCAATAAATCCTTTAAAGTTTTGGAAGTTTGGCTCGAGACTCATGATTTAATAGGAGTAACTGCCAGAATCCTAACAAACTTACTGTAGAGATTGTTTGGGTGTCTCCATCCTTGGTGGGGAAAATGCAATCATAGAAGTTGGAAGGGGGGCACCGAGGTCATCCAGTACAGCCCCTAGGTCAGCAAAGGAATCCAAACTGTCAGTATCCCTGACAGTTTCAGGTTGCCTATCACCTACCTGAACAAAACCGTCAAAGCGAATAATTGGTTTCATTCTTAAACTGCTCTGATTAAGATTCCTCCTCAGTTCCCCCCTAAATGCACTGAAATGGTTCTTCTTCAGTCTATTATTCCATATCCTGCTCTCTGGAATAGCAATAGCCATAGCACTTAGACTTATATACCGCTTTACAGTGCTTGACAGCCCACTCTAAGGGGTTTACACAGGGGTGGGATTCAAATTTTTTAACAACTGGTTCTGTGGGCATGGCTTAGGTGATGGGCATGGCTTGGTGCTCATGTAACTGGGTGGATGTGGCTTGGTGGTCATGTTATTGGCTGGGTGTGGCCAACTCAATATCACTCCCATCGAGGCATGCATCTCCTCTCCTGGCCTCTCATGACTGTGGGGATGCTGCAACAGTCATAAGTGTGAAAAATGGTCATAAGTCACTTTTTTCAGTGCTATTGTAACTGTGAATGGTCACTCCACACAAGCAAAGTACCAGCAAAGGAGGGGAAAAAAACTCCAGAGAGGTTCCTGAGAGAGGAAGTTTAGTCTTGCCAAGAATGTAATTAGGGTTAACGGAGAGGCAGTTTCTGTAAGCAACACCAGAATGTTTCCTTCCTGCCTTCCTTACAGGATTAGGCCAGTAATTTCTTCTAACAACCGGTTCTCCGAACTGCTTAGAATGTTAACAACCAGTTCTAGCGAATAGGTGCAAACTGGTAGAATCCCAGCCCTGGATTTACAAAATCAGCCTATTGCCCCCAACAACCTGGGTCCTCATTTTACCCACCTCGGATGGGTGGAAGGCTGAGTCAAGCATGAGCCTGTTGGGGTTTGAACTGCCAAACTGCAGGCAGCCGGCAGGCAGCAGAAGTAGCTTGCACTACTGCATTCTAACCACTGCGCCACTGTGGCTCTTGGAATGAGAGAGATCTTGACTTTCTTCATTGGAAGAAAGAAGGCTTGCAACTTGGCTCAAATAACAGTCAACCATATGCATCGTCCAGTTCCTAATTATGCTGATCACCTTATTTTCAACTTAATTAGTTCACAAATTGCTTAAGGAGAAAATCAACAACAGCTACAACAACCTTCTCCAACCTTTGGCTCTCTTGGAACTATAGCCAACATTTATTTCTTTATTTATTACATTTATAAGGCCACCCTACTTAAGCAACATGACTCCGGGAAGCATACAGAAATCAATAAACAGAATACGATGGAAAATATGCTCCTCTGCACACATACAATGTTTAAATGGTAGCCAAAAGCTAAAATTTGTTGTATCACCTCAGTGACAACTCTAATTATCCTGGCCAAAATGCCCAAGACAACAGCCAGGTCTTAACTGCCTTCCCAAAGGCCTTCAAGATGATGGAGGGGAAAGTTGCACTAAAGGACAGGTGCCACCACTGAGAAGGCACACCTCCCATGTGATGACCGTTTGGTCTAGTGGATAAGGCACCAGGCTAGAAAGCAGAAGACTGTCTAGTCCTGCCTTAGCCATGAAAGCCAGCTGAGTGACTTTGAACCAATTGCCAGGAGACTGTGAGTTCTAGTCCCACCTTAGCCATGATCGCCGGCTGGGTGACCTTGGACCTGCCGTTCTTTCTTAACCTAATCCACCTCACAGGATTCAGTTGTGGGAAAAATAGGAGGAGAAAGGTGTATGTTCAAGAGATATTTGTAGAAATAATAAAGGTGGGATAAAAACAAATAAATAAATAAATATTGTTTTAAAAAAGGAAGTGGGGTGCTTTCCTGAATAGAACAAATAAGTCAAAGAGATCCTCTTGGACTTTGTTGATGATAAGTAGCACCTTAAATTGCACCCCGAGGTTTTTTTCTATGTCAGTGCAGCAGCTTATGGAATACGAGTGTCCCATCGGTGTAACAAGGACCACCTATAACTATCTATATCACCATATTCTGGACCAGTTGAAGCTTCTGAGTAGTCTTCAAGTATAATATCATCAAGGCTGGCTGTAACTAGAAGTCTCTGTGTGGGTACACTTGATTTGCTTTCCACACTGCATATTGTGTGCATGCTGCAGACTGAAAATATTGTGTTGTCTGAAGCAGAAAAGCAAACTACTCCAAGAGACTTCAAGCCAAGATTTGCATGTCAAAGGCTGGCTAAAATTATATATATGCAGGAGAAACGCTTATTTTCATTCCTGGAAGAACACTATGAGAATTTTTTTTTCTTTTATTGACCCTGTAATTTTTTGCATTGGGGTGGAGTTGGAGCAACTGAATGTAGCTGAGCATTTACTGGTCGGATGCCCTCTCTGATGCCTATGCGGAGCTCACAGCAGATATTTTCTCATTGCACCCAGCGAAAGAAATGTCTGCCACATCCTAGGATCGAACTCAAGGCCTCCTGATTGTGAGGAGAGAATTTCACCTCTAGGTTATCACACCTCTCTCATAAAATTATGAGAATAAATTTAATTATTGATAAATGTCTGCCGATTTATGACAGGTGTCTTACTTTGCCTTATCATTAAGAATGGTGCTGTATTAATATGTACATGCATGTAGAAAAGAGAAAAACAAAAAAGTGTTCGAATATGTGTGGTTTCCACATCCTTGCAGCTATTAATTCTCACTGTACAAAATAAAATAAAAAAAATAGGAAAATAATCACAGAAGAACATCAAAAGTATTTCATTATACACACACACACACACACACACACAGTGTGTGTGTGTGTGTAATTTCCCTAAAATAGCTTGCATTTTCAGTTTCAAATAACTGATTTTTTTTCATTAATAAAGGTAGGTTTTGATGTATAGGTACAAAATATAATTCAATCTGACAGATTTATTTCTTTAATGTCTTATTATTATTTCTGAGAAACCCATAAGGCACTCTATTAATTAAAACTCAGTCCGACATTTTGGCTCCATAAGATTTAGAACTTGGAGAGTTTTCTGTCATTACTGCATTTATTTCAGAGGTTTTGGCTTTTTAATTAAGGGTTATTTCCCATCAAGGTGAGCTTTTTCAGCCGATAAAGCATTTCAGCCCATCATGTAGCCAACTACATGCTGCAAAAATGACAGATCCTTTTGAAAGTAGCTGTGTTCATATCTAAATATTTCTGAAACTACACAATAGAAATTCCACTGGTATATAATACAGGGATGTTAATTAGCGGTGATGAAGTAACTATGGACCATTGTTTCATTTAAATGGAGAGCATTAAATACAATGGGTGGTATTAAAAGTGTGAAGAAACTCTTTTGTAGCAGAGAGTGAGGCAACTTATTTTTGTTACCGCAAGAGGAGTAGTTGTAGATGTGTCATCAGTGGGTTTATGCATTTTTTTTTTTTTTACAGGGAAAGGATATGCCCTCTTTTTTTGCTAAATATTGGGAACAATGCAAAATTGCAAAAGTTCAACTTGGTGACGGCGGAATGTCCCTAGTTTGGTGTTATTTTTTATTAATAATAGAATAACAGAGGTCGAAGGGACCTTGGAGATCTTCTAGTCCAACCCCCTGCTCAAGCAGGAGATCCTATACCATTTTGGACAAGTGTTGGTCTGCTCTCTTCTTCAAAACCTCCAGTGATGGAGCACCCACAACTTCTGAAGGCAAGCTCTTTCACTGGTTAATTGTCCTCACTGTTAGGAAGTTTCTCCTCAATTCCAGGTTGCTTCTCTCCTTGATTAGTTTCCATCCATTGCTTCTTGTCTTGCTTTGGAGAATAAATTGACTCTCCCTTCTTTATGGCAGCCAGCTAGATATTAGAAGACTACTGTCATGTCACCCCTAGTCCTTCTTTTCACTAAACTAAATTAAATATCCAATTCCTGCAACTGTTCTTCGTTAATTTTAACCTCCAATCCTCTAATCATCTTTGTTGTTCTTTTCTGTACTCTTTCCAAAATCTCAACAACTTCTTTATAATACGGTGACAAAAACTGGTAAATATGGTCTTATTAAGGCATTATAAAGCAGTATAAAGTCAAGTATTCCCTGACTTACAGCTGTTTGTTTAGTGACTTTTCAAAGTTACAACGGGATTGAAAAAGTGACATGACCCTTTTTCACATTTATGTGATGGCAGCATCAGCATGGCAGCATCAGATCAAAAACTGCAGCAAGAAAGGTCGTAAAATGAAGCAAAACTTACTTAACAAATGTCTCACTTAACCACACAAATTTTGGGCTCAATCGTGGTCGTAAATCAAGGACCAATAGTTTTTGGCTTTAGAAAGGCCCACGCTCTCAA
Source organism: Laticauda colubrina (assembly GCA_015471245.1). NCBI lineage: Eukaryota > Metazoa > Chordata > Lepidosauria > Squamata > Elapidae > Laticauda > Laticauda colubrina. The sequence continues at coordinate 13,893,230 of BLBF01000056.1, forward strand.
GCATTAAATATTCCCATTTTGTTAACAATGCATGCAGTATGATCAAGATTGGAGATGTTTGGTACCCCCTCAATGGGAGCTGGAAGAGGCGCATGCTGCCAATGGCCATAGATTGCTAATCCTTGCATTATTGGATCATCATTTAGTGCTGACATCCAAGCTTTGAGATGACACTGGCTGGAAATCCAAGACCAAGCAATGAGACAAGAATTGTACAACAAGCAAAATAAATGTTAAACAGGAAAGAAATTTAACTTCTGCATGGAATAATGCTAAGGTTAATTAATTTTAAACAGCAGTCCTCAATCTGGGTAGCCAGGCTATTTGGAGAATTGTTGAAAATTAAAACAACACAACTGGAGATATCCAAATTGGTGGAGGCTGCTTTAAACAATACACTTTTGATCCCCACACAGCCATAATGCACAGAAAGTCCTCTTAATGCAACTGAAAGTGAAATGAGACATATTACAACAAACCAGTCCTTTCCCTCCCCCATCATGCTTGAGAGCTTAAAATTATTTCTCTTTCCCATTGCCAGCTTCCCTTTTTAATTTTGAGATCATCATGACAATCATGTCTTTGAGGATCCGATTCTTCAGGATTTCAGCACAGCTAGGTGGATTGTTTGGATTTTGGGTATTTCCCTACTTATACAACAACAACAACAACAAGAACAACAACAACAACAACAACAACAACAAAGGTTTTGCCAGCATCTTATTCTGCAACTCTTGCATCTTACCCACAGTCTATATGACTGAGAAAGACTTAGGTTAACTTTAAGTACGCCAGCATAAAGTAAAACCTTCCTACTGATTCCAACATCTTTCCTGGACTGCCTTAAAGTTGTAGAAACTGTTGGGCTTTGTTATCATCATCTTTGAGGAAAATTAGGAATTGCAGTGATTGGGAACAGAGGCAATAGAAGCAGGATACGGATGAGCAATGGAGAAAGCCACTGGAATATAAACTGAGACCTAACTCTACTCCTTACAAGCACTGATGAGGTTGCCTAGCTTGGGTAATGAAACATCTGCAAGAAAACAACCAAACTCAGAAAGCATCAAAGACCCCTCATTTCAACCCTGAGCTAAAAAATATTCTCCTTTATTGGAGAATACACATTTCAGGCTGCTACTAGCATTTTCTGACAGTTGAAGGAAGGATGAAGAAAGGTCCTAAGCCCAGCAACCACACCCAAGAACCTGAGTCATGATGGTTAGATGATATTTTTTATAGCTGATATATTAAAAAGCACAATCAAGTAATTTGATACAAACTCTTGTAGATGGCTATAATAATTTGCATTTTGATTAATTATCTGTGTTTACCACCCCAAAACAGCAAGAAAGCCTATGTTGGCAATAATGAATAGAGAATGCCCTGAATTATGCCAAGGAAGGCTTACAAGACTAAATTTGGCTTTAGGATCTCTAGTTACCTATTCCTGATTTAGGGAACTGGCTTAGCAAAGGGAAAAGAAGAGCTGGATTCATGGCAACAGTATAGAAGTTTTCTGTCCAGCTAAGAACTATGAGAGTTATATTCTGGCAAAAAAAGAACTTCTTCATACTCAAGATCAGCAGTTCTGAAGGCTTGTTTTTTTGATCATCTAATTGGATTACTATAGAGAAGGAAGTATAGTTAAAATATTCCTGCAACTATAAAGTCCAAGGGGACAGAGCTTCACCTTCTGTGGATAAAAAAAATGCTGACTATAATATATTTTCTGTATAATATAATAACAGAAGAAAATTCTGTCCACTAAGGTATTGAAAAGTCACCTCCCCTCCCTTATTCAAGCAACAAATTTGTAGGAAATGCTTTTTATTGTGTGAGAAACATAGCACTCTGGTAGCCAACTGCCTTTGGAACTCAGTCATGGTTTTGAAATAATAATACAGTATTTTTTTGAGGGAGGGAAGATGGAGATATTCTATGCACATTTTGTATGCCTGGCAATAAAGTCTGATTAGATCTTCTTGGACTACCCCTTTTCTAGCCAAAATGTCTTTTGTTTAGGAGCTTCGAAAGGGAGATAACAGTTTCAGACAAATGACAAAGACTAGGAAGTTACAGCTGTGAAAGTGTTTAGGAAATGAAAGTGAGCAGTTGAGATCTTATCATGTACTCATCTCTTTTAACTGCCTATTGTGTGGGGGGGTTTGGGCTCTCCATATAGAATTAATCTGCTTTCCTAATAAGTCAATTGTGGGCCAAATGTCAAAAACTTAACAGTTTCTTTTAGAATATACTTTCATGAACAGCTTTCCTCTCACCCCATTTCCAAATTATCTGAGGTTATCTGAGTTAAAAAATAGCCAGGAAAATGTGAAAAAATGGTTAGATTGTCAAACAAGGTCCTAATTAATCTGGATGATTTTGGATAAGTCTAGGGCATCTGAGGAACTGCCTTACTTGGATGGGACTAATCTGCCACACTTGTTCCTGTGGAAAAGGACTACATTGGATTGTGGTGGGGTCCAGGAGAAGATTCCTTTCAGTTGTGGCCTCCATCCTCCGGAATATTCCCCCATCAGAGGTGAGATCTACCCCCATACTCCTGGTCTTCTGGAAAAGCCTAAAATATTGGCTATGTCATTTGGCCTGGGGTCCCAATGGGCCTGCTACATAGGGAGTGGCTAACAGGATAGAGAAGATTCTTACCTACAGGCTTCCTACATTTTGGTTTTTAATTTTTAATTCTAATTGAAATTATTTCTCAGCTCTTTGCATTATATTATAAGCTGCCTAGAGTCACTGTATGAATGAAAAGGACAGCGTAGAAATATAATAAAGAAATAAAAATAAATTATCCGTCACCTCAGTGTACCCCCTAAACTAGTTGCTAAAGATAAAAGGAAAAGCTGGATAAATAATATACTAAAATATAAACCAGTTGAATCCAGTGATATTTTTTCTATCCAGTTTTTCTTCAGGAAATGCTACTAAGGGAGACATTATACATTTTATTTTAAGGGACTGAAAATAATTGCTCATAAATTAATAGACCATCTGATGGAAAATAAATTTTTAACCTTGGATTTTATAAAAGAAGGTGGTATATTGGTTTGAGAAGGGATTGTGTGCTACATGTGTGTCATTTTTCCTTAATTCTGCTGTGGATAGCAGTTTCCCTGAAATTTTCGATGTTATTATCAACTGACTGCTACTTCCCGTTAAAAAAAATCTTCTCTGGTTTGGATTTTAAACAAAGCTTCCAGCTGCCTGGAATTCTGTTGCAACAGCATTCCAAGCTCAGGAACCCTGGGAAATGTAGTTTTCCAAGATACGGTATTCCCAGGATATCTTGAATCATGGATAGTGTCATGAACTGCAACTTCCGTAGCTCAGAGGCAAAGAACCCTGAGAACAATGGTTGGAAATTAACCAAAGAGAGAAGCAACCTGGAATTAAGGAGAAACCCTCTAATAGTGAGGACAATTAACTGGTGGAGCAGCTTCACCTTCAGAAATCATGGATGCTCCATCACTGGAAGTTTTTAAGAAGAGACTAGACAGTCACTTACCTGAAATGGCATAGGTTCTCCTGTTTGAGCACACGGCTGGACTAGAAGACCTCCAAGGTCCCTTCTAACTCATACTATTCTATTCAAATTATTGGTTCCAAATGGCCTGATAACAATAGCGACAGCACTTAGACTTATATACGACTTCACTGTGCTTTACAGGCCTCTCTAAGTGGTTTACAGAATCAGCATATTGTCCCAATCTGAGTCTTCATTTTATCTACCTCAGAAGGATGGAAGGCTGAGTCAACTTTGAGCTGGTGAGATTTGAACTGCTAAACTGTCGGCAGCCAGCAGTCAGTAGAAGTAGCCTGCAGTACTGCATTCTAACCATTGAGCCACTGTGGCTCTGATATTTATGTTATGCTCATTGATTTTCCAAAGAGAATTAAAGATATGAACACCTCTGATGACTTTGGACTGTTCTTCCGTATACAGGCAGTCCTCAATTTACGGCCACAATTGGGGCTGCAATTTTCATCATAAGTTGTTGAGGTCATAAATTGAGTCAGATCTGATTTTATGATGATTTTTATAGCAGTTGTTAAATCACTGTAATTCTAAGGAAATCACATGGTTGTTAAATGAATCCAGTTTCCCTGATAGGTGAATTTTGCTAGAAATTGGCAAAAAAAAAAAAAAAACTTGCAAATTTTTATCAGGTGACTGCAGGATGCTGCAACTAGTCATAAATGTGACCATCTTTAAATAAATGTTGAAAAGGTAAAGGTTTTTCCTGTCCAATCATGTCCAATTCCATGGAGTGGTGCTCATCTCCATTTCTCAGCCAAAGGAACCAGCCTTGTCTGAAGACACTTCTGTAGTCATGTGGCCCGCACGAGGCACATGCAAAGCTGTTACTCTCCCACCAAAGTGATGCCTATATATCTACTCACATTTGCATAGTTTCAGTCTGCTAGTTGGATAGGAGCTGAGGCAAGTAATGGGAACTCACTCTGTTGTGCTGTATGTACTTGGGTCTCAGACCCAGCTGTGCCAGCTTTCCAGTCCTTTACCGCTGAGCCATTGTGCTCCTCACATAAGTGGAAAACTACCTGTAATCAATGGGATTTCATTCTTTGAATGGACTGGGCCCACTATTTCCATAAGGCCACACTGCCAAACTTAAGTATATTCAGATATTATTGGTGGGGTAATGCATCGTACATTTTTCCGTATGAATTAGAGAGCTGCAGTTGTTCTTGCTCGCAAGCGCTAGAAAGAAAAAAGAAGATGGGATAAGCACTGTCATATTAACACATGATAACAATACAGAGGGAGTCTAAAAGTCATCTGTAAAGAACAGAAACAGGATATTAAAAGCAAGAAAGAAGGGTGAGTCTTCCCATTAATCTGTTTGATGCTGATTTGGAAGACCTGGGTCTGATGACTTATATTGTTTTGGGCATCTTCCAACAGAGAGAAAGGCAATGAATCTGACTGAACGTGTAGCAGGTACTTCTAATGTCTGTTGAAAGTGAACGATTGAAAAGTTAAGGACAAGCCTATTGGATGAGAATAAAGCTCCAGCATTTGGTTTCAATGACTTTCTATGATGTTTGGTTGAAATTTTTCAGAAGTTATTTTTTTTTCACCCTCCAGTAAAAGAGACATTTGTTTTTCTTCCTATTCCCTGAGCGCTTGAGAATTTCTGTTGATTTTCTCCTGCGGATGATTTTGATTTTATCTGATTGTTGGAGGTAGAGGATGGTGCTACTGGTGGAATTAACAGATAGTCCTTGGCTTACAACAGTTCATTTAGTGACCATTCAAAGTCACAATGGCACTGGAAATAAGTGATTTATCACTGTTTTCCACAGTGATGAATGTTTTTCACATTTATAAATATTCCCATCATCGTGTGATCAAAATTCAGATGCTTGGCAACGGGTTTGTTACTTATGACAGTTGCTGTGTCCCAAAAGATCATGTGATCCCCTTTTGCGACCTCTGAAAAGCAAAGTCAACGGGGATTCACTAAACAATTCACTTAACAACCAGGTTGCTAACAGCTGTGATTCACTTAACAGTGGTGGCAAGGAAGATCGTAAAATGGGGGCAAAAAACTCATTTAACAAATGACTCAGGTAAGAACAGAAATCTTGGGCTCCATCATGGTCATAAGTCGAGGATTACCTGTATTTTTTTTTCCTCTTAGGAGTTTTTCTATAACTATCATGCTTTTATTCTTGAGGGCCCCATGGATAGCAAGAAAATCAAATCAGTCCATCCTAAAGGAAACCCTGACTGGTCTTTGGAAGGAGAGATGTTGAAGCTGAAGCTCAAATTCTTTGGCCACCAGATGAGAAGGCATGACTCACTGGAAAAGTTCCTGATGTTGGGAAAGACAGAAGGCAAAAGGAGAAGAGGATGAGATGGTTAGTGTTGCCAACGCAATGAACATGAATTTGGGCACTGGAGACAGTGAAGTGGAATGGTAGGGTTCATGGAGTCATGAAGAATCAGGCACAGCTTAGCAACTGAACAACAAGAACATCATGCTTTTTCTTCCTCGTCTAAAATGGCAAGAACTTGTTCATGATACCTTCCTTTGGGATTTAATTAGCATACAGGAAACTAGGATTTAGCTAGTATATAGGATGCTAGAGAGGAGTGGTACATTGGCCTAGAGGTGGAGCTGTCGCCTCACAATCAGGAGGCTGTGAGTTTGATCCTAGGTAGAGGGAGATATTTCTGGGCACGATGAGAATATATCTGCTGAATATAACTCCGCATTGATGATAGGAAGGGCATCCGGCCAGTAAACACTCAGCTCCATTCAGTTGGCCAGACTCCACCCTGCAAGGGATTATGGGGTTATTAGAAGAAGAAGACGACTTGATGATGATGATAGGATGCTAGAGAGGCTACAGACAACTGCAGAAAGGACTACACAATGCAACAAAGGAGATTCTGCCATCTTCCTGGATCATTTAATTCCCATGTGATCAAAATAAACCAGGATTGATTTACAACAATTGCAGTATCCTGGGATCACGTTGTTGGAAGAAACGTCTATCTGGTTCAGTTCCAAGCTGGGAGGAAGACTCTGGAAACATGGAGGTGTTCTGACCAAGGCTTTCTGACACACCAACAGATACACATACAATCCCAAACCCTTTTATTTTAGTTCAGTGGCTGTGAATTATCATCATTCACAGCCCAGAATGAGTTTCAACCCAGGAACATCTGCCAAAGTTCTTCAGAAGAATTCTGATAAGAACTTATCTTATCTGACTTGAAGTGCTGCTAAGGACTGAAGTCCCAATTAGTGGAGAACAAATTAAACATGGTGCTTTCAGAGTCCAAACCAATCAGAGCGAACGACGTTGTTTCCTGCAAAGGTTTTCCTACCTTTGCACTTCCTTTATATCTCATGGGAGGGGCAATACCTCCAAGCCTTACTCCAGAGTTGCCTCTTTTGTCTTAGCTGCTCTTGCCTCCTGGATTACCAAATCTGCATTTCTAAAGTTGCCCCAGTTCAGAATCTGCTTGGTGGTGGTGGGGGGAGCGGGGAGCTGAGGGTCTGAGTTTGTCTCCTTTAAGATTTTTATTTCTCTTTGAGGGGAAATATTTTATCCAGCCTTTTTAAAAATATTTTTCATTTCATTCTTCTAAGAGAGGGCTAGCTTCCCACAATGTGAGTGCCAACTGGCCTTCAACAAGCAGAGTCAATTGGGGAAACCATACCCGCTTAACAACCATGTGATTCACTTAACAATTGTGACCCAAAAAAAGTCACCAAATCGGGTGCCACTCACCTAACACCCATCTTGCTTAGCAACGGAAATTCTAGCCCAAATTGCAGTCGAAAGGTGAAGACTCCCAGTACCCCCATTTCTCCCTTGAGATTTTCCCCCAATGTTTCTTTGCTGTTAGGAAAGGAATTTTAGAAGGGAATTTTTCACTTGTCAGACTGAATGAGAATTAGAAAGAAAAAAGGAAAAACATTGTAAACCGAACTCGCATCCCACCAAATTGAAGATGGATTCAGATGGATTATGGAGAACTTCTTGCGATCCTGAGTGTATCATTGATCAATTAGTCCTTATTATACTGAAAATTTATTTTAAAAATGCTTTCCTCATAAGTAAAGGTCACGGTTTTCAAAGGGACTTATTTTCAGAAAAGGAGGCATTGGATTTGCTTAGTAAGTAGATAAAATGATATACACCCAATTTTACCTCCTCATTCACTGACTGTGGGAAAAGATTAGCCATTTTTGGACAGCTGCTATAAATAATTCAAAGCATCTTTATTATTATTTTCTATACAAAAGAGAGAGAGAAAAAAACAGCTTAGAGGGAGGGAACCTGTCGGTATGAAAAATAATCCTTGCAAACTTTGGGTAAAGAAAAAGAACAAAAGTTATGATTAAGCATATAAATGGGCTGTCTCCTCATTTATATGCAAGCAAATGTCCTTAATTTATTAATCTCATCTGCATATAAAATTAACACTCTCATTGTCGCTACCTCTCTTAATTACTGGGCCTTCTTTTTTCTAGAATGTTGTTGGGAAAATTGCCCCCCAAAATTGAATGCCTATTCTTTTGGCCTGCTTGTTTTATAAAATCAATTTAACTCGTGAATAACAATTTAATGGAGAAAATAGAAAATGTTATATATATATATATGTGTATATTTTAAAAATCCCTTGCCTCATCAATTCTTGTCCCCAAATCGAGTACAATCTGAGGTAAAGCATAATCTGCCAAAAACACAGTAATTGACTTCCAAAAAACAGAAACAGTATATTATGCATATATTTAATATATTATTATCACATTAGCTGTCACAGCAGGTGGCCTCATCTATCCAACTTGTCTTATCTTAGAAATAATTGTCTCATACTTAGATGGAGAGCCACCAAACTCCCAAGGCTGAAGACTAGGTTAGTGTATAAATAACTGGAAATGTGAATAGTTAAGCATTTCTATGTTGTGATGAGGAAAAATACAGGCCTATTAATTCATCAGGTCAAGCTTTACCTCACATACTTTACTGTACAGGTAGTCCTCGACTTACAGCCACAATTGAGGCCAACATTTATATTGCTAAGCGAGACCTTTGTTAAGTGACTTTTGCCCCATTTTATGACCTTTCCTGCCACAGGTGTTAAGTGAATCACCTCAGTTGTTAAGTTAGTAACACGTTGTGAAGTGAAATGGATTTCCCCACTGACTTGGCTTGTCAGAAGGTTGCAAAAGGGGATCACATGACCCCCAGAACATGGCAACTGTCATAAATGTGAGTCAGTTGCTAAGCACCTGAATTTTGATCATGTGACCATGGGGATGCTGCAATGTCATAAGTATGAAAAATTGTCCTAAGTCACTTTTTTCAGTGCCATTGTAATTTTGGTAACTAAAGAAATGGTTATAAGCTGAGGACTTTGAACAGACACTGAATGAACTGTTGTAAGATCAGGACTACCTATATCACTTAATCTACACTATAATAATTGGGAAGTGAGATATTCAGAAGGATAGGCTTCGAAACTCATAATTTATATTACTTGGGATGTTGGTAGAATGTAAGAATTAATATCCAGTGGAATACTTACTAGACTTACCAGACGAAAGAAGGTTTTGTTTTAGTATCCAGCACAGGGGTGATATTCAGCCGATTTGGACCGGTTTGTTCCAAACTACTACTACAACAACAACCCTGTAGGCCAAGATAGACTTACCCTCCGTGAGTTTTTCTAGTCAAGTCCAATCAAGTTACTGGCCATCACAATGTCTTGTAGTGGTCAATTATCAACGCTCTGTATCTATGCATCCACACATATGCATGTCGGCAATACAGGCTGCCTACTGGTCCTAGTAAATTGTGCCCAAAGAGTGAAGAAGAGATATAGAATAGGTAATAAGTAGAAAAAGGGAGATGGACTGACATAATATATTCCACTGTGTGCCTAGATAGACAAATCTTCTCTTCTCTTCTCTTCTCTTCTCTTCTCTTCTCTT
>BLBF01000056.1:13911867-13938850 GCA_015471245.1 Laticauda colubrina
AAGTTTGAAGCCCTTGATCTAGAGGCAGACACAACTCAGCAGGGGAAACCTTTACTTGTATCTTTATTTTATTTACAAGAGAAGATTGGGGTGAACAGGACTCACTTTCTCATTTGCAAGATTGGTGAATTGGGGTTAATTCTTGGATGATGATGTAGTTCATTAGAGAGAAAATTCAATATTAAATATTGTTTGGCATCTTTCATATATCAAATAAGGGTAAGTGCAGATTTATCTGCTATATAAAAAGTAAAACAAGCCAACTGCTTCCCATGGGGTGCAATGCAATTAATTTGGTCACAGGGATACCATGAGTTTATTTTTAGAGCTGATTTCCCAGGTAATTTTTTGAAAAGCTTTCATTTTGAATGATTGGGCAGGCCTGCAACAGACAAGAGCATCGATTTTGTATTCCAAACTGTTACAGCACGTTAACTTTTTATTAATATTCACAGGTACGGTTCTCTGTCTGTTGTTTTCTAATGCAATTCCATTTATATAGAGTGGTCCTGCTTGGAGGCTATAAGAGAGTCTGTTTCCAGCTAGGAGGATTCTGAAGTGAAGCCAACAAGTTATTGCAGAAGTAATCAGACAGCTTACAGGACTTCAGGATCAAATGTCCTCCTCTATATTAGCCCAGCTCTTGAGACCCATCTCAAATGTCTCCCTGAAATTTCCAATTGGGGAGATGCCTTTTCTTGCCAGCTGACAGCTCTTTGCTGCAGCTTCTACATGTGGCATAATATTCCCTGGCTTGTGAAGGAAGATTAAGGTAGAAAACAAGGCATGCTGTTTCTTCCTTCTCCCTTTGCTCTTTTCCTGTGGTGGGGCGATTTCGAGTCAGTTTAACTCAGGCTTCAGGGGAGATGAATCTTACCAACTTTTTAGAAGCTTTCAGCCATTAATGTCATACTAGATAAATGCAACAGGGCAGGTGCAGATCTCCACAGCTTGGAGAACCACGAGAGTGATGGTTAATAGAGTATGTGCCTTTTTGAATGAAAATTCAGAAAGGGTTTGTCCTGCCCCTTCCTTCTCCTTCTTCACCACCAACACTGACAGTAAGCACACTGTACCATTAGCATCTTCTGTTTTTTGTCCAAAGTTTTTCAGCGTAAATTCAGTGCCAGAAAAATAAACACAGATGGCCGATCCTTCATTTCATGTCTTTATAAACATATTAAGTAAATTTTATAGTACCAGTTGTAGATTTCTCCAACATGGAGCAAACTCAAACAGAAGTAGACATGTTACAAGTGCAGAGCAGAGCACCAGCTCAGGAGCTCAGAAACAGACATCAGTTTAATTTTAGTTCAGCAGGCAAGCAAGTCACACAGCAGAGGAGAGAAGCAGTTTCATTTGCAATAGATAGACTAAGAGCTTAACATAGTTTCAGAGCTGCAGAGCTTAATATAGATCCATGCCTAGGCTACTCCTAGTTTCAGTTTCCAAACAGTCCTCATTGGCTGACTCAGTTGCTATGCCTATTCATTGGCTGACCTTGTTACCATGCTCTATTCTAATTCATGAATATACTCTGACATTTTCCTCTCTCTTTTTTTCACTTTCAGATGAGTTTGGGTAAAAGTGTGCTTGATTCGAGCACAGGGGTGTCAAATTGTGGCCCATGGAGTACTTAGATCTGGCCCATGGGGCCACCCTGGAAGCAGCGAAGGACTGGCCCATGGTGCCTCTGCCAGTGTGCAGCTCTCCCAGGCTCCATTTTTGGCCATGATGGTCTCCTGCAGTGGTGGATTAAGACTCACTGATGCCCTAAGCACTGAAAAATCTTGGTACCCCCCTCCTTAGTACATACCGTACAAACGAAGCCATAGTCTCAACTTTGTGGCGCCCCCTTTGGGCCTGGTGCCCTAAGCATGTGCTTACTCTACTTCATGCACCACTGGCCTCCTGCACGCACCACCACTTCTTCTCGAGCTCCATCTTTGCTGGCAGAGGGCTAGCAAAACAAACTAAAAGCAAAACAAAAGGAGAAATGTTTCCCCTTTTGCATTTGAGCATCCAAGAAGGGACAGGAAAGGAGAAAGAGAAAGAGGAAAAGGCAAAGAAAAAAAAAGGAAAGATGGGAAGGAAGAAGAAAGGAGAATGAAGAGGGAAGGAAAAAGAAGAAAAGGAGGGAAGGAAGGAAGACAGTGGATCTCCCAGCCCTGCCCAGGGCCATTGCGGTTGCCCCCGACATGAGTGACATCTTTCTGTGAGCCCAATAAAATTGATGTCCTCTCTCAGACAATTTCATGCCAAGGAAAGCACTTACTGTGTCAAGAGGCTTCATATCCCACAGAAGTTGCCAGGTGAAACGGCTATGGAACCTGTATTCTAGAAGCTGAGGAAGTGAATGAAGAGGACTACAACACCAGGAGGGAAGAAGAAGAAAACAGGATCCAACTATTTAGCACCAGAAGTTCTATCTTCTTGTCCATTGCTTTAAAATTTTGGCTACGCTGAGAAATCCTTGGTGCTCTTTGTGGTTTTCTTGCAGATGTTCCATTATCCAAACTAGGTAACATCATCAATGCATGTTGCCTAATTTGAGCAGTGAAATGTTTACAAGAAAACAACCAAGCTCAGAGAGCATCAAGGACCCTGCATTTCAACCCTGCGTTACAAAGTTTTTCCTCTTTGGCTACCTTAATTCAAGGGTTAAGCAAGAACCAGCTCTAACTGGTTGTGACCTATCATCTCACTCTTCAAAAGTTCAAATAGTGATGAACCACCAGATAGAGAAAGTCTGAGATATGAATGCCATGATCTGTATGGTCTATCTTATGTTCCGTTCCCCCTGCCTCCCATTTTCCTCGATTTGATGGAACATACTAAAGTATCCAACAGCATCCACTTTCTTCAAATGGCAAACTGGAGTCCTGTGAGATATCCGCAGAAGTCCACAAAGATGAAGGGATATGTCCTGGCAGAATAGCCAGAAGAAAGATAGAAACCTCTAACGTAAAAACTTTTATTATATGGTAATATGGGTGTTTTATATATTAATGGGGAGGAAAGAAAGAAAGAAAGGAAGGAAGGAAGGAAGGAAGGAAGGAAGGAAGGAAGAGAAAGAAAAAGAGAAAAAGTAAAGGAAAGAGAAAAACAGAGAAAGAAAGAGAAAGAAAGAAAAGAGAAGGAAAGAGAAAGAAAGAGAGAAGGAAAGAGAGGGAAAGAAGAGAAAGGAAAAGTGAAAGAGCAAGAGAGAAAGAGAGAGGAAAGGAAGGAAGAACAGAAAGAAAAAGAGAAAAGGAAAGAAGGAGAAAAAGAAAGAGAAAGAGAGAGAGAAAAAAAGAGGAAGAAAGAGAGAGGGAAAGAAAGAGAAAGAAAGAGAACGAGAGAAAGAAAAAGAAAAAGAGAGAAAGAAAGAAAGAAAGAAAAGAAAGAAAAAGAAAAATCAGTAATATTGGCAGAAACTGAGATAATAAGATTATTTGTGGAGAGAAAGGCTGTATTTATCCTTCATGCTAAGCCCAAGCTTTAAAGTGATTGGGTTTGGCTATGAATCTGCTTCCACAAATGTAGGGTGATTTGCAAGCCACTCTTCATAACTGAGCTAACTTTGTAAGATGTGAACCTCACAGGAAAAAGAGATTAAAGCAAAGAAATGGTATCCTGATCATTTCTTTACTTTCTTTAGTTTCTTCATTTTAGAAACTTTAAGAGCCATCTTTTCAGTATATCTAAATACAGGTAGTCCTTGAGCTACAGCCACAATTTCTGTGACGAAGCAAAACAGTGGTTCAATGAGCTTTGTCCCATTTTACGACCTTTCTTGCCATGGTTGTTAAGTGAATCACTCTAGGAGTTAAGTTAGTAAGATGGTTGTTAAGTGAATCTGGCTCTACCATGGGCTTTGCTTGTCAGAAGGTCGCAAAAAGGGATCACGTGACCCTGGGATACTGCAACCATCATAAATATGGGTCATTTGCCAAGCGGCTGAATTTTGATCATGTGACCCAGGGGATGCTGCAATGGTTGTAAGTGTGAAAAACAGTTATAAGTCACTTTTTCCCCATGCTGCTGTCACTTCAAATGGTCACTAAACAAACAGTCATTAAGTTGAGTACTACTTGTACTTTTCAAACTTATTTCCCGTTTAACAGGAGGCCATTTTGAATTTCCTTCCCTGCTTTCCATGTACTGTTTAGATACTTCTGGATTACTGATTCTTCTCACAACTTTCTCCCACCCTATTAAATGAATCTGGATCAATTGATTTAAGAATTAGTCTCATGGAGTCGACAGTTTCAGATTTTGCCATAAAATTTGAAACTGGCTGTATCTGGTTTTACAGTCCGTGTTTACCTATATGCATATGCATGGCTTAGATGCATATGTTAAATTTTGGTTTTGTGGAGGAAATGAAATATGGACCTGAAGGCTGGATTTTGCAAAACATTGCCTATAATGTTGTTGCCAACTGTTGAGAACAATGCACTAATTCACAGAATGTTTACCATCTTGAGGGGAAAAAAATTAAAAAATGACGCTTTAATTTTTCAAATTCCCCAAAGTCTAGGCCAAGTGTTAGTGATGCATTTTAATTACGACCAAGACAAATATCCTAAGTGTTCTATAAATTTCTTACTCACTACTCTTGGAAGGGAAGAAATTGTACCGGGGAAAAAAGTTCTTTCTAGGTGCAATGAACTGAAGCTAAACCAGGTTTTTGTTAAGATGGAAAACTGTCCATTTCAATTATGCATCGACTTAAACACTCATCTCGCCAGAAAGCTGAGATTATCCCGTTCTAAGCCACAACAAAGGTAAAGGTTCTCCTCACACACATGTGCTACTTGTTTCCGGCTCTATGGGGCAGTGCTCATCTCCGATACAAAGCCGAAGAGCCAGCGTTGTCCAAAGACGTCTCCATGGTCATGTGGTCATGACTGAACGCCGAAGGCGCATGGAATGCTGTTACCTTCCCACCAAAGTGGTCCCTATTTTTCTACTTGCATTTTTACATGCTTTCAAACTGCTAGGTTGGCAGAAGCTGGAATGAGTAATGGGAGCTCACTCTGTTATGCCGCGTGAGGAATTCGAACCGCTGAACTGCCAACCTTTTTGATCGACAACCTCAGCATCTTAGCCACTGAACCACTGCATCCCTAAGCGATATATAATAGCAATAGCTACATTATATTATTATATCATATAGCTATTATATACCGCTTTACAGTGCTCCTCTCTAAGCAGTTTACAGAGTCAGCCTATTATCTCCAATAATCTGGGTCCTCATTTTACCCACTTCAGAAGGATGGAAAGCTAAGTCAACCTTGAGCCTGGTGAGACCCGAACTGCCAAACTGCTGGCAGCCGGCAGTCAGCAGAAGTAGCCTGCAGAGTATTGCACTCTAACCACTGCACCACTGTGGCTCAAAATACTGGTATCCTGATTCCAACTTCACTAAAGCAATACCAGAAACATTACATTTTCTTCATGACACCAAGCAATATACTCCAGAGTTATTGCTTTGCTACTATATAAAATAAAATCAAAAGGAAAGATTAGGAATAGGATGTTCCAGAAAAGAGGTTTTGGATAAGGGTAGGGAAGTATATCACAGTGTATATTATGCTTTATATATTTATAATCAGGGATACAATCCAATTCTCTGACTTATCATAACATTATTTGAGGGTCTGTCACAGAGAGGAAGGGATCAAGTTATTTTCTAAAGCACCTGAAGGCCAGACAAGGAATAATGGATGGAAACTGAGCAAAAAGAGATTCAACCTGGAAATAAGGAGAAACTTTCTGACAGTGAGAACAACCAACCAATGGAACAGTTTGCCCTAGGAAGTTGTGGGAGCGCCATCACTTGAGACCTTCAAGAAGAGATTGGATTGCCATTTGTCAGAAATGGTGTAGGGTCTCCTTCTTGGGCAGGGGGTTGGACTAGATGACCGACAAGGTCCCTTCCAACTCTGATTATCTGTTATCTGAGCTCAAAATTTCCGTTGCTAAGCAAAGAATTGTTCAGTAAGCTTTATCCCATTTTACAACCTTTCTTGCCATAGTTGTTAAGTGAATCACTGCAGATAAATCAGTAACTCTGATTATGAAGTGAATCTGGCGTTCTCACTGACTCTGCTTGTCAGAAGTTTGCAAAAGGGGACCAGATGACCCCAGGATACTGCAACCATCATAAATACATGCCAGTTGCCAAGAGTCTGAATTTTGATCATGTCATCATGGGGATGCTACAATGGTTATAGGTGTTAAAAATCATCCTCATCTTTTAATCCTTGCAGGGTGGAGTTCAGGCAATTGAATGGAGCTGAGTAATTACTGGCTGGATGCCCTTCCTGTCACCAATGCGGAGTTATATTCAGCAGATATATTCTCAACCTCTACCTAAGATTGAACTCACAGCCTCCTGATTGTGAGGCGAGAACTCCACCTCTAGGTCTCGTGTTAAAAATGGTCATAGGTCACTTTTTTCAGTGCCATTGTAACTTTATTACTAAACAATTGGTTGTAAGTCAAGGATTAAGTGTAACTGAAAGGATCAGACAACAAGTGATTCAACAGACTATCAGAAATATTAGCTGGACCAATAATCTGATCTGATATCAGGCAGCTTCTTCAGTTTACTGCTAATGAGTGATTTATCAATCAGCAACTACAGTATCTAGAGAAGGCCCATGACTTAATAGAATAGATAATTTACCAAAAGGCAATTCCATTTTTATTGTATTTCCCTCCAAAAAATTCTCTGGGCTGCAAAAAAAAAAATCTCAGCTCAAAAGTTATGTTAAAGTTATATCATTCAGAGTATATGATACAGAATGAGATTTTTGGTAATCTAGCTTTAGGGAATTATGATGAAGGCAAATAGAGATTTATTTATTTATTTATTGCCTTTCATTGGCTGTTTTGCTTTCCTTTCTTCGCTGATAGTAATTAATGAACTGATCCCAGCTACTTCAAAAGTCCTCTGCCCTAGAAGCAGAGAATTCTACTTTCTTGACTTCTGTCATCTCAAACTGAGCTATACAATGGTTCTATAAAAGTTCACATGGATCAAAGATAGATATCTATTGCAATTCCAAAGATGCTGGA
The DNA here is from genome assembly GCA_015471245.1 of Laticauda colubrina. NCBI lineage: Eukaryota > Metazoa > Chordata > Lepidosauria > Squamata > Elapidae > Laticauda > Laticauda colubrina. Next base: position 13,918,936 of record BLBF01000056.1, read on the forward strand.
ATTTCAATTTTAGTTAGTGCAAATGTTAAACATTTAGGAACAACTTGCTTAAAGTTCAAGGCAGAGGTAAAGTAGCTTGACCGAAAAGATGGGAAGATGTGATGAAATCTAAAGCTTGTTAAGAGTACACAGATATTGCTAGGACTTACTTCCTCTAGAGCAGTAGTGTCAAATTTGATTTCATTGAGGGCCACATCAAGGCCAGGATGGGCATAGCCAGGGTGGGCATGGCCAGCTCAATGTCACTTGGTGAGGCTCCATTAACCAAACTGGTTTGGGTAATCCAGGTGGATAATCCATATTAAAAGCATTCTTTGAATGTGATGTAATTATCCATGCAAATTCAAATACATTTTTTTTTCATTGGCCTCCCCTATTTGGAGGTTCATGATCCCTGCTGCATGTTTTTCAAAGCTCGTAAGTTGTACAAGTTTTATCATTATGGTAACATCGAAGCAAGGTTGTGAATTTTAAGCATGTGTGACTTTGGTGGGAAAATCAAGCATTTCCAGTCATTTCTCCTGTCGTTTCTCACTTGACAGGACCTCAAAGTTCATCGTTTTTGGGGCCTAGCTAAATAAATACAGAAATTTCAGGAAAGTGAAGGCACTGCTTTGGTCTCCTGCTTCCCCCCCCCCCCCATCTACAATCACAATGCCTCTTGTTTTCATATTGCAATGCTATGAGATCTTGCCGATATTATAATATGGTAATCTGATCCAAACCATTAGCAGTATATTAAAAGAAATGCAGCCATTTGAGTAGCCTAAAGGGCTGCCAACTGAGATAAATATTATGCTATACTTCAAGCAGTGGAATAAACTCTGCCTTGTCTGATGCCATTGTTAGCCCAATATGCCTTCTGGGGGAAAATATATATTTCTTTTGAAATATTGAAACTTGATTCAGCTGGATATTTTTTTTTCCTGTGAGAAAAACTTTTTGAAGGCGGTGTGATATTTAAGCAGAATTTCCATAATGTTTATGCCCTCTTGTGTTATGAGAGGCTGGGATAAATTTGGAAAGCACAGCTTGAGTAGTATATTTAATGTTTCTCTTTAAAGGCAAAGAGGACACTGCCCACCCATCACGGAGGGAAAATGTGAGAGAGGACTCAGCTCCTTCGATTCAAGCACCAGAGTGACACACTCTTTTCATATATACTACAGGTGATCCTCAACTTACAACCACAATGGACCCCAAAATTTCTGTTGCTAAGTGAGGCATTTATTAAATGAGCCTTGGTCCCATTTTATGACCTTTTTTGCCCCTGCTGTTAAGTGGGTCTTGCTCCAGTTTTATGACCTTTTGTGCTCTGTTGTTAAGTGAAACTTGTTCAATTAGTAACATGGTTGTTAAGTGAATCAGGCTTCCCTGTTGACTTTGCTTGTCAGAAGGAAAAGGGGATCATGTGACCCTGGGACATTGCATCCGTTATAAATATGAGTCAGTTGCCAAGCATTCAAATTTTGATCAGATGATGGTGAGGATGCTCCAATAATCGTTAAGTGTGAAAAATGCTGATACGTCACTTCTTTCCGTGTCATTCTCATTTTGAATAGTCACTAAATGAACAGCTGTAATTTGAGGACTGTTTGTATTCAGTATTTGATGCTGCATCAGGACAATCCCTGCAGCTTTTTAAAGTCAAGATCTACCTTTAACTCTTCAAAGGTCTGTCAGGAAGCCAGCTAAGGGTACAGGACGGGATGATGCAGAAAAGCTACACTCCCATTTTATTAAAATAAAATATAGCTAATCTGATTATTTCCCAATATTTCTAATTATCAAGAAGGGACATTCATGAGGAGGGGAAGAGTTCAAAAATGAAGGGAGTGGCTGTGACTACACAATCAGAGTTTCACCTTTTTTTAATGCATGTGGTAATGTCATGTTACTTGCTGATTGTAAGCTGCTCAGAGTTACTTTGAGATAAGATGGGCAGCCTATAAACTTTATAAATAAATAAATATTAAAAATGTTAACTATAACTAAGATTTGGGGGGTTCTAAGGACTACCTCCCAGGAGTTACATACAGGTTTAAGCATTTCTAGTTGAAGGGAGGTAGGAGATAACAAGGACTTCAGCCTGAGTCTATCTAGGAATTTTGTCCATTACATCAAAACTACAAAAGTGGCATAAAATGTCAAGCTGATATCTATCTTCATGTAGTCAGTTCCAGCTCAGAAAAAGTGGATCTGTTTGGTCAACTTTGATCCGTACATTTCCATCTTGTAGTGAGAATAGCACCATGGAGTAGTTCCCTCTTAAATTCTCTTGCAATTTAAGTACAGTGGTACTTTGGTACTCTTCTGTTTTGAAACTCATCAAACTGTTTTGAAACTCATCAAATTTGGTACTCAGTGCATTTTGACACAAAAAGTTTGTCCAAATACTCATTGTTTATTTGGTATTCAACACATAAGCTAGAACTTGTGAGTGTCAGCTGCCTTGACACTATATCAGCTGCCTTGATACCGCTATATTATTCCTTATGGGAAAATTTTGTTTGTTTTATATTCATCATTTTTGGTACTCATCGCGCTTCCCGGAACCATTTAACAATGAATATCGAGCAGAGGTGGTATTCAGCAGGTTCTGACTAGTTCTGGAGAACCGGTAGTGGAAATTTTGAGTAGTTTGGGGAACCAGCATATACCATCTCTGACTGGAGATTTTACAGTATCCTTCCCCTGCCACGCCTGCCAAGCCATGCCCACTGAACCAGTAGTAAAAAAAATTGAATCCCACCACTGATATCCACCATTGGTATTTCATATGGTACCACCATGTGAAAAACTAGGAAATTTGCACTATGTTGGAAAGATGGTTATGTCATAAAAAGCACGACATTCACACAGTCCTTGTACACCTCATATCCCATCCATGAGAATTTCTCTTGTTTTTAGGAAACAAATTCTCTCATTAAAATAAGGTGTGAAAAAGATGTAGAAGAATCGTATCATGTTCCAGAGGACTATATTATATTCATGATAAAACAATCAACAATACACCAAATCAATTTGATATCAAAATGAGGGAAAATAAAAAAAAAACTCTTGTGCCCATTAAGACCTAAGGAGAAAAAAAAACAGATATCCTTTTTTTCTAAGTTTTTAACTTGCAGGTAGAAAGAGAAACTATCCATCATTTTTGAAGGGTCTCATTCTGGAAGGTTGTTCTTTAAAGCAAACAAGATGAAATTGAAGACCAGAATATTGAAAGACTGGGTTTTTTTTTTTTTCATTTTTCTTTATTGGGGGAATGTCTTTCTTTCCTTGTGCTTCCCTCCTCCTCTTCCCTCCCTCGCTGCCTTAGCAAAAGTGTGGTCCATTGCTGAATTCACTGTCAAAATGACTAATTAATCACTTCACCAATGGCTATTAATCATACATTAATGAGATATGTTCTTTGCTGTGGCACATACAGATTCGCTGGTGATCTCCTCTCTTTGGTGCTCTAAGCAAGCTAAAAGAATTCGAGACTCCATTAATCTTAGAAGAACACAGGGTGCTTGGAAGTGTCCAGAGGCTGCAAAAAAATCAAATTGCGCAGACATTTAAACTGTCCATATTTCACTGTGTAAACTGAGAGGCATTCAATCTTTTCTGAGGGGGGAAGGAGAAAAATCTTCTATTTCTCTTACAAACATGTTGCAGGTCTGCCTAAAAAATATAATAATAACACTACTCATCCCATAAGTACGATTTTCAGTGCTGTTGAATAAGATCCCACGAAAAATAAATGTCCTTCTGATCTTCCCAGAGAAAAGTCATAGTTATGTGACTATCAACATGATCAGGGAATGTATAGGTAGTCCTTGACCATAACTGAGCCCAAAATTTATGTTGCTAAGTGAAACATTTGTAAAGGACCCCATTTTGCGACTTTTCTTGCCACTGCTCAATAAGTGAATCGGTGCATTTGTAAAATTACTCACACCGTCATTAAGTGAATCTGGATTCCCCATTGACTTTGCTCATCCGAAGGTTGCAAAAGGGAATCACATGGCTCCAGGGACACTGCAACTGTTGTAAATGTGAGTCAGCTGCCAAGCGTCTGGATTTTAATCTCATGACCGTGGGGATTGCTGTAATGGTTGTAGATGTGAAAAGGGGTCATAAGTCATTTTTTTTCAGCGATGCAAGCTGGTTACCAAGGACCCAAAATGCCAAGCACAAGGGGGCCTGGACTAGTCACTGGAATCCAGATCATAAGTAGCTTTCTCGGGCTCTGTTGTAAATTTGAACAGTCACAAAGTGATCGGTTATAAGTCAAATCAAATTGAATTTATGACAGCCGAAGACCAGAGACCAGAACAAATAAAAACATTAGACAGATATCCAGCTAAAAATTCTAGAACAAAATAATAAACAACAAATAAAATCTATGTTAAATGAGTCTTGGTGGCGCAGTGCTTAAAGTGCAGTACCACAGGCTACTTCTGCTGCCACCGGTTGCCTGCAATTTAGCAATTCAAATCCCACCTGGCTCAAGGTTGACTCAGCCTTCCATCCTTCCAAAGTGGGTAAAATGAGGACCCAGATTGTTAGGGGCAATAGGCTGACTCTGTAAACCACTTAGAGAGGGCTGTAAATAACTATAAAAGTGGTATATAAGTCTAAGGGCTATTGCTATTACTATTAAAATCACAATTTGCCATCCGGTCTGTTAGTTACACATGGTCATAAGTCAAAAGCTATCTGTAAGTGCCACATTTATGGAGTGGACTTGGGATAAAGGTGACAAAGAATAATAATTAATAATTACGAATTCTGCACCTTTGCAACTGAAGCCCCACTTTTTGTGTATTTGTTGCCCTTGTGACTCATTTGGGGAAAAAAAGGTGGAGCTTTAATTGCAGGGATGTGATATTTTTGATGTTCCTCCTTGTGGATGGACCTACCAAGTATTTTGAATTAATGCTTTATAGCAAGAATTTTGCAGCTGTTTGGATGGAGATGTTCTTGAGATGACCCAGGGCGTGGCATAAAGGCAATATCGTCAAATAATAAGTAGAAGTCCCTTTATTAGCTCCAGCTCTGCCCCCATTGTCCAAGTTACCTTCTGATCTGGAGAAAAACTCTCCCAGAAGTAGCCTTTGACTGCAGAGATTCAAATCCAAAAGGTTGTGAACAAAAACTTTAACTATAAGTCCAATTCAAGGCAAGATGAGGTAATTAATCTGGCAGGGCAAGAGAAGGAATTCCAGGCATGAAGGAATGGCAGTAACCTAGCAAGAAGGATTCCAGGAACACAGATAACCACAGTCAACACAAAATAAACTAACATTTGTTCCCAGCCGACGCTGCTCTCAGCTTGCATCTCTTTTAAACTCTCTTCCCAGATGTGCCTAATGAAGGGAATCAGGGCCCTTTCCTCCCCATAAGCCACACAACCCACATTGCTCTCTTCTCCATTCCTCCCTGTGTGTCCTAAGATAAAGAGGGGGTGGGCCTGGGTCTTCCTCTGAATTCCCTCTCCCTTGTTCTTCCTCTTTCTTGCGCTACCCAGCTGGACTTTGCCCTTCCCCAGTTTCCTCCACAGCCAACAGAGCCACACTCCTGCTCCCTGTCAGCTGTTCATCTTCCTCCTGGGATTCAGGATTCAGACTCTGACAGGGGCATGACAGTTCTTGCTTGCCATAATCTCAACAGAATCAGATTTGATAATGGTGAAGTTTTGCTGGCAAGCCCAGTTCAGCGGAAATGGCATCAGTTTAACCACAATGTCATGTTCTGTGAACTCGGTATATTTATCAAGCAGGGCCAGCAGATAACAGTTTCCTCTCTGTTGATAAAAAATTAAAAACCCTTTTTGTCTTCTTATCTTAGCTTACTTATTTTCCTACATTTTGTATAAATGTTCCTCTTAGGCCAAATGCATTTTTTTGTTTTTTATTGTGTTTTCTCTTGCATGTCTGCACACTGATGAAAGCAATCAATTATTCAGCACACCCAAGCTCTTTGGTGCTGACTTGAAGGTACAGCCTTCCTTCACTCCCCTTTCTTTTTGGCCTTGTTTTCATTAACTTCTCAAATCTTGCAGTCAAATGAAAACATCTCCAGAAATCGCTTCGATTTTTCATCATTTTCTGGTGAGATGGGCAGCAAACAAATTTGATGATGATGATGATGATGATGATGATGATGATGATAATAATAATAACAATAATAATAACAATAACAATAATAATAACAATAATAATAACAATAATAATAATAATAATAACAATAATAATAATAATAATAATAACAACAACAACAACAACAACAACAACAACAACAGCAACAACAACAACAACCTATATCCGAAAAGCCATGGGAACATAAAGTGGAAAAAGTTTTTGAAAATGAAAAGGTGACCACCTCTGACTGGCCCCACCCCCATCTATTTCTGCCTCCCAAGTCCCAGCTGATCGGCTGGGTCTTCTTTGATTGCCCTGCACAGGAGATTGGAACTGGAAAGCAGGTTACTGGGATGGGGAGGGAATGGGATTTTGCAATAACCTTCCCCCAGGAGTGGGGTAGGAATGTAGATTTTACAGTATCCTTCCTCTTCCTCACCCACCAAGCCATGCCCACCAAGCCATGCTGACCAAGTCACACGCACAGAATTGGTAGTAAAAAAAATTGAATCCCACCACTGGCCATCAGTGAGTGTTGTGATGGGTCTTGTGATAAGGAGATTACCTCAGGTCAGAGTCATTGGGACTTTGGGGTTTTGACATTGAACTTCTGGGGTTTGTGGCAGGAATTGCATGGGTTGGTTGAAGGGTCGGTGCTGTCTCTGGTTGGTGGTGCAGTTGATTTGGATTCTGAGGGGTTTGTAGGCTGGTTGTAAGTCAATTGTTGACCTACTGTTGATGGAATTGCTTGTGGAGTGCCAGGCTTCCATGAAACTCACAAACGTGGCTGTTAGGAATACAAGTCACCTAACAGGTATTTGGGTTAGAAATATATAAACCAGGATAAACATTTTAAAACTGTATCTTTAAGAAAATGCAAACTGTAATTAGGTGTGATTTCTCAAACGGCCATAAGATGGAGTCAGAAACCTGGGTTGTCTTAGCCTTAGTCTCAGAAGAGAGTGTGAATGTATCTCTGTTTCCTTCTGTTGGAAAGTATTGCTGTTCCTCCATTTTTTCTAATTTTTTCTAATTTTTTTCTAAATTTTCTAATATTCCTGGATTTAATGTAAGTCTGATACTGAACTGTTTTTGACACTGGAATTTGTTACTGGATTATCCCTGGACTAAAAATTGACTGATCTTACCAGTGAATGACTTTGGACTGCCTATTTTGAACTTTGCTTAAACCTTTATTGAAAGTAAAACCCTACATTTACTGTACAGTGTATCTGTGTGCTGCGTGTGTATTATTCAAACACTACTCTCAAATAAGTCTCCCTGTATGTGCTCATTCTCCTAATGGGGAATTACCTCAACAGTGGCAAGTGGTAGCTGGCCAATGACCCTTCACAAGATTTTCACTTGACACACCGACACCTGAAGCCCTTATAAACAGACAGGGGTGCGGTGCTGGGGGTTCACAGGGGTTCAGGAGAGCCCCTACTTAAGATTATGTGCAGTTTGGAGAACCCCCAAATCCCATTCCTGGATGGCTCCACCCTCCCCTCCCCTCCCAGGAGTACCCACATGGCCTGTTTTGGATGCAGGTAAGTGCAGGGTGTGCGCAGAAGCTCAGTTAGGGCAAAAAGCGGGCCTCCTGGAAGTTTGGGAAGGCCAGAAATGGGCCCTTTTCTGGCTTCCAGAGAGCCTCTGGAGTCTGGGGAGGCCATTTTCGCCCTCCTGGAGGCTCAAGGAAAGCCTCCAGAGCCAGGGCATAGCAAAAATGCCCCCCCATGGTGCAGGAGGCCGATTAGGCCCCACCCACCATGGGCACTCCCACCCAGAACCGGACAGAGAACGTTTTGCTCAGTTTTGAAGCCCATCCCTGTAAACAGAAGAACACTGACATATCCTAAACTCCACTGAAGAGGTTACCCTAGCTTGGTAACGAACCCACAAGCTTGGAGAACAAACCTTTCCCCTCACTTATTACCATATGAATATTACTTTTACGAAGTGTACTAGCTGAGTGTGAGTCCATTAGTGCATACTGGGTCTAACTATTGGTCCCGAGACTCGAGAGGTTTAAGATTATAAGCCCAGACTGCTGGTTGAAAAAGTAAATAATATGATAGTAAAAAAAAAAAAAAAAAGTCAATGGAGCAGTTCAATAGACTTCTGGCAAGCCAAAGGCCTCTTTGCAATCTAGCAACACTTTTGTTTTCCCAAGTCATAAGGGACAGTTACTCGGCTGGAATAGGAATCGGATTTAGGTGTCAGGTTCGCGTCCGTCAGCCTGACTTCATCTGCATTTCTTCTCTTAAAAAGAGTAAGAGGAATAAGTGTCTACTCATTTGATGGGGGGCTACAGCGATGCCCTGAAATTGCTTTCTCTCCTTCTTAATCTCTTCTGGAGAAGGAGGAGGAGGAGGAGGAGGAGGAGGAGGAGAGGGGGGAGTTAGTTATAGAAAGGTCAAACACATAACTTTGCAGCTCACTGCCATCTCTATCCTTTTCTTTTGCAATTCTTCTCTCTGATTAAACTCCCAGATAAATCTAGGCACTGTTGCCCGGCCCTTCACATTGAATGACTTTATGCATCACTTCCTTGTGGCAGGATTCAGCACCGTGCCACTTTCAGCGCAACCAGAAATCTTGCCTTTCAGCCGCTGACATCCCCTCAGCCTTTTTGTCCAATTGCTGGGGAAGGACAAAGAAGAGACAAGCATGTGGAAAACAAGGGACTGGGGAGGAAGACCACACACTGTTAACTATAAAAATGGGGGGGGGGGGGTTACATGAGGTTGAAGCAGGCCAGCCAACATTTTCAAACCATTGTTTGTTTCCAAGGGCTATATATTGTAGGAAGTTAGCACTCACCCCTCTCCTAGAAAATTGAAATATCCTAGGAAATATTAAAAAGGAAGAATATTTCCCCTAAAAAGAGTCGAGTAGAAACTCAGACAGTTCAATGGACTGTTCAATGGCAGAAACTCAGCCCCCCCCCCCACACCTTTACTAATGGGAGGTCCATTAAAGCCTAGGCCAGAGTATTCTACATAATAAAGGCCTCTACCCAACTCACTACCTGGCCTGGGAAAATTGGATCAGCCAACACTCAGGTGAAGTCATGTGGTCCAGACAAAGCCTACAAAGTTAGTTAAGACCCCCGGCCCCTGGGAGTCTGACAGCCAATGGGATACATTTCTTGCACAGGAACAGGAAACATTAAGATAAGGCCCAACAGAGGGTATGAAACTAAGGGTCTCTCAGCGTCTTTCCCCTTCTTTTTCTTCACCCAACATCTTAATACATGCGACTTCCCTTTTCACTTTGGAGCGCCAAGCCATGTGGACCTCCTGTCCACCATTAAACCATCTTTCCAAACAGCCTCCATGTTTCCAGTGTCTTTTTCCCCACTTGGAACTGAACCCAGAAGGATAATTCTTCCAACAATATGACATTCATGTCATCTTCCTTTTGGGTAAGTAGATGGCTACTCCATGTCAGTAGAACAGGGTCAACTGAGAACATGGAGATTTTAATACAAGTAGTCCTTGACTTACAACCACAATTGAGCCCAACATTTCTGTTGCGAAACGAGACAGATGTGAAGTGGGTTTTGCCTCATTTTAAGGCCTTTCTTGCCACCGTTGTTTAAGTGATATCCATGCACTTGTTAAGTGAGTGACACGGTTGCTAAGTGAATCTGGCGTCCCTATTGCCTTTGTTTGCCAGAAGGTCGCAAAAGGGAATGACACCAGGACACTGCAACTGTCATAAATATGAGTCGTTTGCTAAGCGTTTGAATTTTGATTGTGTGACCATGGGCATGCTGCAGCGGTCGTAAGTGTGAAAAGTGGTCAAAAGTCACTTTTTTCAGCATTGAATGGTCACTAACAAGGATTGTAAGTCAAGGTTTGCCTGTACACAATTTGGTCTTGTCCCATGAAAGGAGAATTGGAATAAAGAAGCAGAGGACAGAGAAAGGGAATAAGAAGTTGAAAAGGGGAAAAAATGGGTAGGTGACCCTCTGGAGAACTTTGATAGAACCTCCAAGCTTGAAGTTACTTTGACATGCCTGCCTTCCCAAATCTCTCTATTTCCTGTCCTTTACGGCTGCTCTACCTATCTCCTACCTTGTCATGATCTCATCTCATTCCACTTCTGCTCTACCACCTTTTGTATCTACCACCCTTTGGAAATACTCAAGTCCATTCCAGAGACAAGAAAGAAATTGTATCCTCGGATGATTTTTCAGAAGAAATCGCAGCATGTTTCAATTTAGCTCATTTTTTCCTAAACCAGAGATGGTATTCAGCAGGTTCTGACCAGTTCTGGAGAACCAGTAGCGAAATTTTGAGTAGTTTGGAGAACCGGCAAATGCCACCTCTGACTGGCCCCGCCAACCCCATCTATTCTCTGCCTCCCAAGTCCCAGTTGATTCACTGGGTCTTCTTTGGTTGCCCTGCACCAAAGGTGGGGAACTGGAGAAAGGGAACTGCACAGGAGAACGGAACTGGAAAGCAGGTTAGTGGGGTGGGGTGAGAATGGAGATTTTGCAATATCCTACCCCTGCCATGCCCACCAAGCCATGCCCACCAAGCTGCACCATGCCCACCAAGCCACAATAATCAAAGTGTACAGCATCGTTCATTACATCGGTATTGATTCTACAATGTTGAAAGTTTTTTTAATTTTATTTTTATATCAGTATTTTATAAGCAACAAATATCAAAGAACAAAAAAAGGCTACAAGAGTGTGCCTCTGCCCATTTTGCTACACAGAGACACATATATCTGAGATATATCTGAGATATATCTGAGAAAGGGTTAAAACAAGTTAAATGTAAGTTAAATGCAGAGGAGTTGGAGTACTTAAATGTTCTATGCGATAAAAGAAGAAGAGATAAAGTCAAGAATAAATGATTACTGAATTAATTTGTTTGGAACTGTGTGACTTGTATGGAATTATATTGAGGTCATATGAAGAGAATGAAAAGGTAAAAGTTTCCCCTGTTCAGGCATGTTCAACTTAAGGGGTAATACTCATCTAATTTGGGTCGGTCACTGGGACTATAGATTTACTCTTCTGAGCTTTTAGAATCATGCTGGAGCCCATCTTCAGGGAACTTCTCCACTGAAATACGTCCTTTGGGCTGTTCTGCGAGTCGTGTATGTGGTGCCTCCCTATTGGCTGATTGTTGTATTGACGGCAGGTGACTGTTGTTTTGTTGTGTTGCCAAGCCCTTGGCTCCTAAGTACCTGACAAGCTAGTGGTAAATCAGCACTCCTGTTGACTGACAGGAGACCGTTTCCCAGGCTTCAATCATTTCCCTGGCTATTTTTGTACCTGCACAGCCAACAATCATAATAGCTGCAAAATTGAATGTATGTCCTTATTCATTGCAATGTGAGGCCACAATGAGTTTGAGTGTTCTTGCAATCTGGTGGTTAGCTCCCGCCCCCCATTTGTCCTACCAGGGAAAAACCATACAGGGAATCTGGTAAATTATATTGGAAATATTTCCCACCTCCAAGCGATTATCCTGGAAGACATATATTTGCCTTCATTGGTGGTACTCATCTCTGTTTCTTAGCTGAGAGAGGCAGCATTGTCCGAAGACCCTTCTGTGGTCATGTGGCCTGCATAACTATATGTCAAGACACACAGAACAATGTTACCTTCCCACCAAAGTGGTACCTATTTATCTACTCACATTTGCATGCTTTAGAACCACTAGGTGGGCAGAAGTTGAGGCAAGAACAGGAGCTCGTCCCATCATGCAGTACTTGGGTCTCGAATTTCTGACCTTCAGATCGACATGCCCAGTGTCTCAACTGCTAGAATGAATGAAAATCAAATTGTAAAACACAACTATGAAGGCAGTATGAATGGGATGGGAGGAAGGGGAAGATTGATTGCCTGCCTGGCTGGAATGTCATGAACGGAAAAAGGTTTAAAGAATCAAGGCAAAGTATAAATGGTTATATGGGCCTGGTAGAACAAGGATATTTTCCAAGGATAAAAGGAGTATGTATGAAGACCATTTTCACTGGCAGAGGCACTGTGGGCCGGTCCTTCAGTGTTTCCAGGGCAGCCCCGCAAACCAGATCTAAGCACCTCATGGGCTGGGCCCCCGGGCCATGAGTTTGATACCCCAGCGTTAAATGGAGATGCTTGCAACGTTGATATTAGTGAATTCTAATGCATATATATAAAGACAATTGCAGTTGGGTGCAGAAATGGGACAGAACAGACTTACAAGTGAACAAACAGATGAGTAACATCAGCCATAAATAGGCTAATCTGTTCATAATTAGGCAACATTTCAAATTGAAGGGTGAAAACCATCTTTGCAATGAAAACATCATCCATATTTTTCTGTGGTTTTCACTAGGAACAATAGATTTGATGGTAGAGTAAGGAGAAAAAGATAACTTACCCAGGTAATCCTAAGATTCATGTGTAATAGTGAGATAGTGATTCATGAAATAGTGGGATTGAATGTCAATTTCTAAAACATGTTTAATAGGAACACATCATACTCTCTATCAGTTAAGCTATTACTCTTGGGAGATTTCAAACATAACTTATTTAACTTTTGCTTGGGGTGTAAAACACAACCAAGAAGATAACACTATTAACACTATTTTATTTATTAGATTTTTATCCTGCTTTTATTATTTTTATAAGTAACTTAAAGGCAGCCAACTTGTCTAACCTACTCCTTCTTCCATCTGTTTTCCCGACAGCAACAATCTTGTGAAGTGGTTTGAGCTGAGAGAAAGTGACTGGCTCAAGGTTGCCCAGCTAGCTTTCATGCCTAAGGCAGAATTAAAACTCACGGTCTCCTGGTTTATAGGCCAGCACTTTAACCACTGCACCAAACTGATTCTTGTTTTAGGAGCAGTTCCTCATTCCTTCCTAGAGGTCTGGATGTTTCATCTGAAAAAAATCTGTAGTGATGTTCCCCTGAGCTGTTCTTTGAAGAAAGAGCCTACCACCTGTCATCAGATTGTCCCGAAGGTGCTTTTTCAAGAGGCAAGTGGACTTTCCAGTTTTACTTTAAAGACTTTTTGCTTCTTATCCAAAAAGCTTCTTCGTTGAAACGAAAAAAGAAGAAAGTCCAGTTGCCTCTTGAAAAAGCACCTTTGGGACAACCATGACCTGGATGACCGAGAATGGACTTTTACGCAATTAGTAGAACCAAGAAACTTTGTCCCCCAACCCCCTGCAAAATTTGTGGTTATTTATCCTGTCTTCTTCTGTTGCATTTCTTTTTTATTGCTTGGTCAGCCTATTTTGTGATTTAGACACATGATACTCAAGATCAACTTATCCCTCTCTGAGATATTTCATTTACCTGTATCTACATATCTTTATCTCTCTATCTCTCTTTCATCTACCTATCCATCTATCTACCCCTATCTATCTTTATCTATCCATCCATCCGTCTGTCCGTCTGTCCGTCCGTCCGTCTGTCCATCTGTCTGTCTGTCTGTCCTATGTGTGTTTTAGGTCATGTGAAATGTTTTGTACTGTTTCAGTTTTCTCGGGGCGGGGTGATGGGGGGGGGAGAGTAGATTGAGTTGTGTCATCCTATCAGTTGCGCATCTGTTCACCTGCAATAGCTGATCCCTGCACCCATTGTAAATGCCTATACTTTCACAAAGCGACTGACAAGACTCCAATGTATCCCTGTCCCAAACACTCACTGTAAGCATCAGTAAACTTCCCAGCACTACGGGCAACAGATGGACACAACTATCCCTCTCCCCCACCCCCATCCCTCTTCCCAAAAACCACATTTCTGGGAAATGTATTCAGTTAAATTGTTCGAAGGAAGACGGGCTTCAGTTTGTATTTTTCAGCAGAAGGGAAATCAGACAAAGAAAGCTTTTTAATGATCCCTTTCCCATTTAAAGTAGGGAACATAATTGCCCTGAAAATAATATTTTCTCTCCTAGATTAAGGTAAATAGTTTCCCAGGGAGAATGGGGCGGCAATAGGAGCTTTACACAGGCAGCCTTTGTGGGTTTTATGGATACTCATCTATCAACTGTCAAGTTCTTTCAAAGGGAGGCTGTTATAATGTTTTTCCTCTGCACCTTTCCCATTGTGGGCTCAAGTTTGCCTGAGTAACCATTCGTCTTCCTGTTTGTATAGCCGAGGCATTTACAATGAGCCGGGATGTAATGATGCTACTGATTCTGAAGCCGTATAACATTTAAGGTTTGCTGAGGGGGTGTGGTGGGGGAAGATGTAACATTTGACCTGGCTTTCATGCAGTTGGATGTCTTGACTGAAGGATGGGTGGATTTTTCGCCCTCCCAAGGCCCCAAAGCACTTTTGAAATTCAAAAACATACGTTTCCTTCAGAAGAACCTTTTGTACTGGAGGACATCAGCTCTTCATAATCAGCTTTAGGCAGTTTTGCATGACTCTGATCTATGTAGGCCCACTGAGGTCTACCATCCATGAGGGATATTATATTGTATGTTGGATAAACATTTCAACTCATAGGACTCTGCGTTTCTGAAATTGGCTTCTGTGGAAAATAGTCCATAAAGTTGGGGCCACCACAAAGAAGGATTGTCTCCAGGGACATACAACAGTCAGTGACTACTTCAACGTCAACTGCAACAATACAAGAGGACACAACAGATACAAACTGTTTTGTTTGGAAAACACACGAGGTAGACCGGGTTCCAACAACAAATACTTTTATTGTTAACAGTTAGTAACGGAACGCCGGCTGAAGCCGGGGCCAGCCCTTTTATACAGGCTGGCTTGCCTGCTTGCAGCCAATGGCAGCTATTTAGATTTGCCGCCTTTTTGGTATCTCTTTGGATTGGTTCCTAGTGAACCAATCCACTTGTCTTTTCCTTAACCAATCAGAATGGTAGATTTGGAGTCATCCACTTTATATACAGAACACAAACTCAATGTTAACCGCTCCAAACTTGACTGCAGAAAGTATGATTTCAGCAACAGAGTGGTCAATGTCTGGAATCCACTACCTGACTCTGTAGCTACAACCTCAAAACCCCACTCCTTTAACCTTAAAGTATCTACTACTGACCTCATCCCATTCCTAAGGGGTCTGTATGGGGCGTACATAAGTGCACAATCGTGCCTACCGTCCCTGTCCTATTGTCCCCATTTATCTGTACCTATTTCCTGTATTCTTACTCATGTTTATACTTATTTATCTTATAAGTGATTGACAAATCAAATAAACAAATAAAATAAATAAAAAATATATATAGAATAATAAAATTGGAATGGACTTTGCAGGTCTTCTAATCCAACTCTCTGCCTGACCAGGAGACCCCGATACCCTTCTGGACAAATGACTATCCAATCATTTCTTGAAAACCTCCAGCAATGAAGCATCTACATCTCTTTGATTTCTCTCAGCGATGTGAATGTAGCCATCCTCTCCTTGGAAGCAAAAATTATTTAAAGGAGATAAATTGCTATGGACCAAGCCATGATATGCTTTATGGTTCAAACCAGCATTTTTAGTTGGATTGAAAAACTTTGGGTAACTGTTGTTCTAAACTTCAGTCTCTCTCTTTCTCTCTCCCTCTCTCTCTGTCCCCCCCCCCCCGCTCTCTCACCATCTGACCATTGCATGCAGCATGGAGACAGCTAAAACTACAATCTAGCCCAGGGGTCACCAACCTTTTGGACCTCAGGGACCACCAAACTCATAATTTTAAATCCCAGGGACCACTAACCAGTTCTGTGGGTGTGGCTTAGTGGTCATGTGACTGGCTGGCCATGGCTTGTATGTAAATATTATAAATATTTATATAAATATTGAATTTTTATTAAAAAATAGCAACTTTTACCACAAATCAGGCAAAGTAGGCAGGCAGATTGAGTTGCTCACCAAATCATTCAGTGATCTATCAGCCATCAGCTAGCTCAGTCTCTCAAATTTGCTTGCCGTGAGTCTGCACTGAATAATAGAACCTTCAGTCCTAAGGGAGATTTGGCTGTGCTTAAAAGCAGAGCCGAAGATCTAAAGACAACCATTTCCTGCTTCCTAGCTTCCTAGATTAGCTTCCTAGCTAATCTAAATCTCCTGGCACAGCAGAACAGGTGATGGTCGGAAAAAGTAAAAATAGCAATTTAGTAGGCAAGTTTGCCAGGTTAGTAGTGAGTGGGCAGGGAGGGTTCATGTGGGCTATGTGGGCTTCGCAGCCTTGTATTTCTGCGCAGCCTGGGTTAATTGCTTTGGTGGGGGTGTTCTGGGGGTGAGATTTCTCTGCGGCCCACCAAAATTTTCTCATGGCCCACTGGTTGGCAACCGCGGATCTAGTCTATATCTTCTCTATCTGACTAAATAGTATTATGGGAAAACCTCAGTTGACCAAAGTCATGACTGATGGCAGGCCCAACCCATAATAGCCAAGGGATGTGGAATATTGTAACATGGATGTGTGGATGTAGAAAGAGTAACAGAAAGAGTTATGTTTTATTCATTTATTTGTATTGCTTTTTAATTAATGACAGCGTATGGCATGTTTTCACAGCAAGCAATTACAATTATATGTGTGTGTGTGTGTGTGTATAATGTAAATATTATTCAAATTGTATACATTTCTATTGCATTTATACAACTGTCTTTCTTTAACCAATTGCATAAATGATTCCCATAATTCATTATACTTGTTTATACAAAGCCTACATTTATAGGCTATCCACTCATAAGTAGCAAGTCCAATCATTGAATAAATTGAGACAGATATTTATATATATAAAAGCATTCTCTGATAGCTCTGGTAGGCCAGTTAAAATGTTGGGAGCACAGTGGCTCATATGGTTAGGACACAGGATTGGAAGTTAGCAAGTCTGCATTCTCTGTGTTCAAGACCCAAATGCTGGCATGGGATGGGGTGAGCTCCTGTCCTTCATTCTAGCTTCTGCCAGGGACATGAAAGGAGTCCTGAACTGGGCATTTCCTGGGCAGCAGTGATATCACTGGCTATCCTTTCAGAAGCACCTTGATGCTTCTGCCATGAGTGCGATTAAAATGATTAAAATGTTTAGTGACAGTGATAGACAGGTGGTCTAATTCAGTATAAAGCACCTTCCTCCTGTATATGTGCCTAAGTTTGCTGACCTAATATTTAGATTAAATACTAAAAAGTAAGACCATAGTTTTCTTTGAATATGAATTGTTTGCCTATAACGTCTTTTGTTATTCATATTTTTTTTTGTGCCTTCAGATCAGTGATAACTCATAACAATTGCCTGGACAAGTCCCTTCAATTCCCTTGGCAAGATTTCAGAAGTGATTTGCCATTGCCTTCTTCCTGGGACTGAGAGAGAGTGACCAGCCCAAGGTCACCCAGGTAGGTCTGTGTAAGATAAGTCCAGAATTCTTTTATAAAGTGAACAAACGGTGGGTCAATTTGATGGATAAATAGACTTCCACATCAGGGACATGTTTTTGAGTATTGCAACATGGTATTTATATTAAATATTTTTGGGAAAGTTTATAATTATTGTAGGCCTGTAATGTAAGGGGAAGATAATGTATCAGATATTTTCGATATTTTTTTTCCTGCATTCAACCAGGATGGATATTTAATGTCACTGTGAATGATATATTCCTCACTTTTTTTGTGGGTTTTTTTGGTACACTTTTTATTGTTACTATTTGATGATTGATAGTTTTTCTAATATCCTGCCCCCCGGCTTTATTTTGGATTTTAACTTTGGAAATTAAAAAAAAAGGTGAAAAAAGTCTTCACATTGTTCCACTTTCTAGCCTGGTGCCATTAGCACTTCACCAAACATATTCACAGCATGTTATTAATTTCAGGACTTTACCACCAAGTTAAATAACAAATAGACCCTTTCAAAGTTTAGGCCAGAGCTAAAAACAATTACCTCTGAAAACAAGACCCTTTCATGAGGGATGGGATTCAAATTTCTTAACAACTGGTTCTGTGGGCATGGCCTAATTTTGTGGGTGTGGCTTGGTGGTCATGTGACTGGCTGGGCGTGGCTTGTATGTAAATATTGTAAATATATACGTAAAGATTGATTTTTTTATTTTTTAAAAAAGAGCAACTTTTACCCAAAATCAGGCAAAGCAAAGCAGGCAGGCAGATTGAGTTGCTTGCAGAATCACAGCTTCCCTCCCAGATGTACCTTTCTGCAATCTGCTGCCTGAGTCTGCACTGAAAAATAGAAGCTTCAGTCCTAAGGAAGGTTCAGCTCTGCTCTCAGGCCGCTTCTCCCTCCTTCAACCCCCTGAATGCCACCCCTGACTGGGCCTCAGGGAAGCCTCTTGGGTGGGGTGAGTGGGAATGGGAGGTGCCAGCCAGTGGTGTGATTTGCCGGTTCTCCGAACTGCACAAAACCGTAACAACCAGTTCTATAGAATTGGTCCGAACTGGTAGAATACCACCCCTGCCCTTCATTGCATTCTCCTTATCCTTTTATTCCTCTTAACATTTCTTGGTCCCAGTTATGTGATAACATGATTTTTTTTTTAAGGTGCCTTAACTACTGTTCCATAATCCTCAACTTCTTGTGTGGAGTAAGGAAACATGCTTGTTAGCGAAATAAAACTCATTATTTTCTATATTTTGAAGGAGAAAGAGAAAACACTACTGTAATGTTGGTTTTGTTGTCTGTGAGAAGTGCCATGACACTTTCTATATGTGAAATTAGTTGTTTTTGACTAGATTCAGTTTTACGTGCAAGGAAAATAATTCCTAATTTCTTTGTTTTGATTTTACCACTGGGGGAAAAAAAAAGATATACACGTTCTTTTCAAGCGACATAATTTCCCATCATTTAATTGCGTCTTGGACAAGTCCCTCATGGTTCCTTTCTCTCCCTCCACACCTCCCGTATAAAAAGATGTTGACTGTGAAAGACAAGAGGTGAAGGAAAAATTCCTCAGCTAGGTAGAAGACTTCTAAATGCAAAGATGGCCTCGCTGAACAATAGCCGAAAAGATTCCCGGGGGGCAAAACACCTCCCTGAGGATTGCAATGCAGTCAATGTTGCTTTAATTAAATTTAATGCTGTGTGAAATGCACTCTGAGAAACTTTGATGAATGACTGGGGCAATTCATACAGCTCACTAAAGGGCACAGAGCCGTGCTGGGGTGTCGAGGTACAATGAATTGGTTAGTACAGGGATGTTTATAGACTGCCTAAGGAACCTTGTATCTCTGTGGTTATGTCAGAGATAATGTTATGATTCACTGGCCCTCAGGGGGGCTTTGATGACACGGTTAATGAGATGTCCCAAGGGGACCCTCAGCAGGTGCCTCCAAGACCTCCCACATCAAACAATCACAGCTTGGGCTCCTTCAGAGTTTGTCATCGTCCAGCTCACTCAGCTGGGCTGTTCTTTCTATTAAGGCTATTTTTATGTTTTCTTTCTCTCTCTCCCTCTCCCTCTCTTTCTCTCTCCCTCCCTCCCTAGTCATCATTAACTTTGTCTGGCTGTTGAACTCCAAAAGTTGTTAATTCTTAATTTGCTTTCTCTTTGACCTGGCTGTATAATGGGATCTCTTAGAATTTTTCTTAAAGAAAGACAAACAGAAAACTCAGCTTAAACTGAGGGGGAAAGGGATAAAGGGGAGATAATGGAGAGTTAACACAGAACATTCTTTCTTTCTTTTCTTCCTTCCTTTCTTCCATCCCTCCTTCCCCCTTTCTTTCTTTCTTTCTTTCTTTCTTTCTTTCTTTCTTTCTTTCTTTCTTTCTTTTTCTTTCTTTTTCTTTCTTTCTTCCTTCCTTCCTTCCTTCCTTCCTTCCTTTCCTTTCCTTTCCTTTCCTTTCCTTTCCTTTCCTTTCCTTT
>BLBF01000056.1:13938860-13949886 GCA_015471245.1 Laticauda colubrina
TCCTTTCCTTTCCTTTCCTTTCCTTTCCTTTCCTTTCCTTTCCTTTCTTGAGAAGTGATAAAGTGAAACAGGGGTGGAAGGAGAGGAAGAGCATATTATTTTCAAATAAGCTTTTATTGCAAACCAGAGGACCAAGGTGTTGGGCGAGGTAAGCTTTGATTTGCATTGTGACCAAAAATAATAGATTAGCAGACTGAAATATATCATTGCAATAATTTTTTTTAAAAAATGTTTGGTCATAGGATGGTTGTTGGAGAAGGAGAAAAAAGCTGATTGAACTAAAATGATGCAAAGTAGAAAATAAATATATTGCACAGCTACATTCAGTGTTAAAGTTCTCAGGATAGGAAATAGGACTATAGGATTATGTCATATTGGAAGGATATGCATCAAAAGAAGCACAAAAATCATCTTAAATAACCACTTCCAAATATTTTTTTAAACTATGGAGATTTTTGTTCCTTTTTCTCTTTTTACTTGTCACCTTTGATGTTCTGCAGAAAAGTTTTGAGCTGATAACACATTGCAGATTTTGACAAATCCGAGTTGTGAAGATTGAGGACTTTGGAACAAAGGCTTAGGTTTACCATGTACTTAATAGAGTGGGAATGGATGGGAAAGAGAACATATTAAATGTGAAAAAAAATATAAAGTTATATAATATAAAGATAGTCCTCGAGTTATGACCACAAATGAGCCCAAAATTTAATGTTGCTAAGTGAAACATTTGTTAAAAGCGAGTTTGCCCCATTTTACAACTTTTCTTGCCACAGCTGTTAAGTGAATCACTGCAGTTGTTAAATTAGTAACACAGTCATTAAAGTGAATCTGGATTCCCCTTGATTTTGTTTGTCAAAAGTTTGCAAAAGCTGACCACATGACCCCGAGAGACTACAACTGTCATTAAGTATGAACCACTTGCCAAGCATCTAAATTCTGATCACATGACTATGGGGATGTGGCGAAGGTCATAAATGTGAAAAACTTTCATGAGTCCCTTTTTTCCCCAGTGCTATTGTAACTTTGAACGGTCACTAAAGGAACTGTTGTAAGGCAAGGAATACCTGTACTGAATTACTGGAACTTTATAGCAAAAAAAAAAAAAAAAAGCTATCTCCTGTCACAAAACATAGCCTGCTATAAATGAGGGTCAGAGGTGATATTCAACAGGTTCTGACCAGTTCTGGAGAACCCGTAGCGGAAATTTTGAGTGGTTCGGAGAACTGGCAAATCCCACCTCTGACTGGAGATTTTACAGTATCCTTCCCCTGACACGCCCACCAAGCCACGCCCACAGAATCGGTAATAAAATTTTTGAATCCCAGCACTGCTGTGTGGGCGTGGCTAAAATGGGTGTAGCCTTGTCCGCCTCCTGCACCACAATGGGGAGGGGGGGCATTTTTGCCCTCCTTGGACTCTGGAGGCTTTCCTTGAGCTTCCGGAGGCTTTCTGGAAGCCAAAAATGGGCCCACTTCCAGCCTTCCCGAACTTCTGGGAGGCCCATTTTTCACTCTCCTTGGGCCTCCACACACGCTCTGCACTTACCTGCATCCAAAACAGGCCACATGGGGACTCCTGGGAGGGGAGGGGTGGGAAGGGCCAGCCAAGGGTGGGATTTGGGAGTTCTCTGAACTGTGCAGAATCTTAGTTGGGGTTCTCCTGAAACCCTCCCCCAAACCCGCAGCAACCCACCCCTGCATAGATATCACAGAGCTAGATGAAATCTCTTAGCAAAAATCCTTCATTGCTATAAAGACTGCCATGCTGGTGGGTCAGCTGATGCCATAATGACATACTGAGAATGACCACTGGAGTCAAGAGCTCATAACTGATCCAAACAAGTATAGAGAAAAAAAAAAAAATCCAGTAAACCATTAGCTCCCATCCGATGATTACCGGACAGCTGTAGTGGCGCAATATAACCTCTATTAACTGGTTTGATGGCTGAAATCAAATTAGCAAGCCATCCCCATAAAACAAAATCCTTGAACAAAATTTGACTTTATGATCTCTCAATATTTTAATGATTATAGTTATGAATGCTGTTTGGTTTAGAAACATAAATTCTAAGCAAGGGCAGAAGGTTAGCTTGGTTATTATAGTGAATATCTTACACTTTGAATGCAAAATGTTATTTTAGCCCATATGCTTCCCTTGGTTCTTATTGATTCCTTCCCTTGATGTTGATATTATTTTTTTTTACTTCTTGGGGCTTTCAAGTCAAGGAGCTCATCATAAATACTATGACATCATGGTGTGATTTCCTCTCCTTGGTGTCAGCAAAAGCACCTCAATTTGAAGGAGATGGTTGTTGGCTTACTAGATAATGAGTGTTCGTGCAGCTGAACAAATGTTCATAATGAAACTAGCAATATGATAATAACTGAAATAAATTGGGAATTGAAAGCAAATGCAATAAAAACTAATAGTTGATGGTGTCTCTCCATCTTTCTCTGTGCAGCCTAAAATGATCAATCTATTTTCCAAAGCACCAGAATGCAAGAGAAGAAACAATAGATGGAAACTAATCAAGGAGAGAAGCGACCTGGAATTGAGGAGAAACTTCCTGACAGTGAGGACAATTAACTCGTGGAACAGCTTTGCCTTCACTGGAGGTTTTTAAGAAGAGATTGGACAGTCACTTGTCTGAAAAGATATAAGATCTCCTGCTTGAGCAGGAGGTTGGATTAGATGACCTCCAAGGTCCCTTCTAAATCTGTTATTCTATATTCTATGATGGCCTCTGTAGCATACTTATTCTGACCCCTATATATGCATGATCACAAACCTCGTAACTTTGCTTTATCAAAGAATGGAAAATAATGCTGGCTAAACTGAATAAAGGAGACATTTTGGAAAATTATGATCAGTATTTTCTCAGCCCTAGCTGTATTTACGTCTTGCTGGAACAGCCTTATGTTGCATGAGCTAATCTCTAGAGTTTTTGAATTTATGAAGGTAAAATTTAACACTACGTTAAAATAAATTCCGAATTTATAATCTTTTCATTTTTAAGATCGGTTATACTTATTTCTCTAAACAAAAATGATAACATTCTCAAATTTAACAAAATCAAAAGGTGGAATCTAGATAAATGAATAATTTTCATAAATACAGATTAGATTTTTTTTAAAGCATGAGTGAGCCATATCATCCCAGGCTTGTTGAATATTCTGTTAGATATTTGGTGGTAAAGTTAATGTCCTGGATGAATTGGAAATGATAGTAAATTAATCAAAATATTTTTTCATTTACCATTAATTAATGTTGGACCAACTATTGGAGAGATCGGTTGCATATGGTCAGAAAGCTAAAATGAAGTGTAGCACAAGGCTTCAGGTCAAGTTAGTTAATTTTAACTTCAATATTGAATTCCTCAGGTGACTGCTTGGATATATTCCTACGTTTTTCTTTGCAAGATTTCAGAAGTGGTTTACCATTGCTTCTTTCCTAGGGCTGAGAGAGAGAGAGAGAGTGTCTGGTCCTGTGTCACTCAATCCCAGCTGGCTTTGTACCAAAGACAAGACCAGAATTTATAATCTCCTAGTTTCTAGCTTGATACCTTGAGGCACTTGGCTAGGCACCAGGAGACCGTGAGTTCTAGTCCTGCTTTAAACATGAGGTGACTTTGGGTCCATCACTCTCTCTCTCTCAGATCACCTCACAGAGTTGATGTTTTGGTAAAAAAAATTGGAGGAGAAAGGAGTATTTGCTATGTTCACTGCCTTGAATTATTTATAAGCATAATCAAGTCAGGATAAAAATCTCTTTTAAATGGCTCTTTTAAGAATAATAATCGTAGTACTAACATTAAATTTAGTGATTCTGAGCTACCTCATACAGACTATAAAATAAATACAGCTGCCATCTTCTTGATACAAACTGACAAACGTTCTCATGGATTTTTCTAAAAACTGGGAATGAAAATTTGCCATATATTGTCTGACCTCCAAAGCAAATAGTTAAATGGAATGGACAAATGACTAATGATTAGTAGATTAGTAAATCTATTAATCAGAGCAGTTGTACTGATTTTTCAAGTTTGATTTCAGAGTTAATGTACAGCAAGGATGTCAAACGCAAGGCCTGGGGGCTGGATCTGACCCACAAGTTGCTTAGATCTGGCCCGCAGGGCTGTCCCAGAAACAGGAAAGGACCAGCCTGCGGTGCCTCTGCCAGTGAAAATGGAACATGGTCCTTCCAAACCCCATTTCCAGCCACAACGGCCTTTTGCAGCCCTCTGCCAGTGAAAAAGGAACTCAGTTTTCGCTAGCAGAGAGCTGCTGGAGGATGTCGCGGCTGAAAATGGGCCCCGGGGGGGCATATGCGGCCCACCTGAGCTCTGTTTTTGCTGGCAAAGTGGCCCCAACATGGGTGACGTCAAGCTGGCCCATCCCCCAGAGGTCAAACACAACCCTGATGTGGACCTCAATGAAATTGAGTTTGACACCCCTGATCTACAGTGATTGAAAGATGTCTACAGTAACTGTGACAGAGCTACAATCTCAAAAAGGTTATTTGATAGACTTAACCTTTAGTACTTCCATACAAACGTACACTTTCCAGAGCATAACTCTTGTCTTCTCTCAAATAATCCGAAATAATTGTTTGGAAGATGCACTGCAGACTAAACGTCACCTCTTTAATAAGTTGATTGGAGGTGCTGGCTAATGTGGTTATAATGAAGTAGAAAACCAGACTGGGAAAAAAAAAAGCTAATGCCAATCCCAGTTTGGTCAACTGTCTTCCAAAGAGAGTAGATGGGCAGATTTCTCAAATGCTAATCTAATTTTCAATAGGTCTAAAGCTGCAGAAGCAGCCACAATCTCCACCATAATTAAAGGGCTGCCAGATTCTCCGTTGTGTCTGGATCAGTTGAAGACGCCATGACATTGTCACTGGGCTTGTGATAGTGAGTCTAACAAAGGCCCTTGAAGCATTCACTCCCGGGACTGGAGCATCTGGTATCTTCTGGCAAGGTGACAAGGACACTGCAAAAGGCAACACAACTCCATCTTTTCCACACTTCACAGATGAAGTGAGAAGGGATTCTCTTTGAACCTTCATTTCTCATATGAAATATTACCATTCCATCCTCTGTATTATTCAGTTGGCTCTCTAATTCTTGTCTTCTCTTTCATGGCATCAGCAGACTTGGCTACATATGATCAAGATTACATGAAGTACTAGTACTGCTTTATAAAGCAAGACCACACTTGGAATGCTGCATTCAGATTTGCTCACCATATTATAAAAAAGACATTGAGACTGTGAAAAGAGTGCAGAGAAGAGCAACAAAGATCATTAGAAGGCTGGAAGCTAAAACATATGAAGAACAGTTGCAGGAATTGAGTATGTCTAGTTTAATGAAAAGATATTTTACTCATTCCTCCAAGTCATTTCTGTTGCAGATGATAAAGTTCCATAAGGGCAAAATGTTTCTGTTTGTTCCTCTCCCCCAACAATTTTAATATTCAATGTAAGAGAAAGGAAAAAAATAATTAAATATATCCATGGAGAGTTATGTACCATAATAACTACAGTGGAATGGAACTGAATGGAACCGAACTCAATGGAATCAAATGCAATGCAATGCAATGGAATTTGGTTCAGGTTTTGTCCTAATCCCACTAACTACTTTTGGAAATGTAACCTCCAGTACACAACTCAGGAGATCATCAGGTGTGATTTCAAGCTACAAGTTGCAAACCTGGACAGTTCCCCATATATGGGAAGGTGTGGTAAAAGAGATGTGGGCAACATCTGTTTGCTTTTCTTCTTAACTGAACAGAACTGCACTTTTCATAATGCACCTAAGGATCTCGTATCGAGCCTGCTTCAGCTTCTTCTTCAGGACTGTGGAGCTACTTGAATCTGGATATCAGCCTGTCATCAAACTTTTCCAAGGCACATGAAAACCAGACTGCTAAACAAACAGTCAAAGCAAACGATTACAAGTCTTGGCTTCACTTCAGGGATCAGTTCTGTTGTAAGAGCCAAAAACAACTACCTTAATAGTCTGCTGAGCCAATACTAAATTACCTTAGAGGAATGCTCTGTTGAATGATACAAGGAGCCAAGTCTTTTGAATCTGAATGTCATCATCATTCCTCTGAAAGTGTGACTCTAAGACCTCTCTGCACCATCATTATGTACATGGAGAATCTGGAACAAGCATATGGTCCTAGTCATTCTTGTGTTCTGGTCACAAATGTCTGAAAATTGGTTGATATGCCTGAAAGTGAGTATTGTATAAGCAGAAGCTCAGCAAAGAATGTCAGGCCCACCAGAAGAGTAATAAGAACATCAGCAATCAGGTCTAATGAAGGCTAATATAGTGATATGATAGTAGTGTTCCAGTATCTAAGGGGTTGCCATAAAGAAAAGGGGGGTCAAGTTATTCTTCAAAACACCTGAAGGCAGGATAAGAAGCAATAGATGGAACCTAATCAAGAAGAGAAACAACCTAGAACTAAGGAGACATTTCCTGACAAAACAATTACCAGTTGAATAGCTTGGCTTCAGAAGTTGTGGGTGCTCCAACACCGAGGGTTTTTAAGAAAAGATTGGACAACAATTTGTCTAAAATTATATAGGGTTTCCCACTTGAACAGGGTTGGATGAGAAGAACTCCAAGAACCCTTCCAACTTGGTTATTCTGTTATTTTGAGTGATGGTTGTATACTACTATAATTATTATGTTATTATGTTAATATATTAGAACATAGAAAACAGAGTTGGAAGGGACTTTGGAGGTCATCTAGTCCAACCCCCTGCTCAAGCAGGAGCAAATATTAGCCTCTACCTGGGATCGAACTCACAGCCTCCTGATTATGAGGTGAGAGCTCCACATTGATATACTGCAGATGGATGTCCAAACTTATCAAACAATCAACCCATGGAACAGAAGTTGCCTTCAGAAGTTGTGGGTATTTCATCACTGGAAACTTTCAAGAGGAGACTGGACTGCCACCTGTCAGAAATTGTGTAGGATCTCCTGCTTGGGCAGAGAGTTGGACTAGATGACCTACAAGGTCCCTTCCAGCTCTGCTTATTCTATTCTATTTTTTCTATTCTATTCTATTCTATTCTATTCTATTCTATTCTATTCTATTCTATTCTATTCTATTCCATTCCATTCCATTCCATTCCATTCCATTCCATATTTTCTATTCCATTCCATTCTCTACAGACGTTCCAATCATTTGGCAGTCCATGTCTTAAAAAGGAGAGGTAAACATTCAGAAATGAACAAAAACAGAAATGCAGACAAAGAGAAGCATTGGGTACATCAATATACCAGGCAGTACTTTTAAACTAAGAATAAAAATGGGGATATTGATTTTAGATTTGCTAGATGACTCTGGGCATTATAACTGGGGCATTCATTTGGCAATCTCTACCTTTGAAAACCTTACAAGACCTGGGTATAAATATTTGGAATTATTTCTAAGGTGCTTCAAGCCTAGAAGCCAAAAAACCCTCCTTATATAGGTTTCTGATAAAGAGTTGAGAAAAACTTTCTGTCAGTCACACTGATTTTTCTGTACAGGTGGTCCTCGACTTACAACAGTTCATTTAGTGACTGTTCAAAGTTACAACAACACTGAAAAAAGGTCTGATGACTGGATTTTACACTTAACGACCATTGCAGCATCTCCATGGTCACACAATTTTGGCAAACTTCTGACATGCAAAGTCAATGGGAAAGCCAAATTCATTTAACAACTGAGTTACCAACTTAACAATGGCAGTTATTCCCTTAACAACTGTGGCAAGCGAGGTCATGAAATGGGGCAAAATTTACTGAACAACTGGTTCACAAATTTTGGGCTCAACTGTGATCGTAAATTGAGGATTTACTATATTGGTTGGGTTTGATTTGTTTCCCTTGTGTAGCAATAACCCCAGCCCAATTTTTGGCTTGATTGTATTATTAAAACCCAAGTCCATAAAATGACATGATCGTGGAATAATTATTTTTAGTGTTATTCCAAGGTTACAATATTCAGTGTATTACTTAGACTAGTTACCCATTTCAGAAGGAGGGGCAGAAAGTTTGGGGGATTTTTCCTTCATTCTGCTTTGGATGGCATGCCAAATTTCCACAGTGGAAATGTTGATCACAGCTTCAACCACATCAATGAAAAGCATTCTTTGAATAATTTTGCAGGGGCTGCACCTGGCTTCTTCACTTGACTTCACAATCTAATTTCTCTGCTGACATTGCTGTTATCAGGCACATCTACATTTAAAATTTAAAAGCAATATATATTTAAATGTAAAAACAATGTGTGAGTGAGCAGGTTGTGGGTCTGTGTATCCATTTGGTTGCGCATATGTATTAGTAGACCATAGGCATGCTCCCACCATACATGGGAGAGAAAGGGAAAGCACAGAATGGTGAAATTACATTTAATTGACTTTATTTCGGTAACTGTTTCTCAGCTTTGAACTAGTGGAATTCCCTATAATCATATAAAAAGTATGCGTGTCTCTGTGTGCTTGTGTTTATGTATTTTATTTAATTCAATTATGTCTAATTGTTGGAGACTGCCTGGATAAGTTCCTGCAGTTTTCTTGGAGAAGTTTTTCAGAGGTTGTTTGCCATTTGCTCTTTCCTAGGGCTGAGAAAAAAATGACTGGCCTAAGGTCATCCAACTGGCTTTGTGCCTAAGGCAGGACTAAAAACTCATGGTCTCCTGGTTTCCAGCCAGGTCTAGGACAACTCACCACGGCCATCTTGCAGTGGCCATATTTCCAATTCCAATAATATTTTGTGCATTAAGTGTAGAATTGCCATAAGTGTGAGGACCGGTAGTTATCCCGTTGGCGACATGGCTGCAGCAAGTTGTCCCATTTCATTCTAGTCTGATGCCTTAACCACTACACCAACTCCAATGCACAACACAACAACCACACATACAAACACATGCACCTTTTCCTAGTTTAGGTATTAGCCATTTTCTTTAATAGAATAGTTCAAGATGCAAAAAAGAAATCTAAAATCATCGGTGGGTTCCCAGTTACACGGAAGATTATTCAGGCTCTAAATCAGAGGTGGCAAACTATGACCTTTTGACAATTTGTGGACTTTAACTCAGTGGTGGGATTCAAATTTTTTTTACTACTGGTTTTGTGGGCGTGGCTTGGTGGGTATGGCTTGGTGGACGTGGCAGTGGAAGGCTACTGCAAAATCCCCATTCCCTCTCACTAACCCCACTAACCTGCTTTGCAGCTCTGTTCTCCTGTGCAGGGCACCCAAAGAAGACCCGGCCAATCAGCTGGGACTCAGGAGGCAGAGAATAGATGGGGGAGGGGCCAATCAGAGGTGGGATTTGCTGGTTCTCCAAACTATTCAAAATTTCTGCTACCAGTTCTCCAGAACTGGTCAGAACTTGCTGAATACTATCTCTGCTTCAACTCCCAGAATTCCTGAGCCGACTCCCAGGAATTCTGGGAGTTGAAGTCCACAAGTCAAAAAAGGACCATAGTTCCTTACTCCTGCTCTAAATGCATTCAGGCTTCCTCATCTATCCATTAATGAAGCTATATGCAAGGTTGGAGTGGGTGGCAATAATAACATTCCAGGTGTGGATACGTGAGGCCTAATTTCTTCTGGAGTCTTCCATAAATCTGTGGCCTATATGCCGAATGCTCTCTGGGCCTTCTTGACACATCGATCCACGTCTGTCCACATCATTCTCCTTTTCCTTACTTTTTCTTGGGGCATCACTCAATGTTATTTTAGCTCTGGTCCACTAGTAGCCTGACTCAGTTCCAAGCGAGAAAGAATTGTAGTATCAAAGGCGGCCTTCGTTTTCTTTGCTGTGCACAAGCCATCTGACTGTATTTGCTGAGAAAACTCCAATGTCTTGCTTTTATTTGCTCAGGCAGAAGGGAAAGCACAATGTATCCGTCTGGGAGGGAACTTCAAAGTAGACCAGGATGAGAAATAGATATTTGGAAAAGCAGTATGAAATCTGGCTGGGATTGGGAATCCTGTGGGTTTCTTGGTTTACCAAGACGAGCCACGTTTGGAGTAGCGTCTCTTCTCCCTGCCCTCCTCTTTATTATCACTTTGCCGTTAACATGTGTTGATGAGTAGGATTAGCAGTCTTGTTTTTCAATGACATTGAGCTCCCTTAACAAACTCTCTTCAGTCAAAGGTGGTTGGCCTTAGAGGGGGGGTGGGGGAGGGAGACAAGAAAAGTCATTAAGCAAACAATTCTTCGCCAGGACTGGATGTTAAATACGCTACCACGGTACCACCCTATGTCAGGGACTCTGTGGAGATAAAATTTATTCTACAACAACCTGACCTTGACGGCAGTTTGTAAGAATTTGCTTCTTTCTGCATTGCTATTAAGGACTTCAGAAGTTTGAAACAGCCTGCTTTCTCTTTTCATGATCTTGGGATTTTAATGTAAGTGATGGTTTAGTTAATAAGGATACCAAGGAACAGTGCCTCATGTGATCGGTTCACGGTGCAGGAGAAGAAAGCAAGTGGAATCCACTTTCCTGCTTTTAGGACCTGAAGTGGAGCTGAGTTTCATCCCATAAATATTTTTTTCCCCCAAGTGCTAAATATGCACAGAGAACTAAATCCAGTGGTGGGCTGCTGGGGGTTCTCAGGGGTTCAGGAGAGCCGCTAGCTAAGATTCTATGCAGTTCAGAGAACCCGCAAATTTCGCTCCTGGCTGGCCCCGCCCACCCCATCCCAGTCCTCCCAGGAGTCCCCACACAGCCCGTTTTGGATGCATGTAAGTGCAGGGCGTGCAGAGGCTCAGGGAAGGTGAAAAACAGGCCTCCCTGAAGTTTGGGAAGGCCAAAAATGGGCCCATTTCCAGTTTCCAAAGAGCCTCCGGAGCCCGGGGAGGCCATTTTCACAGAGGCTCAAGGAAAGCCTCCGGAGCCTGGGGAGGGCAAAAACACCTGACCTCTGTGGTGCAGGAGGCTGACTAGGCCATGCCCACCATGGCCACACCTATCCAAAAACCATGCAGAGAATCCTTTGCTAATATAT
>BLBF01000056.1:13950286-13967120 GCA_015471245.1 Laticauda colubrina
TGTGTGTGTGTGTGTGTGTGTGTGTGTGTGTGTGTATTTAAGACAAACATATACAAACAAAACATCTTCCATTTTATATACAGACAGTGTGTCAGTTGGTTACAAATCTTTTGTGCTTTCCTTTTGTCGTCATTACTCACAGTTTATATCAATTTTCATATTGCCAAACTAACACATGCTTATATATTTATCAGTTATTAATTATCCACGGTTAAACTATTCCATCATATGAGATATTCCAAATTTTGTTTTTAAACTTATATTATACTTTCATCCAATTGTTATATATGTCTATATTATATTTCATATCAATCTATTAAAGTTCTATTACAAAATTATCTAATCTATTACATTACCATGTCTTTTTGTCCAACCATTGATAAAACAAATCCCATATCATATAAAATTATTTATCTTCTTGTTCTCTAATTTCAAATGTCAATTTACTCATTTCAGCACAGTCCATAATTTTCTTAATAACTTCCTCCTGCATAAGTATTTTATCTTTTTTCCAATTCTTAGCAATACAATTCTAGCCACTGTTAAAACATTTACAATCAAATATTTCAACTCTTTATTGTATATTTCCGGTATAATTCCCAAGAAAAAGATCTCTGATTTAAAGTCTACGTGTTGTTTTATCATTTTTTTCAACCATGTGTGGTTTTTAGTTCAATATTTTTTTTGCATCCAAACATGTCCATCACATATGGTAATATGAACCAAGTATCTGATGACATTTCCAACATTTATCTGCCAATGGGATAGCTTTTGTGTTAATCTTCCAGTGATTATTTTATTAGGAAGAAAAAAAAAGAATTACAAACTTTAGAAAAGACAGAACATGTTTCTAAAGAAAAAAAGAAAATACATATTTCAAAGAGCTAGCAGCAAAAGTCAAGCCATTATCCAAGGAAACAGTGCATGTTGCCAAGTGAAGGAAAGGAGGATTCTAAATTCTGAATATGTATTCCCCCTCTCCCACTTTAGTGCATAAAATTGCTATGTAAACAAGTCTGTCAGAAACAAAAGAGAATTGGAAATATGCTTCTCTCCTCTTTCCCTGAATAGATATAAAATAATTTGTTTTTCTGTTTCTTTATATAGGGTATTAGCAAAAAAAAATTTTTTTTAAGACAGTAACTTCAACAAGGCATTGCAGCTTTTCTTCTGATTTTTTTTAACCCTCCCTGGAAGTTCCCAAGGATAAAATGCATTAAGAATTTCATAGTACTAACTACTGCTGAAATGGAAAACTTATATTTGAAATAGCATATGATCTTAGCAAGTCTTTCAAAAATAACACTTGAAAACATAACAGCCGTACTGTAATCTCAGAATAAAAGTTTCCATCATCTATTTTATTTTTCGTTACAAGAAAACAAGAGTTCAGAGGAATGACTTAAGAGTGCTACTGGACTGCCAAGTAAATGAAAAATGAAACTAAATCAACAGGAAATTAAACTGGTTGAGCTGTGTATATTGAGTCTCTGGTTCTGAAGATACACAGAAAAATGGGTAATTATGACAACTCATAATTGTATATTAAATGGTCAAGAATAGCTACAGAAAATGTAACACATGGATTATATTCAATATTTTTTTTGTGTTGATTTTTAAATATGCTGATTTAAAATATAGCCATAGGACAAACCTTTTTTTTTGTTAGTGTCCTTAAATGACATAGCTACAGAATACGAGCTTCAACAATCAATTACTTCACATCCAAGTTCTGTATTTCACATCACCTCAAGATGGGATCAGATCAGATAAATTCACATAAACCAATATAATATATTACGTTTCAGTGAAAATGCTTCTGATATTTGTCTTAAGTCCATTACATTTGGTCAATCAGTTAATTGGAAATCAAGAGATATATCACACTTACGAAAAATTGCCAGATGTGGGCTGCAAAAAACATAACCACCAGATGGTAGCATGCCACTGAATATCTCTATGCTGCCATCTAATGGTTGTTTAAAAGTTTGCAGCACAAATCTAATTACAAAACATCATGTAAGAAATGATATCAATATTACCACTTATGAACTACACATTAAACA
Source organism: Laticauda colubrina (assembly GCA_015471245.1). Classification (NCBI taxonomy): domain Eukaryota; kingdom Metazoa; phylum Chordata; class Lepidosauria; order Squamata; family Elapidae; genus Laticauda; species Laticauda colubrina. The sequence goes on from BLBF01000056.1 coordinate 13,952,353, forward strand.
TACCTTCACGATTTGAGACTGGGATCTTACTGAAACCTACACCCTGATTTGTAATTATTTTCTGAATAATTGTGGGATGCTGGCTGATCTGCTGCCCCACATATTCACTAATAACTTTCCATCCCAGTAGAACTAAATTTCTCCCGTGAATTGCTTCTTTCCTTGAGCTACAACAAGCAAGTTGCAACATCTGTGAGGCAACAATTGGACAATATTGATCTTCAGCAATGTGGTGTCATTATCTGATGGAATCAGAGACTGGGTCATTCACTCTAGAGGGAAATCTTCTCTTTTTGATATCATCTAAACAAAGAACAGTCTTAATAAGACCAGCATTTGATATGTTGCTATTGACAGATCTACAGAGCAAATATAGTCATATTCCTTAAAGGAGTATCTTTGCCCTTGAGGATCAGTAGCAATTGAAAATGTTATCCATGTGCTTTTATACTGTAATTTTTACAGATACTCACTGTAAGTACATTACTCCAATTCTGTTGAAATTCCCAAGTTGCTTGGTCTTGTTTTGTTGTTTCAGGCTTTTATCACATAAGGATTAGTATATTACCTAGTACAACCTGCCAACATTTTGTGTAAGCGCTTGGAGTGTCAACTGCAGTGTAACTCCTCAAGCAGATACCATGTTGTATAATACATATTAGTATCTTATTTTATTTTACTAGTAAACTGTACAGTACAGTAGACTGTATCTTATTTTGTTATAGAAGTGTATTATTTTGTGAAAAAATGTGATTCATTTTGTTTGTTGTAATTAATACGATTAATAATTAATATAATTGGCCTTTGGCCTGTGATAAAGATGAACAGCAGCAGCAAAATGTTTGCTTTTACAGACATTTTATTTTTTCAAAGAAGGTACTGGGCTCCAAAAACCTGGGCTCTTTGTATTTCCTTCTTCATGGACATATTGAGTAAACCACGAATGCAGCTCCTTGTTCTCTAATTATTTTCTCCAGCAGGTGAAAAAAGTCTCTGTACAAGTCAGAATGTGTTTTGTATAGGACAATTACACAATGACACAATGTGGAGAAGTTTCCTCTGCAGGAATAGAGAACACCTAGTTGTACATGGTCCACATTAATCAGTGGAACAGCTTGCCTCCAGAAGTTGTAAATACTCCAACCCTGGAAGTTTTAAAGAGATTGAATCACCATTTGCCTAAGCAAGAGGTTGGGCTAGAAAACCTCCAAAGTCCCATCCAACTCTGTTATTCTATTCTATTCCATTCTCATTTCTACAGCGTCAGGAATTTGGAATGAAGCTCCACTACATCACTTATACTGATATCCCAGATTTATATCCCACAATCTGCAGATTATGGATAAAGAATTGCTTAATAATCTTTGAGTGTGTCTTCCAGTGAATGTTAAATTAAAATTTACCAACAAATTTCATTTGCGGCTGAAAGGCGAAAGCAGAAGCAGTGTGCTCCATCCCATATTTGGGTAGACCAGGTTGCCCTGATAAACAGACCAGTCTCACCAGAAACACATCTTTTCTTCCAGAAAATATTTTTTTTAACAAGCTTCCTAGGTCTGAAATTATGTTTCATATTAGCCATCAAGGTAAGAAACCTGTCAATATTAAAGCCCATGTCACACTGAACCAACGGATGCAAAGAGGATGTAAAACAGACAAAAAACCTTGCCATCCGTTGGTTAACGAGATGTATCCGTTCTGTATTCACTGCCTCAGTTTTGCTTTCTCTCTATCCGTCCAGCATCCGTTTATGGACGTTTCATCTGCTCCAAAAGTTTTGGGCTGCCTAAAACTTTTGCGCGGAAAATGTATCCAGTTCGTCTGTTCTGCATCCGCTACGCATCTGCTACGCATCCGTTACGCATCCGCTATATCCGCTAGGCGTCTGCTATGCATCTGCGCAACTCCATTCGCTCCAGCGGTAAACGGACACAGGGAGGAAGCGGAATGGATGCAGAACGGATGCCTAGCAGATGCAGCATGGAAACAAAGCGTTTTAAACGGAAAAAACGTTCGCAGAGGGGACCTATCTCGGATATTAAGGATGTCTACAGGATGCCTAGACGATGCCTAGAGGATGCCTAGCGGAAAACCTATATTGCCTAAAAAAAGGGGGAGCAAATCACCTGCATCTCACTTTCAGAACAGCAGCCCAGCGGTGCAGACCTCTGCAGCCTTCATCTGCTTCTTCCTCTTCCACAGCATCCAGTCATGTCCATCAGCATGGACATGTTCCACAGCATCCAGTCATGTGGATTGTAACAAAGTCCTTTCGGCAGCCACCATCGTTCTGCAACAGTGCGAAGCCATCTGCAGGCTCTGTGAACACTATTGCGAGAAGAAAAGGAGCCACCCAAAAAGAGTCTGGGTCCGAAGATGGTTCGCCAGTAGAGAGGAGGACGGACTGTACAACAAACTGATGGTGGAGCTCAGGAGCGAAGACACTCGGGCGTCCAGAACTTCATGAGGATGCCTCCAGCCATGTTTGACGAAGTTGTGCAGCGCCTGACACCCAGGTTGACCAAGGCAAACACCAGCTTCCAGCCCAGCCTGGAACCTTGGCTCAAGGTGGCACTCACTCTGCACCACCTGGCCTCAGGGACCTCTTACAAGAGCATGCAGAATGGCTGGAGGGTGCCATCCAACACCATCAGCATTGTGGTCAGAGAAGTGGTGCAGGCCATCATCGAAGAATATAAGGAGGAGCTCCTCCAGTACCCCTCCACTGAAGAAGGAGGGAAGAAAGTTGCAGAGCAGTGGTATCAGAAGTGGAACTTACCACACACCGTTGGAGCCACCGTTGGAGCCATGCAAATTTCCAGCCAAGTTGGGGTCCACTTATTTCAACTCCAAGTGCTTCTTCAGCATCATCCTCTTTGCCATGGTTGATGCTGACTACAAGTTCATGTACATCGATGCTTCAGGCAACGACTCATCTTCGGATGCCCAGGTATACAATGCCAGTCACCTCAAGGAGGGGCTGGAACGCAACCTCATTGTGGGCTTCCCAGATCCAGAACCCCTGCCCAACGACACACAAGATGTGCCCTACTTCATTGTGGGGGATGACACCTTCTCTCTCACAACCTACCTCATGAAGCCCTACACCTCCAGACTCCTCACCCATGAAGAGAGGATCTTCAACTACAGGCTGTCCAGGGCAAGGCGGGTGGTGGAGAACGCCTTTGGCATCCTGGCCAACAGGTTCCAGGTACTTCTCACCACCATTCAGCATTGCCCAGAGACCGTGAGGAGGATCATGGAAGCTTGCTGCATCCTGCACAATCTCATGCGCACCCGCTACCCAGTCTTGCAGAACAGGCTCGTGGACCTCCAACAAGGCAATGGGGTCATGGAGCCTGGGGAATGGAGGCAAGAGTGAAACCTGATCGACACTGAGGATGTGCAAGGCCCCAACAGAGCCTCAAATGAAGTGAAGAAGCAGCGCAACCTCCTGAGACAATGGTGCAACTCCCCAGCTGGAGCAGTGGAGTGGCAAGACAGGATGGTAGATGCTTAATGGATGCTTCCTTCAGCCTGTCTCATCACACAGATGAGATTGGGCCATGTATGTTTGGTTGGCCTACAATGAACAGGGCGTTTAATAAAGAGTTGTGTTTATGTTGACATGTGTGGATAATTATTACATTATTATTGATAATAAAGGGCCGTAGGTGTGGCACCTGGGAGGGTGGACCATACAGTCCCACTATGCTTGCACTGGAGGTTTATCTATCCCACAGCTATCCTAACCCATCCCACAACTATTACCCATTCCACAGGTATCCTAACCCATCCCAAAACTATCCTTACCCATCCCACAAGCATGCAAAGGCTTAAACCATTTCTAACAGTTTCCAGCAAGACTTTATTAAAAAAAAGAAATGAAGCAAGTGTATGAATCAAAAATAGACTTTATTAACAAGAAGCTATAAAACAAAAATGAGTCTCTGGCACTCCTCTTGGTCACTCAGTCTCATGGGTGAAGGGTGCAGGTGCTGTGGAGGTGGCTGGTGCTGGAGTGCTTGTTATCAACTCCTCCAGAAGCAGAAGCAGCAGAAGCGCCAGGCCCAGAAGAGCGAGCCCGTGCTGCAGAAGCCCCAGCAGAACCAGAGTGAGGGCCAGGGGGCGGGATGGTAGCCCTGTCCCTCTTGCCAGGGCTGCCAGCAGATGGCTGAGGCTTGCTGTGCTTCTGCATGGTTGTGGGGTTGCTGGCTGGCAGGGAGGCTGGCAGGAACCAAGGCTGGCAGGGAGGCTGGCAGGGAGGCTGGCACCAAGGCTGGCAGGCAAGCTGGCAGGCAGGCACCAAGGCTGGCAGGCAGACATGAACCAAGGCAGGCAGGAAGGCTGGCAGGGAGGCTGGCACCAAGGCTGGCAGGAAGGCTGGCAGGCAGACATGAACCAAGGCTGGCATGAAGGCAGGAATCAAGGCTGGCAGGCAGACTGGCTGGCAGCAAGGCTTGCAGGAAGCCTGGCAGGAAGCCTGGCTGGCAGGGAGGCTGGCAGCAAGGCTGGCAGCAAGGCTGGCAGCAAGGCTGGCAGGCAGACATGTAGGCAGGACAGGCAAGGCAGTCGATGTGTCCAGCAGCAGGTCTTTCCTCTGAATGGCGTCCTGCTTCCGAGCTGCTTCCGTTATATCCCCGGGGCTGACGCAATGCATCCTCCCCGCATGCGCAATTAACACCAGGCATCCATTAGGCTTCCGCTGTGCATCCGCTAGGCTTCCGCTCTGCATCCGCTTCATCTGCTTTGCATCCGCTTCATCCGCTCGACATCCGCTCTGCATCTGCTCTTTCCATTCCGTGTCCACTTTGCTGAGGCCCCCCGGAAGCCTAGTGGATGTGCCATCCGCTCTCATCCACTTCCATCCGCTGGGCTTCCGTTCCGCATCCGCTTTCCATCCGCCCTGCGTTCTCCCCCCTTCCGTGTTATCCGCTCCGGTTATGCAAATTTTTGCCCCTTTTGAGAGTGGATAACAACGGATGGAACATTTTGCTCATCCGCTGTGTCCTTTTTGCATCCATTGGCCAGTGTGACATGGGCTTAAGATTATATTGATAGTATTTAGTGCTGATCAGAGCTGGTATTCAGCAGGTTCTCAGCAGTTCTGGAGAACCGGTAGTGGAAATTTTGAGTAGTTTGGAGAACCAGCAAATACCATCTCTGACTGGCCCCACCCCATCTATTCTCTGCCTCCCCAGTCCCAGCCAATCAGCTGGGTCTTCTTTTGTTGCCCTGCAAAGGAGAACAGAGCTGGAAATCAGGTTAGTGGGGTGGGGAAGGATTTTGCAGTATCCTTTCCCTGGAGTGGGGTGGGAATGGAGATTTTGCAATATCCTTCCCCTGCCATGCCCACCAAGCCACACCCACCAAACTACGCCCACAGAACCGGTAGTAAAACCATGTGAATCCCACCACTGGTGTTGATGACCCTGATTCCTTCTGACAGATTTTTGGATCAAGGTCATGCTGAACATCCTGTGGTTCTACAAGAGATGCAAATAGAAAAAAACATGTTGTGTAATAACAGCATGGGAAGCGTGCAGGAATTCACTTCTTGAATTATTACCCAAATTCACTTATTGAGATGGGTGGCCTTATAAGTTGGGTAAATAAATTAATAAGGTTAAATAAGGTTAATAAGGTTAATTAATAAATTAAATTAATAATGAGAGAGCCATCCGAAGAGGGAAGTGGAAGCTGAAATGTCTATCCAGAAGATTCTGGAACATGGGAGGAACATCAGCAACCTTGCCTTTTCTCCAGATCATTAAAAGACTGACAGATTTTTGATTAATATATTATGGTTGTGAGATGCCAATTTGGACAAAGCAAACCTGTTTCAAACTTGAAACATATTTTCTGAATTCAAAATAAAGCCATTAAGAATTTGGAAGATTTCCAGAATGATCAAAGCAGCATCAGAACACTTCGTAAAAGGTTAGAACAATGACTTTTGAATTCAAAACAATCATGTCAAACTCAAATCATTTTTAATTTGCATCATTGTGGTTATTTTTCTAATTTCGCAACAACAGGGTCTAGGAATAGATGTCAATAGTGTATAAGAGACAATTTATGATTCAGAGAATCCAAGGTTGAAGTCTCCTCCATTATAATTTCAGCCAAAATATGCTTTTCTAGTCCTTTGAAATGAAATCAATCATGTTGAAGGAATTTGTAAAACGTTCAGAGCCACACTAATATTTTAATAATGTCATTAAGTCGATATACAGCCTGTTTGGGCAATGCCAACAATGGTGCTGTTAAAAAGGACAATTATGGGTTGTCCTTGACTTACAACCATTTTTAGTGACTGGTTGAAGATACAGTAGCATATAGTAACATTTACGACTGGTTCTCACACTTATGACCATTGCAGCATCCCCAATTCAGGCACTTGGCAACTCATATATATTTACAAGGGTTGTAGTGTCCCTGGATCATGTGATCATGATCAACCTTTCCAGCTGACTTCTGACAAGCAGAATCAATAGGGAAGCTGGATTCATTTAACAACCTCATGATTCACTTAACAAATGCAGCAAATTGCTTAACAACCTTGGCAAAACAGTCATAAAAACAGTCATAAAATCATCCACTCAACAAGCGCTTTGCTTAGCAACAGAAATTCTGCTCCCAACTGTGGGCACAAGTCAAGGACTATCTGTGTTCCCAAAGTGAAACTGAACTGCTAAAATGATCCCAGCGGGAAAGCAGAAAGAGAGGCAACAAATATGTACCCTCTTTGCTCAATGCCAGCCTGCCATAAACCATGGAGAAAGGGCATTGCAGGGAGGGGAGAATTGAAACTATTCTTCGTGCTGTCCTATGACAGAGGATCCGTGCTCCAAGGCCAGGAGCCTGGGAATGAAATGTAATATCATCCAGTCCACCACAGCAGGGACCATTAGCAAAATAATTCATTTGAATTTAAGGCCCTGTCACACTGCCCAACGGATGCAAAACGGACACAACGGTCGAGCAAAATGTTCCATCCGTTGTTATCCACTCTCAAAAGGGGCAAAATTTTGCATAACCGGAGTGGATAACATGGACGCGGGGAGGATGCAGAGCGGATGGAAAGCGGATGCGGAATGGAAGCCCAGCGGATGGAAGTGGATGAGAGCGGATGGCACATCTGCTAGGCTTCCGGAGGGCCTCAGCAAGGCAGACGCGGAACGCATGAAGCAGATGCACAGCGGATGCACAGCGGATGAAGTGGATGCAGAGCGGAAGCCTAGCGGATGCACAGCGGAAGCCTAACAGATGCCTGGCGTTAATTGCGCATGCGGGGGGGATGCATTGTGTAAGCCACGTGGATATAAAGGGAAGCAGCTCGCACGTGGCCAGCATTCGGAGGAAAGACCTGCTGCAGGATACATTGAGTCCTTGCCTGCCCTGCCTGCATGCCAGCCTGCAAGCCTTGCTGCCAGCCTTCCTGCCAGCCTGCCTCCAAGCCTCCTGGCCAGCCTGCCTCCAAGCCTTGCTCTCTGCCTGCCTGCCAGCCTTGCTGCCAGCCTGCCTTCCAGCCTCCCTACCAGCCAGGCTTCCTGCCAGGCTTCCTGCCAGCCTTGGTGCCTGCCAGCCTCCCTGCCAGCCAGCAACCCCACAACCATGGGGAAGAAGCGAAAGCCTCAGTAACCTGCCGCCATCCCTGCCAAGAGGGACAGGGCCACCCTCCCGCCCCCTGTCCCTGACTCTGCTTCTGCTGGGGCTCCCGCTGCTCGGGCTCACTCTTCTGGTGCTGGAGCTTCTGCTGAAGCTGCTTCTGGCGGTGGTGCTTCTGCTGCTGCGTACTCTGCTGAAGCTGCTCCTGGTTCTGCTGGTCCTGCTGGTCCTGCTCATCCTGCTCGTGCTCCTGGACTTGCTCGTCCTGCTCATGTTCCTGGTCTTGCTCGTCCTGCTCGTCCTGCTCGTGCTCCTGGTCCTGCTCATGCCCCTGGTCCTGCTGGTGCTGCTGGTGCTGCTGCTGCTGGTGTTGCTGGGGCTCCTGGTGCTTACTCTGCTGATGATGATCCTGGTCCTGCTGATCCTGCTGCTGCTGATGATGATGACGATGATGATGATGATGATGATCCTGCTGCTGCTGCCGCTGCTGCTGCTGCTGCTGATGATGATTATGATCCTGCTGGTGATGATGATGATCATGACGATGATGATGATGATGATGATGATCCTGCTGTGCTGCTGCTGCTGGTGGTGTGGAGGAGCAGCCCCTACCACCTGGGAGCCCCTCTGGTGACGGCCCATCTGGTCCTGCCAAAGGGAGGCAGAGGCGTATGTGGGGACGGGAGAGGAGGCAATACTTCATTGAGGAGGAACACAAGGATGAGGTGCTGGAGTGGCTGAGAGAGAATGACTATCTGTGGCGGAAGGGACACCGGCTGTACAGGGACACCAAAAGAAAGCAGGCTGCTTGGAGAGAGAGGGCGGAGAGTATGGGTTACACTTCAGAGGTGCTCCTCAGCTGGTGGAAGCACATGCACACCTGGTACGGGAAGCTGCACCTGAAGAAATCTGGCCAGGCCACGCTTAAGCTGACGGACAGAGAGACCTACGTCATGGCCAGGTGCAGCTTCCTGGAGGGTGAGATCCGCCACCGAGGAGCACCAGGAGCCCCTCTCACAACCCACTCTCTCCGGCAACCTGCTGAGACCCAGTCCTCTTCCGGCCGAGAGACAGTCCCTGTCTCCAGGCAGGTTTCTGTGGAGCGTGCCACGGCGGAGTACCCGCGGACAGGTGTTGTAACCGTGGTGGAGCGTGTGGAGGACTCCCTGGTGCGGTGGGAGAAAGGAGATATCGAGTCCACCACAGTGGTAGCCGCATCCACCACCCCCAGCTCCGCCTCCACAGAAAGGCAGAGAGCCAGACAGCAGGAGGGGCAGAGCCACACTGTCCTGCTGGAGATCAGGGACACCATCCGCACCAGTATAGATCTCCTCTCTCAGCTGGTCAGCACTGACTCCTCATCCTCCAACCGCAAGCCCTTCCTCACCTATGTCAACCAGACCCTCAAGAACATGGAGGAACCCCAGTACCAGGTGGTGAAGGACCGGATCACCGAGCTGCTTCACAACCCTCCTGATCCAGAGGAATCTGCTCCCACCCAGCCCAGGTCTGCTCCTCCACCTCCACCACAGGTGATGTCCCTCCCATTCCAAGGCTTCCCACAGCTCCTCACCTACCAGGGCTACGGCTACCAGGAGGTCCAGCAGCACAGGCAGCAGCCCTTCCCAGTCCAGGCACAGAGTCATCGGACGACACCGTTGCCACCGGTTCCACTGATGCCACCGATGCCACCCACGACAATGATGCCACTGATGATAGCGATGCCACCCATGCCAGTCCTCACCCAACTGCAGACCAGACAGCCCGACTACACTACACTACTCCTTCCTCCACCCCACAGCCAAGCCCGGCCTCAGTACATCTGTCATCAGTACTGGGGCTGACACCCCATGGCATGGAAGAAGGACCTCTCAGCATCGCGGGTCTGAGCCAGCTGTCTGAGAGCTTTCTCAACACACCGTCCCCTGTTGTCTTCTTGGGGCCAGGCACCCCAATGACGATACAGAACAGCACTCCAGCACCACCCACCTCCACAGCACCTGGACCCTTCACCCCTGAGACTGGGCAGGTTTCGCCCTTGCCTCCATTCCCCAGGCTCCATGTCCCCATTGCCTTGCTGGAGGTCCACAAGCCTGTTCTGCAAGACTGGGTAGCGGGTGCACATGAGATTGTGCAGGATGAAGCAAGCTTCCACGATCCTCCTCACGGTCTCTGGGCGATGCTGAATGGTGGTGAGAAGTACCTGGAACCTGTTGGCCAGGATGCCAAAGGCGTTCTCCACTACCCGCCTTGCCATGGACAGCCTGTAGTTGAAGATCCTCTCTTCACAGGTGAGGAGTCTGGAAGTGTAGGGCTTCATGAGGTAGGTTCTGAGGGAGAAGTCGTCATCCCCCACGATGAAGTAGGGAACATCTTGCGTGTCGTTGGGCAGGGGGTCTGGATCTGGAAAGCCCACGATGAGGTTGCCTTCCAGCCCCTCCTTGAGGTCACTGGCGTTGTATACCTGGGCATCCGAACATGAGCCTGAAGCATCGATGTACATGAACTTGTAGTCAGCATCGACCATGGCAAAGAGGCCGATGCTGAAGAAGTCCTTGTAGTTGAAATAAGTGGAGCCCGACTTGGGTGGTGCTTTGCAGGCCACGTGCTTGCCATCTATGGCTCCAATGGTGTGTGGTAAGTTCCACCTCTGATACCACTGCTCTGCAACTTTCTTCCATCCTTCATCAGTGGAGGGGCACTGGAGGAGCTCCTGCAGGTATTCTTCAATGATGGCCTGCACCACTTCTCTGACCACAATGCTGATGGTGTTGGATGGCACCCTCCAGCCATTCTGCATGCTCCTGTAAGAGGTCCCTGAGGCCAGGTGGTGCAGAGTGAGTGCCACCTTGAGCCCAGGTTCCAGGCCGGGCCGGAAGCTGGTGTTTGCCTTGGTCAACCTGGGTGTCAGGCGCTGCACAACTTCGTCAAAAATCACTGGAGGCATCCTCATGAAGTTCTGGAATGCCCGAGTGTCTTCGCTCCTGAGCTCCACCATCAGCTTGTTGTACAGTCCGTACTCTGCTCTTCTCCCGATCCATCTTCAGACCCAGACGCTTCTTGGCCGCCTCCTTTTCTTCCCGTAATAGAATTCACAGAACCTGTAGATGGCTTCGCACTGTTGTAGAAGGATGGTGGCTGCCAAAAGGACTGTGGTACGATCCACGGTGGACATGACTGGATGCTGTGGAAGAGGAAGAGTCAAATGAAGGCTGGAGAGATCTGCACAGCTGGTCTGCTGGTCTGAAAGTGAGATGCAGATGAGTTGCTCCCCCTTTTTATAGGCAGTATAGGTGTCCCTTTGCATCCTCTAGGCATCCTCTAGACATCCTTAATATCTGAGATAGGTCCCCTCTGCGAATGTTTTTTCCGTTTTAAATGCTTTGTTTCTGCTAGGCATCCGTTCTGCATCCGTTCTGCATCCGTTCCACTTCCTCCCTGCCTCCGAGCGGATGCGAGTTGCGCGGATGCACAGCGGATGCCTAGCGGATATAGCGGATGCATAACGGATGCAGAATGGATGTTCCCCGTATGCCTAGCGGATGCAGAACGGATGCATTGGATACATTTTCTGCACAAAAGTTTTGAGCAGCCCAAAACTTTCTGAGCGGATGAAACGTCAATAAACGGATGCTGGACGGATAGAGAGGAAGCAAAATGGAGGCAGTGAGTACATCGCGTTTTGCAACGGATGGCAAGCTTTTTTGTCCGTTTTACATCCTCTTTGCATCCATTGGTGCAGTGTGACAGGGGCTTTAATTGGACACTATGTGTGATGACCCAGGGTGAGATACACACAGTCAATAAACACAGTCACAAAAACAGGTGAAGCCTCTTTTATTCCTTCACTTTGCTTCAAAGCTCCAAATATATTTGACTGGAGACAAAAAACTCCCCCACAAGCAGTTACGCAAAGGAGGAAATGCCATTTAAACTAAAAATGCCTATAAATTATAAAGAGGAAAAACAACACAAGCCACACTGAAGCAATTAACGTAATCAGGCAAGATAAGGGCTTGAAGACATCCACAGATATCGGAACACATACTGGGAAGATGCCAAACTCAGAGAGGAATGACAGACTAGAGATATTTCCATGCTTTGTTTCCAGCACTGGCCCATACGCATGTCCGTCCTTTTAACCAGTTCTCACAGCTGCAGCCCATGAAGAGGATCAAGACCCTTTCCTCCCCCATAGACCACGCCATTCATCTCTCTCCCTTATCCTCTCCTCCCTTCGTGCCCTAGGACTGAGAAGGGATGGGCCTAGGTATTCCTTTGACTTCCCAGCCTTCTCCACAACCTCTGGAGCCACATTTCCACTCCCTGTTGGCTGTTCCTCTTCTCCCTTCGAGTCAGACTCCATCAGGGCATAACACCTACTGTCCCTGTCCTATTGTCCCCATTTATGACATTATGACATTATGAGAGAACTGGGAGGGGGGAAGGATGGGAAAAGGGGAGCTTTGCTACCGCTTGCCTTTAGTAAAAAAGATTATTATTATTATTATTATTATTATTATTATTATTATTATTATTATTATTGCTGTTGTTGTTGTTGTTGTTGTTGTTATTTGCTGATAATGGAGTCTTTTTCTTTCCTAATCGTCCAAGTCCGGACAGGCTGACACTTCTACCACGCTTCCCCGAAAAATGAAATTCAGAAGCAAAATTGGATCAATTAAAGCTGTTAAATCTAGACTTGCAGATTGTGAACAAAGAAAGCTGTCAGTTTTAGAGAAATGGTTGACTGTTATAATGATGTCATTATATTGCTGGGTACTTGAGAAGTCCAGCCCAAACTCTTTTTTTTATCGGAATGGCAATGTGATAAGGATTGCATGTTATGTTGCCATAAACTGCAATGCAATGAAATTGATTGTGGTAAATGGTATGGGGTTTATGTGACAGAGCCCTCTTTTATTTCTGCGCGATGCCAGGCAGACACATGTCTCCGCAAATAAATAGTGTTAAAAGCTAGAAGCTTCACCAGTTTCACCAAAGGAAGAATAAAGACCACAGCAGGTTCTGACCGGTTCTGGAGAACCGGTAGTGGAAATTTAAGGAGTTCAGAGAACCAGCAAATCCCACCTCTGACTGACAAAGAAAGCTGTCAGTTTTAGAGAAATGGTTGACTGTTATAATGATGCCATTATATTGCTGGGTACTTGAGAAGTCCAGCCCAAACTCTTTTTTTTATCGGAATGCCCCCCCCCCCCCATCTATTCTCTGCCTCCCATTGAGTCCCAGATGATCGGCTGTCTCTTCTTTGGTTGCCCTGCACAGGAGGATGGAGCTTCTTCTCTGGTGTTGCTACACTTTTCCCAGCCACTGTAGAACACTGTTGGTGTAGGTTGGTGTAGCGTGGTAGAAGGATTCGCAGGTAAACAGATACCTGACAGGGGCCGCGACGTGAACGCTCCTTCTATGGCCCCCAGGATGGAGCTGAAAAGCAGCTTAGTGGGGTGGGGAGGGAATGGGGGTTTTGCAGTATGTTTCCCCTGCTATGCCCACCAAGCCACGCCCACAAAGCCACACCACGCCCACAAAGCCACACCACGCCCACAAAGCCACACACACAGAACTGATCATAAACATTTTTGAATCTCACCACTGATAAAGATGCTTTTAGATGGAAAAGTTAAAAGATGGAAAAGGTAAAAGTTTCTCTGTCCTTTGTGTCCTACTCTAGGGCTCAATGCCTATCTCTGTTTCTTGGCCAAGGGAGCCAATGTTGTCTGAAGACAATTTCTGTAGCCACATGGCCAGCATGGCTATGCACCAAAGGCGCATGGAATGCTGTTATAAGTGGTACCTATTAATCTATTTCCCTTTTGGATGCTTTCGAACTGCTAAGTAGACAGGAGCTGGAGCAAGGAACAGGAGCTCACCCTGTTGTGTGGCGCTCGGGTCTCGAACCCGTCGGGCTGTCAACTCTCCAGCTGACAAGCTCAGTGGCTTTAATAACTGAGCCATCACACCTCATGCCCTCCCAATGCTTACCATTATGCCTGCTGCCAGTTAGGAGTTTAAAGACATTAAAGTCATATCTCAATGGTACAGCAATGTGTTATATGCAGAAGGTTCTGGAGTCCTTCTTTACTGCACCTGTGTATGGTTTGCCAATTGCACAGTGGCACAATGCTCCAGACAGGGGTGGGCTTCAAAAATTTTAGCAATGGGCTCTCTGCCTGGTTGCTGGGTGGGCATAGCCATGGTGGGTGTAGCCTAGTTGGCCTCCTGCACCACAGCGAGGGGGGGCATTTTTGCCCTTCCCAGGCTCCAGAGGCTTTTTTTGAGCCTCCGGGAGGGTAAAAATGGCCTCCCTGGACTCCGGAGGCTCTCTGGAAGCCAGAAACAGGCCCATTTTCTGAGAGGCCCATTTTTCACCTTCCCTGAGCCTCCACGCATGCCCTGCACTTATCTACATCCAAAACAGGCCATGTGGGGACTCCTGGGAGGGACAGGGTAGAGTGGGCAGGGCCAGCCAGGAGTGGGATTTGGGGTTCTCTAAACTGTGCAGAATCTTAGCTAGAGGATCTCCCGAATCCTGCAAACCCTCTAGCAGCCCACCCCTGGCTCCTGACGGTTAACCTCATTGCCCAGAGGATCATGGGTAGCCTTCTCCCCTCTTTAGCTGCTGTCTTGAGAAAGTTCAAAACATTCTCAAAGATCCATCTCACCCTGGGCACCAGCCTTTTTTTGAACTGTTACCATCTGCCAGATGGTACAGGATAATAAAAACAAGGACAAATAGGCTGAAAAACAGCTTCTATCCCAGTATAGTCACTATATTGAATTCTATTATATTGTGCACGGGTTTTTCAAACTTGGCAAGTTTAAGACTTGTGGACTTCAGCTCCCAGAATTCCTGAGCTAACATGACTGGAGGAGGAATTCTGGGAACAAGTCTTAAAGCTGTCAAGTTTGAAGACCGCTGGTATAGTGCAATATTAATGCAATATCAGGAGTTTTCAAGCATGAAAAGGATGTATGTTTGTGTTTTATTTTTATAATTATAATGTACACTGAAAATGGCATTTAATTTCATTGTACAAGGTGCAGTGACACTAAACTAAGCTAAGCTAAGCTAAGCTAAGCTAAGCTAAGCTAAACTAAACTAAACTAAACTAAACTAAACTAAACTAAACTAAACT
>BLBF01000056.1:13968475-13991459 GCA_015471245.1 Laticauda colubrina
AGAAAGAAAGAAAGAAAGAAAGAAAGAAAGAAAGAAAGAAAGAAAGAGGAAAGAAAGAAAGAAAGAAAAAAGAAAGAAAGAAACAGATATGTGTATATGTGCATGTGTGTCTGTGTGCATGTATCTATAACAGCTCTATATATGTCTGTCTGTCTGTCTGTCTGTCTGTCTGTCTGTCTGTCTGTCTATCTATCTATCTATCTATCTATCTATCTATCTATCTATCTATCTATCTATCTATCTATCTATCTATCTATCTATCTTCCATCCATATCTATCTATCTATCCGTCTGTCTATCTAATGTACATCATGCAAACTTGAATGTAATACATAATACATCATGCAAACTTGAATGTCATGACTAAAAATAAATTCTATCTACATGAATATTTCTAATCACCCGGAAGAGCTTCCAAATTTGACCCACCTCCTTCTTCAGCCTTTCACTAGTTTGGGTCTATTAGTTTGGGTGAGATGACTACTGAGATGACTCTACATAATATCAAATTGCTCTCTCCTACTCTTTTTAATTAATCTGTGTACAAGATCCAAATGTAATATTGAACGGCTATTGATGCTTTTTAGTTACGGTGTCATTTTTAATGTTTGTTTTTATCATGTTTGTTTTTATTTTATATAATAAACATTTTATAATGTTTGTTTTTATTGTACACCACTCAGAGTCACAGATGTGAGATGAACAACAAACATGATAAATGAGTGAGTGAGTGAGTGAGTGAGTGAGTGAGTGAGTGAGTGAGTGAATGAGTGGATGGATGGATGAGATTTAATGTTTGGGGCCATGTCTCTACCTTACATGGAAATGAAATCAAGGGTTTCATTCCAATTCTATCTTTGTGTACTGTAGGACCACCAGACAACCTGTGGCTTCCCAGATGTTGCTGAGCTGAACCTACCAGCAGCTCCAGCCAGTATGGTCAATTGTCAGGGATACAAGGCATTGTAGGCAGCTAATATGGCATATATTCCTTGAAGTGAGACCAGCTTACCCAAACTTATCCCTTTCAGCAAAAACCTTGACTGATACTCAGGCAAAGAAACTCTGCAATGAGGACAATCCTTCCCAGGATAATCTCAGGGCTAAGTATTCTTCTTTAATTATCTTGTTAGTTTTTTTTTATCTAATTGTTGATCCCTAGGTATGCTGATCCCTGGGCTCTGCAGGCTGGAACCTTTGGAATTGTTACCCTAATATTTGTAAGGTATATATAAGACTCAGTAGTTTGTTCTTTATGAAGAAACTTATAAAATGAAACTATGTACGGATCTGATTTATTTGGCTGTCTCATGATACTAGATCTAATGCCTAGTAAAATTCAACATATTGGTTTGTATAGCCATAGTGATGAAGGTTGGTTCCCTAAGTGATTGTACTCCATCTCTACCTCCACCTTATTCCTAGACTCCCCTAGGGAACAAAAGGGATTAGGTTAATTATTTTGAGGGTATAGTTAGTTTTTTCATATATCTTGGTACAAAAGACGGTGTCATTCAACATCAAGAACTGAGAGTTATTCAGCTTTGACAATGTTATCTAGAAAGAGCAGTGAAGAAGCTCATCAACTGAAACAAGGCAGCTACATGTACACCCGACATATTTTCATGTTAAGGTTCCTGACACCAAAAGCTCATGGGAACCAAGGAAGAGTGAACTGGCTACTATGATGAGAAGCACCATGGACAGTTAGTTATACAGCAAAAGCATATGAGCTTGCCTAAAGAAATGATGATGTGCTGTAGTAGATTTATTCCTGCCACCATTCTTCATGTGTTTTAGCCTTCAGCCCCCTAATCATCACTGTTGCTCTTTTCTGCACTCTTTCCAGAGATTCAACATCTTTTTTTATAACATGGTAACCAAAACTGGATGCAGTATTCTATGTGGTATTACTAAGGCTTACAGATTAACAAAGTTGGAATGGACCTTGTAGGTCATCTAGTCCAACCCCTCCCCCACCGAAGCAGAAGACCCTATACCATTTCTGACAGATGGCAGTCCAGTCTGTTCTTGAAAGCCTCCAGGGATGAAGCTCCCACAACTTCCGAAGGCAACTTCTATTCCATTGGTTGATTGTTCTCACTGTCAGAAAGTTTCTCCTTATTTCCAGGTTGAATCTCTCCTTGTTCAGTTTCCATCCATTATTCCTTGTCTGGCTTTCAGGTGCTTTGGAGAATAGTTTGACCCCTTCCTCTCTATGGCAGCCCCTCAAATATTGGAACATTGCTATCATGTCTCTCCTGGTCCTTCTCTTCATTAGACTAGCCATGCCCAGTTCCTACAACCTTTCATCATATGTTTTAGCCTCCAGTCTCCTCATCATCTTGGCTAATCTTCTCTGCACTCTTTCTAGAGTCTCAACATCTTTTTTATAGTGTGGTAACCAAAACCAGATGCAGTATTCTAGGTGTGATCTTACTAATTACTTATATATAATACTTACTTATAAAGTGGAACTAATACTTCACGTGAACTTGATTTCATCCCTCTGTTAATGCAACCTAGTATTGCACGCATCATGGCACACGTAACTTGGCACACATCATTGGTAAACCCGAAGATTTTTTACCACCTGCTAATGATATATTTGTGTTCAGTTGGAGAATCAAATACAATGCTTTGCACCAGTGGTGGGATTCAAAAAATTTTTACTACTGGTTCTGTGGGCATGGCATGGCTTGGTGGGCATGACAGGGGAAAGATACTGTAAAATCTCCATCCCTTCCCCACTCTTGGGGAAGGTTACTGCAAAATCCAATTCCCTCCCCAACCCACTAACCTGCTTTCCAGCTCCATTCTCCTGTGCAGGGGAACAAAAGAAGACTCAGCTGATCAGCTGGGACTCAGGAGGCAGGGAATAGATGGGGGCAGCACCAGTCAGAGGTGGTATTTGCCAGTTCTCCAAATTACTCAAAATTTCTGCTATCAATTCTCCAGAACTGGTCAGAACCTGCTGAATACCACCTCTGATCAGCACTAAATACTATCAATATAATCTTAATATTGACAGGTTTCTTACCTTGATGGCTAATATGAGATATGAATACCTCTGCTTTGCACCTACCTTCAGTAAAGTAGATAGTTTTTCCACCATGCAGTTGGATTTTTTAATGTTTAATTTGTGACACCCCAGACTGAAATTTGCAAACTTTTCATTTGCACAGAGTATACTATTTCACTGAGCCCCTGGGATTTCAAAATGTGTGTTTTCCAACTAGTTCCTTCACACAAGTTACTGGCTAAATCTGTTGTATGGCCTCTTTGCCACCTTTTTGAACTAAGAGTATGCATTGCAGAGATAAATCATATTTTCATATATTTTTACTATTAATCTTTTTTGTTGAATTAACCCCGGTACACTTCTGAAGAACCTCAAGATTCCTCAGAACGTACTTTGAAATCGACTACCATAATAGAAGGTCAACTCTAAGTGATTATCCTGAACTTGGCATTTATTCTCTAATATTTTAAATGCTAATATGTGTAAGTATAAGGGAAGAAACGCCTGTTCCTTGTTGCCAAGGCAATTAAAATAAAGAGCAAATGATAGAATAATAGATGAGCACATTAACATGTGGGCGAGAGTGTTACACCCTTAAAAATGATTAAAATAAGTATTTGATAGAGATGAGTGAGCACTGCAGAAGAAATTTGGAAAATATCCTCAACCAGTTGTTTTTAATGAATTTTGCCACAGCTGTTCTTATGCTTTGCTGGTGTTCTTGGAATATGCTGAGTGAGAGAACATAATGGAAAATATGTCTTTTGGAAATTGAAATCTACAAATATCTATTGGTGCTTTGAACTATGAAACAATTTTATCTGAGGCAGATAAGCTCAGGAGAGGTGGGGGATCTTAATTGGATTGGGAGATGTTGAAGTGGTTATTTAACATTACGTACAATTGTTAGACTTGCAGGTAGTGCTTGACTTACAGTTGAGCCCCCAAATTCCCATTGCTAAATGAGACACTTGTTGAGTGAATTTTGCCCCATTTTACAACCCTTTCTTGCCACAGTTGTTAAATGAATCACTGCAGTTGTTAAGTGAATCTGGCTTTGCTGCATTGACTTTGCTTGCCAGGAGGTTGCAAAAGGTGATCACATGACTCTGGGACATAAATATGAACCAGTTGCCAAATGTTTGAAGTCTGATCACCTGACCCACGGGAATGCTGCAACGGTCATAAGTGTGAAAAATAGACACACTTTTCTCTGCTTTTTGGTGTCGTCATCATTTTGAACCATCATTAACTGAAAGGTAAACAGATAACAGATAACAGATAATCAAAGTTGGAAGGGACCTTGTAGGTCATCTAGCCTAACCCCCCACCACCAAAGCGAGAGACCCTACACCATTTCTGACAAATGGCAGTCCAATCTCATCTTGAAGATCTCAACTGATGGCACTCCCACAGTTTCAAAGGGTAAGATGTTTTATTGGTTGATTGTTCTCACTGTCAGAAAGTTTCTCCTTATTTCCAGGTTAACTCTCTCCTTCAGTTTCCATCTATTATTCCTTGTCTGGCCTTCAGGTGCCTTGGAAAATAGCTTGACCCCTTCCTTCTCCCTGTGTCAGCCCCTCCAATATTGGAAGACTGCTATCATGTGTCCCCTGGTCCTTCTCTTCACTAGACCAGCCAAGCCCAGTTCCTGTAAGTCAAGGATTATCTGTACACTTTCTGTAGACTCAGGAAGGTCCTTGCTTGCATGGCCTCAAGCCCACCAAGAAATGGTGTTTTCCTTAGCTCTTGTGAACAATATCTTCCTTTTCAGTTTGGAAGGAGGAGGAAAGTCATGGTCAATTCTGCTACCAAGTGATCCAAGGGAATTGATGAGCCTATAAAAAGATTTGGATATTGAGAGCAAGATGTGCTTGGTTAATGCTATTAAATATTACTTATTCTCCAGCAATCCACATGTTCGACAGTGGGAATTTTAATGCCAGGTAGCACAGAAACGTGACTGAATATATGCAAATCCCATTGAAAGCTAATGCAATTTTGGCTACTCAGATAGATTAGCAGCTGCCTCAATTAACAGTGGGTGTAACTAATTATATTAGTAGGTAATCTGTTACTCAATGGTAAGGGGGGGGGCATTTAAATGCAAAAGCAGATAGGGCTGTCTTGTGAGACATTAGTAATATGCTATTACAAGTGGAGTGGCCAGTATAGAACTATGCTGGACTAAAGGGTTACTAATGGCCCTTCCAGCACGGAATAAACCAAAATAGAAGACCTGTCCATTTTAGAAATAGGCAGCAAGGAGACAGGTGAAGTGTGGAACACCTTCTTTGGTGGTTTCAAAGGTGCTTTTGAAAAAGGCAACCTGGCTTGTTTTTCCTTAAGATGTTTTGCTACTCATCCAAGAAGCTTTAGTAAGCCTTAGTAAGACCTCGCCTCTGCTTTGCAACAGAATACCCTATGTCACCACGCTTGAAATTTTGGGCTTGGACAACCTTGAAGTACTCCATCTATGACTGGACTTAAGCATAGGACACAAAATTATCTGCTACAATGTCCTATCAGTCAATGGCTACTTCATCTTCAACCGCATCAATACAAGAGCACACAACAGATACAAACTCAAGGTAAACCGCTCCAAACTTGATTGCAGAAAGTAAGACTCCAGCAACAGAGTGGGCAATGCCTAGAATGCACTACCTGACTCTAACCCCAACTCCTTTAACCATAAACTATCCACTATTACCCTCACCCCATTCCTAAGAGGTGTGTAAGGGGCATGCATAAGTGCACAATCGTGCCTACCATCCCTGTCCTCTTGTCCCTATTTATTCGTACCTACTTCTTGTATTCTTACTCATGTTTATACTTATACCTATTATCTATTAAGCATTTGACAAATCAAATCAAATCAAATAAATAAATATAAATAAATAAAATAGTGCATCCAGTTTTGGTCACCACACTATTAAAAAAAGAGTGCAGAGAAGAGCAACAAAGATGATTAAGGGACTAGAGGCTAAAACATATGAAGAACAGTTCCAGGAATTGAGCATTTCAATATCTGAGGGGTTACCACAGAGAGGAGGAGGGTCAAGCTCTTTTCCAAGGCATCCAAAGGCCACACAAGGAACAATGAATGAAAGCTGATCAAGGAGAGGCTCAACCTACAAATAAGGATAAATTTTCTGACAATGAGAGCAATCAACCAATGGAACAGAAGTTGCCTTTGGAAGTTGTAGTAGTTGACTTGTAGCCAAGCTGCATGCGCATGCACACCAGTCTGCTAATCATCCATCCTGGTTCCCTTCTTCCTCCCCACCTCCACCCCCGTTAGGCTGCCAAGCTGCAAAGGTTGGGGACCACTGATCTAAATCAAAGGATGACCATTGTTCTTTAAACAGAACCAAAGAAACTATCCCTGGACAAGCAACATGGACTTTAGCCCTGTCAAGTTTGGCTGCTGTAGAACTGAGAAATTAAACAGTTCGAGTTTATGGCAAATATTCAAGGATTTTCTGTGCTAATATTAGGCTTGTTAAAAAGGAATACACCAAACATAAACTATGATGGAAAAGGATACATGCAACCTCAAGGATGTTTTGGATCTATCCACAAGGGAAAATTGCAATCTTGGTGGATTGAATCCAGCAAATTGTCCATGGGATGCTTATGTTTTGATCTTCCTTGCTATGTTGAAATGCTTGGCATAAGGGTATACGAGGGGGATGGAGAGCAAGCAAAACTTTCTCAAACTTGTAAGCAAACTGTGATTAATGAGTTTTCCTCAAGAAAGGAACGTTTTTTTTAGCATGTGTTTAAAACTATCCTAAAGAAAATCAACCCTGACTGTTCTTTGGAATGATGGAGACTGAAGTTGAAGCTCAAATATTTTGCTACCAAAGGGGAAGGGAGAACTCATTGAAAAGACCTGTTGGGAAAAACTGAAGGCGAAAGAGAAGGGGAGAGCAATAGCAATAGCACTTAGACCAGTGGTGGCTAACCTTTTTGGGTTCCTGTGCCAAAAATTGTGCACATTGCGCATGCACGCTTGCATGCCAGCACTCAGAAGGCAATGCATGGGGGGGGGGGGCATGACCCCTGCGCATGCTCATGCAGTCCTCCCCATGCTGCCCCCTTACCTGCACTGTGCCTCCCACCTAATTTTCAGCCCATTTGAGGCCTTTTTCGGCCTCCCAGAGGCTTGAGAAAAACTTCTGCAGCCTTAGCAGGCCAAAAAATGGGCCCATTTTCTCACTTCTAATATTTCTGGAAATACAGGAAGTGGTGAATTGGGCCTATTTTTTGGCCTGCGAGGGCTTTCCTCAAGCCTCTGGGAGGCCGAAAAAGGCCTCAAACAGGCCAAAAATCAGCTGTGAGGCGTGCACATGGTCAGTGAGGTAAGTTTGTCTGCGGCTCGCATGCCAGCACAAGTGGCTCTACATACCACCTATGTGCCATAGGTTCACCATCACTGACTTAGACTTATATCATCATCATCATTTTCTTTTAACCACCCCATAATCCTTTGTGGGGTGGAGTCTGGGTAATTGAATGGAGCTGAGCGTTTACTGGCTGGATGCCCTTCCTGTCACCAATGCAGAGTTATATTCAGCAGGTATATTCTCAATGTTCCCAGAGAGATAAATATCATCTCCTGCTACATAGGATCAAACTCACAGCCTCCTTTTTGTGAGGCGAGAGCTCTACCTCTAGGCCACTGCACCACTTAGACTTATATACCACTTTATAATGCTTTACAGCCCTCTCTAAGAGGTTTCACAGAGTCAGCCTATTGCCACTAACAATCTGGGTCCTCATTTTACCAATCTCAGAAGGATGGAAATCTGAGTCAACCTTGAGCCGGTCAGGATCAAACTCCTGGCAGTGGGCAGAGTCAGCCTGCAAAACTGCATTCTATACCACTGAGCCTCCATGGCAGAGGATGAGATGCTTAGAGAGTGCCATTGATGCAGTGGGTGTGGGTTTGGACTCTCTCTGGGAGACAATGGAGGACAGGGGTGCAGAGATGGTATTCAGCAGGTTCTGACCAGTTCTGGAGAACCAGTAGCGGAAATTTTGAATAGTTTGGGGAACTGGAAAATACCACCACTGACTGGCCCCGCCACCATCTATTCTCTGCCTCCCAAGTCCTAGCTGATAGGCTGGGTCTTCTTTTGTTGTCCTGCACAGGAGTACAGAGCTGGAAAGCAGGTTAGTGGGGTGGGGAGGGAATGGGGATTTTGCAGGATATCCTTCCCCTGGAATGGGGTGGGGATGGAGATTTTTCAGTGTCCTCCCCTTGCCACACCCGCCAAGCCACGCCCACAGAACCAGTAGTAAAAAAAATGAATCCCACCACAGCGGAGAGGTGCCTGGTATGCTATGGTCTGTGGGGTTGCGAAGAGACTAAGTAACTGAACAGTAAAAAAAAAAAAACACCATAATTTAAAACTTAATTTAGGGAGAAATGGTCTTTAAGAAAAAAAAGAACAGGGGGAGGAGGAAGAAGACAGCATCATTCATTTTCATGAATGACATCAGTAATTCATTTTCCATGCACAGCCTGATAAAGACTAGAATTGAACCCTCTGAAATGATGGAGAAGAAAAGGGGAAAAAGTTTCTAATGGATTACTTCTCCAGATGTCTAGATGGGTCGAAGCAAGAGCAGAGAAAAATAGTCTTTTTCTGTACCAGACTAGAAAAATCCTTTCTGGAGGGAAAAAAAGCAGCCCAAACCCAAGATATCCCCCCACTGGATTGCCATAGCAGGCAGCTGTATAGTTGTAAATAAAAGCCTTAACAGTAGGCCTTTCCACATTTTCAGCCCAATCTCCCCAATTCATCCTTTCACTGCCTAGCAGCAAGTGGGAGAAAAAAAAATAGCATTTTAAGTATCTTATAGTTTCAGGGAAGGGAAAGGAATTAAACTGGTAGGGGGTGAAGGTGGGTGGGGGACAGAAGATGGAGAGCAAGAGCCATATGTTAGCTTCTGTGATGTAAGATGCCCAGAAGAGATCAGCTCAGCATCTGCCTTGTTTATCTTCTGCTGGTCTACATATTCATGTGCAGCTTTCCAAATTCTCAGGGGACACTTGAACATATAGGAAGAAGAGTTCCAATGAGCCGCAAACCTCTAGCATTCAGTTCCTTGGGTAAGAAATAGTTTGTTTAATGCCTGGGTTTGCTTTGGGGAAGAGGAGGAAGAAGAGGAGGCGTAACCTAAACCTTCCGCTGTCTCTGAAACTATTACGCATAAGCATAACCATTAAGCAAAGTTAAGGAATGCAAATGCTGAGGTTAATATCTTTGGGTGATGGTGGATGCATATTTACAAAAGCACGCTGGAAAGTAGATCCACAGCAGTTAGAAAAAAAAATGAACAGCAATAAACTTAACTGCAGGAAATAAGACTTCAGCAACAGAATGGTCAATGCCTGGAATACGCTACCTGACTCTGTGGTTTCTTCCACTAAACCCAAACACTTTAACCTCAGACTGTCTACTGTTGACTTCACCCCATTCCTAAGAGGTCTGTAAGGGACATGCATAAGCACACCAACATGCCTACTGTCCTTGTCTTAATGTTCCTGTCATGCCCCTGCCAGAATCTGAATCCAAGGAGGAAGACGAACAGCTGACAGGGAGTGAGAGTGTGGCTTTGTTGGCTGTGGAGAAGACTGGGGAAGGGCAAAGTCCGGCTAGGGAGAGCAGGAGAGAGAACAAGGGAGAAGGAGTTCAGAGGAAGATCCAAGCCTCCCCCCTCTTCATCCTTGAGCATGCAGGGAGCAATGGAGAAGGGAGCAATGTGAGTTGTATGACTTATGGGGGGAGGAAAGGGCCCTGATTCCCTTCATTAGTCACACCTGGGAAGGAAAGTTTAAAAGAACTAAATGCTGACTGTGGCAGCTGCTGGGAGCAAACGTGACTTTATCCTGCATTGTCTTTGCTGATCTGTGTTCCTGGCATCCTCCCAACTGTGTGAGTTTTGCCGTGCTTTCACGTCTGGAATTCTTGCTCCTGCCCTGCCAAACTAATTACCTCAGTTTGGCTTGAATGGATTTATAGTTACAGTTTGTGTTGATCATGTTTTGGACTTGATTCTCTGCAGTCAGTGGCTGTTCCTGGGAAAGTTTTTCTCCAGCCCAGAAGGAAACCAAGACACTGGGGGCAAAGTTGGAGCTAATAAAGGGACTCCTACTGATTATCTGACTGTTGCCTTTGTGCCATGCCCCTTTGGGTCTTCACAGTTCCCTTTTATTCATATCTATTTCATGTATTAATAATCATGTTTATACTTGCAGGTATTGTATATTATCAAATGCACGTTTGACAAAATAAATAAATAAAAAAAAATAAGTTTGGCCAGCAGGTTTACCCTGCCAACGTTTTAGCATTTTACCCTCATAGTTGGACATTTTAGCCAACATTTTAGCATTTTACCTTTGTTGTTGTAACATCTATGGCTTCCTTCTCCATCCCAAATTTTGGGAACTGTAGTTCGGAGAAGAGCTAAGCATTGATGAGAAGATTTAAGCTTTAACGTATGGGGTTTATAGGTCCAAAGAGGGGAAAATAATGCAATTTATTTATTTATTTTTTATTATTAAGGTTTGCCCATTCAAAGGTTTTTAAACTGTGCCTTGGTAACTCCATGCTTAACAACATACTACTGAATGCCACTGCTTGGCTACTTCTCCATAAATAACAAATAGATCTAATGGGAGATAATAGACAATATCCTTCCCCTGCCCCGCCCACCAATCCACACCCACCAATCCACACCCACAGAACCGGTAGTAAAAAAATTTGAATCCCACTCGTGCCTCAGTTCCAACCTCTTGTGGTTCTACATCTCCTTCACTCAGTCTCTGGTCTGGACTGCAGCTGCTGACAGAAGCCAGCCTTCTAGACTTTTGGCGTTTCCAAGTGGTAATGCTTTATGCAATGCCCACTTAAAGCAATTCATAAAATAAAAGTGACGGTGTCCCAGCATGATGGACTACCACGAGTCTCTGATAATCAAGACAATCTACTTAATTTAATTGGCAGGAGCATTTCCACCGGGAACAGTGACAAGTCAGCATGGATGATTTCACTGTCTGTAACGCAACCATGAATTCACTTGTAGCACGAGACTCCGTTCTCTGAAATGGAGTTTGCCCTAGATGTATGCAAAAATCAAAATAATTGGGGAGGTTGGATGGCTTTGGCACAAAACATGCATGGGGGAAAAAACTCCATTGAATACTGGAAATAAAATTATGCATTTATTATAAATTGTGATTTACAGTCCATAAGAAATCTTCTAGATTATACACGTATAGTAGTCCAACTCTACGTAACGTATTCTCAATACAAGATGGACAATGTGGAGGGAAACACCAGAGGTGTGCACTATTTATGATGGGCAGAGGAGGGCAACAGAGAGCAGAGATGCCATGATTACCTCATGCCCTGATCCAAAATGGCACAAAGTGTCCTGCCAATGATGTCATCATTTATCCTCAATGATGAGGTAATTGACGGCATTCCGTGTGGCTGGCCAGACTCTATATTCAACCAAAGCACAATGGGAAAGTGTCCTTTAAAAGTATATCCCTGGATGCTATCTCTTTCATTTCCCTCCCAAAAAAGCAAAGAGGGATAATTTAGGGATCAGAAATATTGAAGGAATCTGGCTTTCTTAAGGACGCTTATATCTTTGTCTCTGCAGATAGATGAGCATTCTTTGTGCAAGGCAGCAAGAGGAAATTAATGCTGGTAGACACTCAGCGCTCTTAAATAAGTTATGCGATAGATAAATCAATCATGAGTTTATCTTGTTTTCTGAAATGGATTTTTAAAGCTAACCTGCAACTCTTATAAATCTAGAGGAAATTGGGTAGGTGATTCTGTTGGGTAAAGCCCAAAATGTACTGTAATGTACATAATTGTTGCTGTTCAAATAGAAAGCTACTGGTTAATTTATTAATTCATATTATTGATAAATTCATGATTAACTTATTTTCTAACAACTTTTAACCTGTTGAATTTTGCTCTTGTCTGGAGTGATCCAGCAGTTCTTTGAACATGCCAGCCATTTTAAAAGAAGACTTAAAATCTGTTAATCAATGCATGGTTTAAATCAGTGGTCGCGAACCAGTGGGCCAGGGATCACTGGTGGTCTGCAAAAAAATGTTGGTGGTCCACAGATAAATGTCACTCCCAAAGCAATTAATCCATGCCCCACTCGCTCCATGCACCTGGCCTGGCCACCAGGCTGCTTCTTTCTGCTTCTTTCTTCTTCTGTTTTTGGCTGCACACAAGGAAAGCACCAAAAGTCTTTCTTTCCCTCCCCCAAACTCTGCCAGAAATGAGTCTTTGAGACCCTGTGAGGTATCCTGCTCCAAGAGGCTGCACCAGCAAAGACTCATTTCTGGTGGCGTTTGGGGGAGAGAAAGAAAGACTTCTGCTGTTTCTGCTGCTTTCCTTGCATGAAGCCAAAAAGTCTCTCTCTCCGTCTCCCAAGAATGGAATTGGAGACGGTATCCTGCAATCCCAAATAAAGAATGATCGATTGATAGGAAAACAGAGTGGGGAATTTTCCTGCAGACTTTTTTCCTGCAGCCACTGTCAGTCAAAATTCATATTAGTGGTCCGCGGGATTTAAAATTATGAGTTTGGTGGTCCCTGAGGTCCAAAAGGTTAGTGACCCCTGGGTTAAATGAAGACACAATAAAATTAACACTGAAGAGCAATACTCTAAAGCTGGCTTTTAAAAACATGCATCAATTTACATTTGGATTTTACATTTGTCCTTCTGGGCAGGAACAATAATTGTATCCCACCAAAGAAGATCCTTTCTGTTGTTGAAAGGAAATTTCAAGTAGCACTGTTGCTCACTGAATGTTCAGGTCATTGTATATTCTCCTAAATCAACCTTGAATGGCAATTGCAGAAAAGAAATCCTTTGATTCCTTGCATGCTTCGGGTGATGTTGTCCTCTATTTAAAAATAAACCCTATATCAGGCATTATTTAGAACTATGATGGAAACAGGGGAAGTGAAGGACACCATGTTATTCAAAAGTAGGCCAAGAGGTATATGTAACATTTCACCATATTTAAAGAGGATTTTCATTTTCATATAATTAATGGTTAGCCAGAAAGCAGATCCTTCTGGTTTTTTTTTTACTAATCGGATTAACAGGACCATCAGAATAAGTAACTCAGCTTAATTTTCAGACTCCCATTTGCAGTGCACGCCACTTAAAGATGAACAAAATCCTATTGCTTTCCTCAGGCGTAGTATAAAATTATTCAAATGGCAATTAGTGATTTCAAAGTTAATCAAATTGTTGCAGTTGATTTTTGAAATCAAGTTCTGCTGCCTCTTGAAGTTAACTATGAAGCCGTAGATATATTTTTTATTAAACCTGTCAATCAACCAATCAGTCAGAATAGAGCGGTATGGGACCCTGGAGGTCTTCTAGTCCAGCCCTATATTCAAGCAGGAGATCATATACCATTTCAGACAAGTGACTGTCCAGTTTCTTCTTTAAAAACTTCTGATGGAGCACCTACAACTTCTGAAGGCAAAGCTGTTCCACTGGTTAATTGTCCTCAGTGTTAAGACGTTTCTCCTCAATTCCAGGTTGCTTCTCTCCTTGATTAGTTTCCATCCATTGTTTCTTGTCCTGACTTCTGGTGCTCTGGAAAATAAGTTGACCCCCTCTTCTTTGTGGCAGCCTTTGAAATATTGGAATACTGCTGTCATGTTCCCCCCTAGTCTTTCTTTTCTCTAGACTAGCCAAACCCAAATCCTGCAACCCTTCTTCATATGTTTGAGTCTCCAGGCCTTTAATCCTCCTGAGTTGCTCTTCTTTCTGAAGAAATGGTACTTTTTTTTTTTTAAATCATTGACAAATGTGGGCAGGACCAATGAGAAATAACTCCAGGACAACTGATAAAGGTTCAGGAAAATCCTTACATTGCAAAAGGTTTCGTTATACTATAAAAAAATGTTTAAAAAACAACAAAAACAGGGCTAATTTGTAGCTTCCTCTGACAGACATTTGATGAAACTCTAAGAAAGTGTTCAGTAGTAGTCAGTTTTACAAACATTGTTAAAACCTTTTCTTACTGTTAATTTGGCCCATATAAGTTTGCTTTCTCTTTCTGTCATTATGCCATATTCTTGACAAGGCAATCAAAAATAAATGTATACTACATCACAAAACTTCATTGCAACAATTATAACAGAACAGGTTAAACGAAGTGGAGGAATAAGTAAAAACAAAATTGAGTTGGTATCTATTATTGTGTCCCCAGCTAGGGATACAATATAGGTGATGCCTTCCAAAGTAAGTTTTGAATGAGGCAATCATAGAGATGGGTGATTTCAATTATCTTTACATCTACTGAGAGACAAATTCTGCCAAGCATGGTCCTTCCAGAAAATCCCTAATTTCTGTTGGGGGGATGACCATATAATCCTGGAGGTCTTGGTTTTAAAGACAAAACTAGAGCTGAGTCAAGTCTAACATGTTCGTTGAGCCACATAGAATGTGAATTCGAATAAACTGGGAGCAGTAATGAATAGGATTTCACAGCACGAGAAGCTAATGGAAAAAATACGATAGAGTACGACTGCACTATGTGAATGAAGAAAAGGAACAGTAGAATTACTGTTATGAGCTCCATAAAAAACTTTTTTGGGGTGAGGATAAAATTCAAAAAGGGATGGATATGGTGAACTCAATACATGGGCAGCCAGAATCAAAATCCAGAACCAAACAGAAGTTTGCCAAGGGATGCTAAGAACAATCAAAAGGGCTTTTTTGGGTTTGAAGAGGAGGAGGAGGAAGAGGAGGAGAAAGAGGAAAAGAGGAAGGGAAAGAGGAGAGTAGGGAAGAGGAAAAGGAAAGAAGAAGCAAGGAAGAGGAGAGGAGAAGGGAGGGGAAGGGAAGGAAAGGAAAGGAAGAGAAAAAGGAAAAGGAAAAGACAAAACAGCTATTCAAGAAAGATAACAAAATACTAACAATCAAGAAAAGCAGAACTGATCAAAAGGCTACTTTGATTTATTCTTCTCTAACAATGTTCAGGCAGGAATTGGAAAGAAAGGATGAAGGAACAGTACTGAAATTTGTGATTTATAGAAACTCCTATTTATTCTGAATTGTTTAAATCTCCAGGGGCAGATAAACTACTGTAGTAGATCGCAGAGTACTGTAGAACTTGCTAATGTGGCCAATCCTTTAAGTATTAATTTTGAGAAATCCTGGAGAACAGACAAAGTGCTATATGACTGGAGGAGGGCGGGAAAATGCTTTCCCTCACTTAAAAAAAAATAGAAAAAGGAAGATCAGGGAACTAAGAGGCCTGTCAATCTGACAGCAATATCTAGAAAGATTGTAGTGCAAATCATAACGAGTTTCCTCTGTAAGCATCTTAAAAAACAGTACATTAGTTACCAAGAGTCAGAATGGATTTGTCAAAAACAACTCTTACTAAACTAACCTTATCTCATTTATCAACAGTGGGGTTATCTGAGTTACCCAATGATGGTGTGAATGATGCAGATGTAATATATTTTGATTTTGGAAAAACACTTAGTAAAATATCCCATGACATGTTCATTAGCAAACAAGAATAAGTTGGATGGCATGACAAATATGTGGCTCCATACAGTACACTGGTACACAATAACAGTTCTTCATCAAACTGAAATGTGTTTCAAGTAAGATGTCACAAGTTTTAGTCCTGGGCAGTCTGCACTTTTATATTTTTGTGAATGATTTGGATGAAGATTGTGGGAGAATGCTGATCAAATTTGTAGATGACACAAAATTGGGATAGCTGATAACTTATCTGAGAGAATTAATATTCAAAATAAACTTATTAGGTTAAAATTATAGTCTAAGTCAGGGTTTTTCAACCTTATAAATTTAAGTCATGGGGATTTCAATTCCTAGAATTCTCTATCCATCGATATAAATATCTATCATCTATCAATCTATCCAGTGGTGGGATTCAATTTTTTTTACCACTGGTTCTGTGGGTGTGGCTTGGTGGGAGTGGTAGGGGAAGGATACTGAAAAATCCCTCCCCATCCCACTAACCTGCTTTCCAGCTCCGTTCTGTGCAGGACAACAAAAGAAGACCTAGCCGATCAATAGGAGGCAGAGAATAGGTGGGGGTGGGACCAGTCAGAAGTGGTATTCCAAACTACTCAAAATTTCCACCACTGGTTCTCCGAACTATTCAAAATTTCTGCTACCGGTTCTCCAGAACTGGTCAGAATTTGCTGAATACCACCTCTGAATCTATCCATCCATCCATGCATCCACCCTTTATAGAAGAAGAATGAAAACAAGGTGGAATTGATGAGTCTGCTTTAGCTCCTAGAATGGATTCTTGGCACATACAGAAATTCACCTGATAGAAGGAGACAAGGAAGCTCTAAGCCAGGGGTCCCCAAACTTGGTAACTTTAAGACTTGTGGACTTCAACTCCCGGAAAAGCTGGCTGAGAAATTCTGGAAGTTGAAGTTCACAAGTCTTAAAGTTGCCAAATTTGGAGACCTCTGCTCTAAGCTATATGGACAGAAGTTGGTGAGAAAGCGGACAATGGAAAATCAGGCCTCTTTGTGCAGCCCACTCTTCATTGTCTTGAAAGGATCCAATTTGAACCTGGCCAATGGAACAGGGTAGATGTGTGGCCTGGATGATGGATCACCAAAGGGTTGGTTCATGAGGTCATCTGTGATTAAGAGGCCTGAGTGTTAACATATGGTTCCACTATCAAAGGTCTGTATATGAAATTCAGCTGCTGGTGTGACAGAAGATTTTCTGCTGTTAACACACACTTCATTAAAATACCAGCTGAAATCCAGCTCTGAAATCCCATCGTTTGTGTTACTTGATAAAACTCAATTTGCTCCTAATTATTGTTAGCATGACTTTAAAATAATATTTTGCTAAAATAAATGTTCCTGTGTGACAAGTCAGAGCTGGCACAGAGTGCTGGAAAAGAAGGGAAACCTTGAAATGATGGCTTCGGAGATTTACTTTTGCTGGTTAATTTTTCTTCCTCGGTAAAATTCTTTTTCTCTCTCACTTTGCTTCATAGGCATTCCTGTACAAAAGAGAAAATAGAGGGAACTTATTGAAAGGTTTAAAAATAAGGGAAAGGTGGAAGACAGCCACGTAAGATATTAGTCTGGATGAGAGAAATATTAAGTAAAATGGAATAAAACCATTTAATTTAGCATTAAAGCTATGCTAACCTGATCATCATCATCCAATCTTTCTTTATTCAGTCATAGACCCTCAGGTAGAATACAGAAATTGCAGTTAATGAATTAATACAAAAGAAAGGAGATGTATTTGAGTGTGTGTGTGTGTGTGTGTGTAAAACCTCTCACACATATGTGCTAAGTTGTTTCTGGCTCTAGGGGGTGGTGCTCACACAGAACGCAGTTACCTTCCCATCAAAATGGTCCCTATTTTTCTACTTGCATTTTTACATGCTTTCAAACTGCTGGGTTGGCAGAAGCTGGGACAAGGAATGGGAGCTTCCTCCATTATGTGGTGCTAGGGATTCGAACCACTAAACTGCTGACCTTCTGATCGATAAGCTCAGCATCTTCGCCACTAAGCCACCGTCTGTGTGTGTGTGTGTGTGTGTGTGTGTGTGTATGATATATATACAGGGATGGGATGTTACTGGTTCGGTCCAGTTCTATAGAATTGGTAGCTGTGAAGAGCAGCTAACATTGAACTGGTTCGGTGGTTAGCCCACCCGCCTGCCCGGGCTCTAGGCTGTCCCTTATTCCCTGCTTTTCCCTCCTCAGCTGCTTTACGCAGCACAGCTGAGGTTGAAAAAGCAGGAAACAAGAGGATTTTCAAATGCTGCGCACCTGAGCGCAGCACTTGTCAGCTGTCCAAGCGGCTGATGATTTTTTGCAAATGCTGCACACATGATTGTCCCCAGTTCAAAGAACCGGCAAATCACTCCACTGCCTGGCTCTCCCACTCCCCACCCACTCACTCCTTACCTGGCATGTGAGCCATCCAACTTGCCTGGTTTGGCAAGTTGTTATTTTTCCTTTTTTTTTTTCCCTTTGACCATCAGCTATTCTGCTCTGCCCGGAGATTTAGATTAGCTAGAAAGCAGGAAATCCATGGATTTCTTGCTTTATAGCTAATCTAAAAGCAGAGCCAAACCTTCCTTAGGACTGAAGCTTTTGAGTGCAGGCTCAGGTAGCCAATTGCAGATAGATAGATCTCTAAATTAATCTGTAATTCTGTGAGCAACTTAATCTACCTGTCTGCTTTGCCTGCTTTTGGGTAAAAGTTGCTATTTAAAAAAAAAATCAATATTTACATAAATATTTATAATATTTACATACAAGCCATGCCCACCCAGTCACATGACCACCAAGCCACACCAACAAATTAGGCCACACCCACAGAACTGGTTGTTAAGAAATTTAAATCCCACCCCTGCTTTCCCACCAACATCAGCAAGCCACCCTGGGGGAGATTTCCCTCCCTCGCCACTGGTCTTACCTTCCAGTTCCAGCTCGTATGGCTCTACTCAAGGTTTACGCTTGGCTGAAGGTGTGGGCCAGCAGGTGGGCGGGCCATGTGGACGGCACAACCTTGTGTTCCCGCACAGCCTGGATTAATTGCTTTGGGGGGGAGGGGCTTTGAGGGAGGACATTTCTCTGTGCACCACCAAAATTTTCTTGCGGACCATCAGTGGTCCCCCACCCACCGGTTGGCAACCACTGTTCGAAAGCTCCCAAAGGCCAGATAAGGAATAATGGATGGAAACTGATCAAGGAGAGATTCAACCTGGAAATAAGGAGAAACTTTCTGACAGTGAGAACAATCAACCCATGGAACAGAAGTTGCCTTTGGAAGTTGTGGGAGCTTCATCACTTGAGACCTTCAAGAAGAGACTGGACTGCCATTTGTCAGAAATGGTGTAGGGTCTCCTGCTTGGGCAGGGGGTTGGACTAGATGACCTATAAGGTCCCTTCCAACTCTGATTATGTGTTATCTGAATCTGATCTGATAATAGCATTTGATATTATTGATCTGATAATAGCATTTTAGCAATAGCAATAGCCCTTAGACTTATATACCGCTCCACAGTGCTATAAAACCCTCTCTAAGTGATTTACAGAGTCAGCATGTTGCCCCCACAACAGTCTAAGTCCTCATTTTACTGATGTCAGAAGGATGGAAAGTTGGGTCAATCTTGAGCCAGTCAGGATTGAATCCTTGGCAGTGGGCATAGTCAGCCTGCAATACTACACCCTAACTCAGGGGTGTCAAATTCATGTTGTCAGGTTGTCGTCACGTGTTGTATTATAACTTTTCCCCCTTTTGCTAAAATGGGGTGGGCATGGCCAGCGTGCGATGCATCCCACCTGCAGGCCGCAAGTTTTATCCCTCTGCTCTACCTGATGCATATTTATTATTCATATTTGTTATTTGTTATTAGACAATTCATATTTGTTATTCGATAATAGAACTATATTTTTCTTCCTTCAGAGTAGGAAATTTAGTCCTGCTGATTTATGCAAATGATATCAGCAAAATTCATCACTTATAATTATACATATATTTATCTTCCTTCCTTCCTTCCTTCCTTCCTTCCTTCCTTCCTTCCTTCCTTCCTTCCTTCCTTCCTTCCTTCCTTCCTTCCTTCTTTCCTTCCTTCCTTACCAAATTACATGTTACTTTTTGAATTTTTATTGCGATTCTGACATCATGATGGTTAATTTAGACATCCCAGAAGGATTTCAATAGTAATGAAAATGGACAGGAAAAAGGAGATGAGTTATTTCAAAAGCATTCCTGAAGGCTAATTCTGGCACATCTGCTAGATACATTTTGGAATTAGGCTAGAGAGCAACAACAGCATTCCCCAAATGTCCCTGAAGGTATAGATTTTAATAATCAGACACTATTTAAAGCAGTCCTAATACAAGAGTAGGCTTGATGAAGTGCATCCTTACAAAGTTAATTTTTAATTTGTTGTTTTTTTATTGAGCAAGGGATGAGTCATATCAGACTCATTTGACAAACATGCAGATCTATTAAGAAGGGATTCAAGAATCTGTACTGAAGGGCTGCCAAAAAAAAGCAGGCCTTAACTTCACACATGTCAATGCTGAAATAATCATGTTATTATTAGTGCTGAGTAGAGAACCTCATTCAGTTTGATGAGAAAGGATTTGTGTTTGACATTCTTGGAAAGAGAAGAGAAGGTGGGGGGGGGGGAATGACATAAAAAAAGATGTTGAGACTCTAGGAAGAGTACAGAAAAGACCAATGATGATGATTAGGGGACAGGCAGGGAAAACATATGGTGAGTGGTTGAGGAACTTGGTAAAAAGGACGAGGGAGTGACATGATAGCAGTGTTCCAATATCTAATGGACTGCCAAAGAGAGGAGGGAGTCAAGATATTCTCCAAAGCACTTAAAGGCAAGGCAAGAAGCAATGGATGGAAACTAAACAAGGGAAGAAACAACCTAGAATTAAGGAGAACTTTCCTGACAATGAGAAGAAAAGAAAAAAAAAAAAGTGGAAAAGTTTGCCTTCAGAAAATGTGGGTGCTCCATCAGTGGAGGTTCTGAAGAAGAGACTGGATAGCCTTTTGTCCAGAATGGTATAGAGCAGTAGTGGCTAACCTTTTTGGGCTCCTGTGCCCAAAATTGCACGTGCATTCGCGCACGCACACTTGTGTGCCAGCACCCAGAAGCAATGCGCACTCCCCCAGCCCCCTGTGCATGCACATGCAATCCCCCACCACCACCATCTTACCTGCACTGCACCTCACAGGTGATTTTTCAGCTGGTTTGAGGCCTTTTTCAGCCATCCGGAATCTTGGAAAAAGCCTCTGCAAGGCTTTTCAGGACGAATAATATACCCATTTTGTCACTTCTGGTATTACAGGAAGTGACAAAACAGGCCTATTCATCCTGAAAATCCTTGAAGAGGCTTTTTCCAAGCCTCCTGGAGGCCAACAAAGGCCTGAAACCAGCTGAAAAATCAGCTGTGAGAAGCGCGCATGCACAGTGAGGTAAGTTTGCCTGTGGCTTGCATGCTGGCACAAATGTCTCGGTGTGCCACTTGTGGCACTCATGTCATAGGCTCACCATCACAGGTATAGGATCTCCTGTCTGAGCAGGGGATTGAACTAGAAGACCTCCAATGTCTTCTTCAAACTCTTATTCTGCACTGTTCCAAGTTTCTCATACCTCCATTCAATTATCAGGAGGAACTGGTGTTTCATGTGGCTCTTTCAGCAACCATCTAATTGTCACCACAAAGAGAAGACGGTGGTCCAGCCCATAAGGAACAGTTCTAAAACTTCTCCATCTTCTGGAGAAATTTAGAGAAGGCACCCAACTCAACTTCACTGCCCCCAGTTTCTTCAGAATTAGAAAGAACAATTATGGCTCGATCTGGAAATTAGTTTTTCAAGTTCTCCATATTTTGATTTGAAGGTATGTGGTGAAATCAAAAATATGGCTTCCCCCATATTGAGATGGTGCCTTTATATGGCCCATATGGCCCATTTCCCTAAACTTCAGAAATGCACAAATAGTCCTCAATGGACAACCTTTCATTTAGTGACTGTTTGAAGTTACGACGGCACTGAAAAAAGTGACTTATGACTGTTTTTCCACACAGTCATCGCAGAATCCCCATTGTCATGTGATAAAAATTTGGGCTCTTGGCAACTGGCTCATATTGGTGATGGTTGTATTGTCCTGGGGTCACGTGACAAATATGAGCAGAACCGAAGTCATGTTGGATGGCCATTGAATTAAATAAGGAAGTGTCTCAAACACAGTAGCTCTGCCAAATAAGGAAGTGTTCCAGTTGTGCACAAGAGAGAAAAAAACAGAATGAGGTTAGAACGATGGGGAATTGTAATAAAGTGCTGAGGTGTCAGAAACCGTGTAACCGCTTTTGCTAGATAGGGAAACGCATAAACCTTCGAAATATATATGTGTCAATTTGAAAACAGAAAGAATGTGAGCCAAGCCCTCGTACGAGGGGGCGGACAGTTAGGGTATAAAAATGCTGCCTGAATTTTGCTCTGTGTTCCTTCAATGCCTGAGGGAACCCGCCTCTGCAGACGCGTAATAAACCTTGTTTTCCTTGGAGCAACGAATCTTTTGGTGGTCTTTTCATCAGTTCCACCTCACACAAGCAAAGCCAATGGGGAAGCCAAGTTCGCTTAATAACCGCATGCTTCATTTAACAATCGCTGTGATTCATTGAATGGCAGTGGCAAATACGATCATAGAACGGGGCAAAACTCAAAAAGTGCCTTGCTTAACAGGAAATTTTGAGTTCAGTTGTCAAGGAGTTCATAAGTCAAGGACTACCTGCATCTAAGAAAGGTTTGCACAGTCTGCATCTTCTTTTGTCCTCTGTTTCAGGGACATTTTTACAGTCACCTAATTCCAGAAATAATCCTGCCCTCCTTCCTCCTATTATGAGTCAGAGTCCTTATGATATCCCTGTCAATTTTGTACTGAGTTGTTTTTCATTACCCTCAGGCCTCGTCCCAAGTCGATTGCTTTCAGATAGAATATCGATTTGACTTTTGCAATACACATATGGAGGAAGAAGACCTTCTGAAAGTTGAAAATACCAAACTTCTGTTCATATGGTTCATAAGTGAAACTGTTAAGCTTCAAGGTGTAATGTCATATAACGGAGGTCTGTGCTCTTTTGTCATATCTTATGTGCTACCAAGGTGAGGGCTACAGCCCATTTTTGGTCTTTTGGGGGAGCCATGGGTGATGCTGTATCTATTTACCAGAAGAGCTGATTCCATGGATCGATCCTTGTCCATCAGGCATTATAAAATTCGTAGTTCTCTTAAATTACTGGAATGGAATGGAATGGAAGAGAAGGGAAGGGAAGGGAAGGGAAGAGAAGAGAAGAGAAGAGAAGAGAAGAGAAGAGAAGAGAAGAGA
>BLBF01000056.1:13991469-14003780 GCA_015471245.1 Laticauda colubrina
AGAAGAGAAGAGAAGAGAAGAGAAGAGAAGAGAAGAGAAGAGAAGAGTTGGAAGGGACCTTAAAGGTCTTCTAGTTCAACCCCCTTTTCAGGCAGGAAGTCCTATATTTTTTAGGCAAATGTTGTCCAACCTCTTCTTGAAAACATCCAGTGATTGAGCATTCACAACTTCTGAAGGCAAATTGTTCCAGTGATTAATTTTTCTCTCTGTCAGAAAACTTATCTTTAGTTCTAGGTTGGTTTTCTCCCTGATTAGTTTCCACCCATGGCTTCTTGTCCTGCCTTCAAATGCTATGGAGAATAGGTTGACTTCCTCTTCTTTGTGGCAGCACCTGATATATTGGAAGAGTGCTATCATGTCACCCCTAGTCCTTCTTTTCATCAGACTAGACATGCCTAGTTCCATACCTACCGTTCTTTGTATGTTTTAGCCTCCATTCCCCTAAAGAATGTGTTGGCCTGAGAATCTTTTTTGTCCTTTGTTGTTTTGATATTCAAGCTTGCTTTGGGATGTTAGTTTTTGATATTCAAAAAAAATGAATCTCAATTGCTAAGATTACTTAATTACAGAATAACAGAGTTGGAAGATCTGTGGAGGTTCTCAACCATCCAGGTCTGAGTATTTACTAGCCAGATGCCCTTCCTGTCACCACTGTAGAGTTATATTCAACAGATATAGTCTCATTGTGCCCAGAGAGAAATATCTGCCTCTAGCTAGGAGCAAATGCACAGCCTCCTAATTGGCAAGAGCTCCACCTCTAGGCCACCACTCCACTCTTGTGTTTATGTAATGAGCCCAAGCTAATTCCCTACTTGATCCCTCCTTCCACTTGGGATGGTTGCTCTCCAACAGGTAACCACAACATTGGGGCATCTGCAGTACATTGTGTATTCAGTGAAAAATCTTTAAAAGTTCCATCTCTGAAAGCACACCTACAGATGAAAAGATAATAAAAAATTAGAATGTGCTGAATTGGACAGGTTAACGATGGAACTAACAAAAGAAGATTAACAAAAAAGAAATAAATACAGGTATAATGATATTTGTAAGAATATATATATTGTAAGCAATATCACTATCGGATTGTACATGACTTTAGATTAAAACGTATTGAGAGAATAATGTATAAAGTATAATAGAATAGAATAACAGAGTTAGAAGGGACCTTGGAGGTCTTCTAGTCCAACCCCCTGCCTAGGCAGGAAACCCTACACCATTTCAGACAAATGGTTATCCAACATCCAAGTGTTTTGGTATAACTATGAAAACAATAGTTATAATTATGACTTACAATATTATGTACTTAAAAGAGACTACACTGTATGACTATGAGAATGATGGTTATAACCAGGGTGTATAATATGATGCATATCTAAAAAGGACTTGATTTAGCCAGTACACTTCTGTTGCAAAACTGGAAATGTGATGTATAATAAAAGAAAGTGAACAATAAAAATATTTTTTAAAAGCTCAATCTCTCTGAAATGGGGATGAGTGAAGAAAATAGCACACTATCCAGCCAAATTTGGATGCTCCTTTCTCTATTAGTGGAACATTAGCCTTTGATCATGCTGAAATCAGCAGTAACCCAATGTATTTAATCTTAAATGGATTGGGGCCATTATGATAGCTAGTTCCCAGTCTAAATGACCAGTTCTTGCCTTTTATGAAATGAGAATGCCTAAGTACTAAACATGCACTCATTTGCATACATCAGGGAAGAAAGATTAGATTTATCAGCATTTTATAAAGAAATAGATGTCCTTGAAGGATGGCCTTGGAAAGAAGAGGGCAAGCAGTAAAAGGTAGTCCTATTAATCACAGTCACCGTTTCAAAGTCGAAATAATAAATAAATAAACACTGCCGCATCATGATCTTGCATTAAAGGGTTATTCTGGGTCACCCCCATATTAAACATAATCATATGGCTGTCAAAAGCAATGACACCAGGGTGTTCTTGAAAAAAAAATAACTGGGAGCATATTTCTCCTAAACTACACTATATAATGATGCTTTGAGGTAAAGAAGGAAAGGAGGCAGAGGAATTATGGACAGCTTATGTGGCTAAAACTGGCCTTTGAGTTGACTTTTATCTGAGGAAATGTTGTTTATTTGGTGCTGAAACATCCTTTCCTAGGTGGGTGTTTGCATATGTATTGGAGTACAATTTTACAGAATTTTCTGCCAGCAAAATTGTTGGCCAGACTGGCTAAGAGGCATGCAATCTCAACACAACAGCAGGGCAACATGGTGTGTGTGTGAGAGAGAGGGAGAATGTGTTTGTGTATATGTGTGTGTGTGTATGTCTATACTATCTATCATCTATCTATCTATCTATCTATCTATCTATCTATCTATCTATCTATCCCCATACTTACCTACCTAAATAAATACATACATACATACACAGATAGCATGTGTAACTTTAATGTGACAGACGTAGTTCAAAAAGAGAATGATCCTATTTCTTCATTTGATAGGTTTATGTCCAACTTCTCATCTTTAAACTCAAAAGTCACACAGATTGAAAAAGTATCTCTCTTAAAATCATCCAACAAGCATTCATAGATGAATTTGGCCTTCTTTGCCATTACCATTCTCTGGTATTCTATTACACCATTGCTTTTATCACAGACTGACTTACTGCTTGGAACCTCATTCCTGGATGCTACTCAAAAGAGAAATGTGTCTTTTAGGCCAAAAAATATCTTGTACTCCTGATGTATGATCCCAGGCATAAGGAACTAGACTACTCTAAATGCTCCTCAGGTTGAAACGAACAAGTTCTTTAAAATGAAGGATTTGCAAAAGTGAACTGAAGTGCTAAGTCAACAAGCACTATAAAAAAATAGGCA
This sequence comes from Laticauda colubrina, assembly GCA_015471245.1. NCBI lineage: Eukaryota > Metazoa > Chordata > Lepidosauria > Squamata > Elapidae > Laticauda > Laticauda colubrina. The sequence continues at coordinate 13,994,326 of BLBF01000056.1, forward strand.
AAATATAGAAGAAGATGAACCTTTTAAAATATTTTTTTTATCCTTCCTTTATATCTTTTTATCTTTCCTTCATTACTTTCTTCTTGTCTTGAAAATATTTGGAAGTCTTGCCTTTTATGAACAGTAAATTTATTTTTGAGTGGATAGTCACACCAGGTTGGCAATATTTTCTTCATTGAAACTTCACTCAGTATTTAAGGCAATGAACATAACCAAATACTCCTGCCTCCTCCTATTTCCCCCACAATATCAAGTCTGTGAGGTGAATTTAGCCAAGTGACTAGTCCAAAGTGAGCCAACTGTCTTTCATATCTAAGGCTAGAACCAGCGGTGGCATTCTACCAGGGGTGGGATTCAAAATTTTTATCAACCAGTTTGTGGGCATGGCTTTGGTGGTGGACATGGCTTGGTGGTCATGTGACTGGGTGGACATGGCTTGATGGTCATGTTATTGGCTGGGTGTGGCAAACTCAATATCATTTACATCGAGGCACACATCTCCTCGCCTGGCCTCTCAAGACCGTGGGGTTGTTGCAACAGTCGTAAGTGTGAAAAATGATCATAACTCACTTTTTTCAGTGCCATTGTAATTTTGAATGGTCACTCCACACAACCAAAGTACCAACAAAGGAGGGGGGAAAAACTCCAGAGACATTCCTGAGATAGGAAGTCTAGTCCTGCCAAGAATGTAATAAGGGTTAATGGAGAGGCCGTTTCTGTAAGCAACACCAGAATGTTTCCTTCCTGCCTTCCTTACAGGATTAGGCCAGTAATTTCTTCTAACAACCGGTTCTCTGAACTGCTTAAAATGTTAACAACTGGTTCTAGCGAATAGGTGCAAACTGGTAGAATCCCACCCTACCAGTTCAGACCAGTTCGGGCAAACCAGATGTTAAGTTTTCATCTGGTTCTCCAAACCAGTATTTCAACTGACCATCTGGCCCCACCCACCCTGTCCCACCACTCCCAGGAGTCTCCATGTGATGCAGGGTCTGTGCAGAGGTTTGGGAGGAGGAAAAATGGGCCTTCCGAAAGTCTACAGAGTCTGGCGGAAGCCGTTTTCGTCCTCCCAGAGGCCTCCAGACCTTTGGGAGGGTGCAAAACAGCCCTCCCAGAAGTTCCGGTAGGCCACGCCCGCCATGGCTACATACCCCCAGCAACCAGGCAGCAAACCAGTTGCTGGGATTTTTGAATCCCGCACTGACTAGAACTCACAGTCTCTTGCTTCCTAGCCTAGTACCTTAACCACTAACTCAAATTGGCTCCATTTCTGGACAAACCAGGAGAAAATCATTTTCATGTGCTCTTTGAAATCAAATCCCATCTACGAGGGTTCTCCTTATTTAGCAATAAATCAGATTAGTTTCATGTATACATTCCTTTGCATAAACATTAAATGTTGAGATTTTTGTGGTGAGAAGTTGTTTTTAGTGGCACCAGAAAATATCTTTGTGGTTTAGTGGGTCAGCAGCTCTGGCTCTCAAAATAAAAGTGGAGTCAAGAAGCTCCATTGAAATAAAAGTCTAATAAAGCATTGGGAAAAGAGAAGCAGCAAAACTAAAATTTCCCACTTCGTTTTGTAGCATTGCCTATTTTACAGGGACGTGTGAGACTTCTCCCTGGTGCTAGAGGAAGACATTATTTATTTCTCCCTGCTTTGAAAAAAATTAGAAGTCTTGTCTTTGATTTGCAATGAATCTACTTTTGAGTAGATAAGGCTCCCAACTGGATTCTAGAGTCGCAAGAGATTAACAATATTTTTTTAGTGAAATTTCATCCCTCAACTGTTTATTTAATTAAATAGCATTCATTTTTGTACAAGTCCCATATTATATCATAGTATTTCCTCTGCTTTGATCTGAAATGAGGCAGGGCAACTTGTAATGTAGTCTATAGCTCCTTGTTTTATAGGTTAGGGAATATGGCACCATGTAAGAGAAAAAGACCTATCACAATTTTAGTCACATTATGTCTGAGATGAAGGCTGAATATAGAATATAGAATAACAGAGTTGGAGATCTTCTTGTCCAACCCTCTGCCAACCCTATCCCATTTCAGACAAATGGTTATCCAATCTCTTCTTAAAAACTTCCAGAGTTGGAGCATTTACAACTTCTGGAAGCAAGTTGTTCCACTGGTTTATTGTTCTAACTATCAGGAAATTCCTCCTTAATTCCAGGTTGCTCCTCTCCTTGATTAATTTCCACCCATTGCTTTTTGTCCTGCCCTCAGGGGCTTTGGAGAATAGCTTGACTCCCTCTTCTTTGTGGCAACCCCTGAGATATTGGAACACTGCTATCATTTCCCCCTGGTCCTTCTTTTCGTCAAACTAGACATACCCAGTTTCAGCAACCGTTCCTTATATGTTTATCCTCCAGTCCCCTAATAATCGTTGTTGCTCTTCTCTGCACTCTTTCTAGAGTCTCAAACCCCACTCCTTTACCCTCAAACTAACCTCTACTGACCTCACCCCATTCCTAAGAGATGTGTAAGGGGCATGCATAAGTGTACAATCGTGCCTACCGTCCTCTCCTATTGTCCCCAATTATTAGTTCCTATTTCTTGTATTTAAACTTATGTTTATGCTTGTTTCTGTTATATTGTAAGCTTTTGACAAATACATAAATAAAATAAATAAATCATTTTTACATTTTTGGGTACATTTGGACTGGTTATACCTTCAATTGCCAATCTTTCTCTTCCTAACAACCCCTGTAAATTCCATCTGATCTATTCATGGAAACAGAATATAAAGCAATGTTTCTCAACCTTGGCAACCTTAAATGTGTGGACTTCAACTCCCAGAATTCCCTAGATCAACTGTCCCATGGAATTCTGGGAATTTAAATTCATTTAAGTTGCCAAGGTTGAGAAACACACATTCAGAAACCCTGATTTAAAGAGTCTCCAAATGATTTTGATCTTGAAGAACTCTGTGGTGAACAGACTTGATTTGCCCTAACTGGACTAAAGTGAGAATCTGTAATGATGTGTCAGATTTCACACTTTGTCAGAATTATGCTCCCCAGTTCTCGGTTCAAAGCATCCAACTTTCACTTGAAACGTTTCTCTGAAATGTATATTTATTTTGATTGCACATTCCTAAATATCTGTTTAAATCTGATTTTTTAAAACATTTCAGATTAATTGAAAAGCAGAACAAAAGAACTGAAGAATGAATTCATGCAAAACGGACTGAATATAAAGAAACTGGCCTGCCTAGTTCTGAATGAACAATGAATCAATTTATAACATTCAGAACTCTAGCATTAATAGTAACAATTGGGACCCATTAGTTTTTATGTTTAATTCATTATAAAAATGCACACTATCCTTGATTCTTCTTTGTTGCAAAAAATCTAGATATACTCCCATTAGAAAGCAATGCGGTTAACAAAATAACATTTCTTCTACTTTCCAAAGACCATAGATTAATATTATTCTATTTGTCTGTCTGTCTTTCTGTCTGTCTGCCTATCAATCCATCTGTCTCTGTCTACATCTAACTAACTAACTAACTAACTAATCTTTCAAAGTTAATCTAATATTTTTAAGAAGAGATTGGACAATCATTTATCTGAAATTTTATAGTTTCCTGCTTGAGCAGGGAGTTGGACAAGAAGTCTCCCAAGGTCCCTTCCAACTCTGTTATTCTATTATTTGATTTATCAATTCATTCAGTCATTTATTCCTTCAGTCATTTAAATCAGAGGTCTCCAACCTTGGCAGCTTGAAGCCTGGTGGACTTCAATTCCCAGAATTCCCCAGGCAGCTTTGATCTAAAATACATTGCATAATGATGAATGGTTTACAGCAACCTACAAAAAAACCCAAAGCAGACATTCATGAAACAATTTCACACCACCAAACATTCCCATGTTTCTGTCCCAAATCCAGTTCCAATGCTTGGGATAAGACCTGGGTCTTAAAGGCTTTTAGCGAGGGCAGGAGGGCCTAAGCCAGTGGTGGGATTCTACTGGTTTGGACTGGTTCAAGCGAACCAGTAGTTCTAGTGATCATTTGGCCCTGCCCACCCACCTCTGCCATTTTCCTGTGCTTTATTTCCTTGTTTTTGAGCTCAACTGATTTGCGCGGCAGAGAGGTTTGCCATGCATCAGCTGTTTTACTCACTGAGGCTGCAGTAGAAGGTGAGTATTGTAACTGAAAATTGGCCTTTTTAAACACTGTGTATGCATGCGAACCATTGTTGCACTGGTTGAATCACATCATTGCCCTCAGCATCTCAAACTGTTCAATGTAGCACGTGTATTTTTTTCTGAATTAAACTACATGATGATGATATGATTATATTGTCCATTCAGTTGTGTCTGACTCTTGGTGATTCTATGCATGACATGCCCTAGTTGGTGTCTGATTCTGAGGGGGAGATTGAAGAGCTGACAGTGAGAGTGTGGCTTTGGTGGCTGTGAAAGAAATGGGGGAAGGGCATTGTGACTGGCATTCAGAGGAAGACCCAGGGCCACCCCCTCTTCATCCGAGAGAACACAGGGAGGAACGGATAAGGGAGAAACATGGCTTTTGGAAGAGAAAAGGGTCCTGATCCCTTTCAGCTGGGAGAACAGGATATAAGAAGGGCATTTGCACATAGCACCTTGCTGGAAGCAAAGTGTGCATTATTTTTGTAGAGGCTTATTTGGGTTTTGGCATCCTCCCAACTGTGTGTGGTCCATTATCTTTTGGAAGTCTGCAATTTATTATCCTGGCTTGTCATGTTAATTACTTCAGCGTTGTTTGTGTTGATTTATTTTATTTCTAATTTATCTGCACTTTGGGTTCGGACTGCATTTCTTCCCTTTGTAGACTGTTTTTGGAAGAGTTTGATTTCCAGCCAAGGATAACTGGACATTGGGGGCCAAGTTGGAGGTATTAAAGGGACTTTACCCATTTTTGTGACTTTATTGCTTTTGTGCCATGCCCTGGGTCATCACAATGCACCTGGCCTCTCCACATCTTTCAATCTTGCACTAATTTTTATCTTGTTCTGTTTTTTTGGCTGGTGTCAACTTTGAGAGTGTCCAGCCACTGTGTTCTTTGATGGCCTGGTTTTCTTTTACCGAACTCTTCCCAGCCTAATTGCTTCCTTTGTTGAATTCTCCTGTGTGACATGGTCAAAGGAAGTAAGACGCAGTTTTGTGATTTTTCCTTCCATTGACATGTCTAATATTACACTCTCCAGTACTTCCTTGTTGGTCACCTTTGCTGTTCAACAATTAAAGTACATATTTTTCCCATAGCTCTTAGCCAGTGGTGAGATTCAACTTTGTTTTACCACTGGTTCTGTGGGCAGGGCTTGGTGGGCATGCTTTGCATGTGCGCACTGAGGGTTTGCTACTTACCTTCTCCTGCAATCCTTGGACTCTCCCTGTGTCTTCAACAGCTGATGCGCGGCAATCTGTTGTGACGCGTGAAGCAGTTGAGCTTCAAAAGCAGGAAATAAGGGTCAGTATAGACCCAGGGTGGGTGGGAGAGCACAGCAGTTGATCGTCAGAACAAACAAATTCACTCAGAGATGGTCCTCGGAGCTACCAGTTCAACCGAACTGGGCCAAATTGGTAGATTACCACCCCTGCTCTTAACCTTCTTCCCTATCCACCAAAGATGCCTTGGGAGTGATTATATTTCTGGCATATGTTTGACATGCCATTATACCCTTTTGAACAGTTATATAAATGAAGTTTCTATCATCGGATTGTACACTTTAAATGAATGGTATAGACACTGTCTTTGTCCCTTTTACTGCCGGTAACTGTTTCACACTGCCATTCGAGTTTCTTCACACTTTGCTCCCTGGGGTTGGAATGGAAGAAGGAAGGAGGATAACTGATGGGAGAATTGGCATTCCAGCTGTTTCCCCTGATCCTTGTTGCTTCCTTGATGTACTCGCTTTTGCAGTGGGTTGTTCTCACCAGGGAAGTATCTCCTGTTTCATAGGTATAGAGGAAGTGCTGCACAAAAGTCTTTGTACTGTATCGTCTGGAACCACAATTGAGCTAAACTTTATTGGCTCCTGTTGTAAAAGATCTCTGGAAGCATCAAAGCTTTGTGGGAACACCAGATATGCTATCTACCTCGTGTTGGGAGCATTCTTCCTGTATGGTCTGAGATGACACCACAAACTTGGTCTCTTTATCCTGTAATTATGGGTAACTGTAGAACAGGGGTGTCAGACTCAATTTCACTGAGGGCAACATCAGGGGGTGATGGGGTAGCATGGCCGGAACGCCATGACGAGCTCAATATCACTTGTGTCAGGAGCACCTGCAAAGGGGAAACATTTCTCCTTTTGTTTTGTTAGCCCTCTGCCAGCAAAGATAGAATTTGTGGGGCCAAGCATGTCCCCTCCAGGGCCCTGTTTTTGAGAGCGACAGCCTCATGCAGCCCTCTGCCAGTTAAAATGGAGTTCAGGAGCCATGCATGGTCCCTCCAGCCACCATTTTTGAGCCCAATGGCCTCCTGCAGACCTCTGCCAGTGAAAATGGAGCTCGAGGCACCACCACCTTGAGCTCCATTTTCACTGGTAGATGACTGCAGGAGGCCATCCCAGCCAAAAACGGGGCCCAGGGGGCATGTGCACACACCCCAAGCTCTGTTTTCGCTGGCAGAAGCACTGCAGGCTGGTCATTCAAGGTTTCCAAGGAGGCCCTGCAGGGCAGATATAAGCATCCCATGGGCCAGATCTGTCTTGCAGGCCTTGAGTCCCCCCCCCCCCCTCTGTAGAAGAAGAAGAGGCAGAGTCTGGGAGCAGAGTCAAGAGAGGAATCAGTCTGGAGTTGTTACGTTTCCAAAAGTGGTCCAAGGTCAACCCCTCTTGAATACAGTTGACTCTTATCTAGAACTATATTAGTGCTAATTGTTAGTTCATTAAATTCTTCAGTATAGGCAGGAACAATAAATTAAGTTCTGAACTGGAAGAAAAAGTAAAAAATTGTATTTATTTAGTTATTTACCAAGCACATCTACATCATATTAAAGTAACCAAACTATTTTTACATGGCATGTCACAACTTTTGAACACCCCTCATGTTAGGAAATTGAAAATTTGACACGCCCTAAAACATGTGGTTCTAATTTTCCACACCTGACAATAACACAAGGTATCACATTCAGATTAAAGTGATCTAATATGTTTCCTATTTGAACTTCAACACTTAAATTAATGAACAGTGTGTGGGACATTAGGCACTCTTGATTCCTAATGAAGGTTTACAGTAGAGTATCTGGTGTGAATATGGCCACAGTTTAAAACTCTGCAGGGCATCAAGTTGTCTATCCCAAAATATATCATTGTTCAGGCTAATATATATATATAGTTCAGGATAAGAGCATATATAATTAGGAGGAGGAAACTAACTAAATGCTATTATCTTTTAGTAGCGAGTGTACACTTGACTTATTATAATTTGTACCACTGCTTGATTTCATCCATCCCAAACCTTGAAATTGGAGAAATTGAACATAGAATAATAGAATTGGAGGGGACCTTGGAGATCTTCTAGTCCAGCCCCCTGCTCAAGCAGGATACCCTATACCATTTCAGACAAAGCCTCTAGTGATGGAGCCTCTAGTGATGGAGCACACACAAATTCTGAAGGCAAGCTGTTCCATTGGTTGATTGCTCTCATCATTAGGAAATTTTTCCTTAGTTCTAGGTTGCTTCTCTCTTTGGTTACTTTCCATCCATTGTCTCTTGTCTTGCTTTTTTGAAGAACAAAATAGACTAGTCCCTGGAAAGGCTGTTCCAGGCTACTCTCTCATGAATTGAGAATGGATAGTTATGAACCGACGTCCTTAACCTCTGAGCTTGATTCAAAGAGGGAGCAAGCATTTGTTTTCCTTGTCTTCATGTATCTGTTTATGTAGCTTCTTAATCATAGCCATCTCCCTGGCCGCAGTGATCTTGGAGGGTCACTAATGAACAGTTAGATCTATGGGGGAGATTATGGGTCAGCCAGGTCTCGTATGAAGTTTATTGGCAACAAAACAAATGGGAAGAATGGTCATTGGGCATTCATGTCACAAGTCATTGGAACTGAGTTTTCTCTCCCTGTGCTCTCACAATTGTTGTTGCAACCTTCAGTATAAGTGAGAAGGCAACACTAGTACACACATGCTAGTATATCAGTTGATAAATGTCTATGGAGATGCTCAGTCATCCAGGCCATGGTTCTCCCAAAGGTGCTTTTTTTCAAGAGGCAACTGGACTTTCTGGTTTTTCTTTGAAGACATTTTTCTTCTCATTCAGGAAGCTTCTTCTGCTGAGGAACATTAATAAACTCTCCAAAAACCATTTGTGTGTGTTTGTGTTTGTGTTTGTGTGTGTGTGTGTGTGTGTGTGTGTGTGTGTGCATCTGTGAGTAAGTGGGGCAGCATATCTTTCTGTATTCAGAAAACATCATAAGTCATGGTTTGCACAATTGTGCTTTATTGAATGCACCATCACTGATTGGATCCACCCAAGCCACGGAGCATGGTTTATAATACCCAAAGCAAAATGATACTACCTACTAACTTAAAGTGTATAAGAAAGAGAAAACAAAGACAATTCAACTTTTGTTAGTCTTCCTTATAGCTCAGGAGGTCTCTACAACTGATATTGGTTACAATAGTGGTTATTAAGTTCCCTTAATTTTATAACATTATTTCAATTACTTTATTGTATTTTTCTTTGGGTATTTTTTTTTAAAATTAGCTCTCTTGATAATATAGTAGACACCTTGGATTTAATCTATTTATTTAAAACATTTATGTCTCACCTTTCTCCTTAACAATTTCAATGCAATTACATTCCAGAAGAAAACAGATTATGAGAAAATCCATATAAATTGAAGAGCAACTATCCAAAAGCAGTCTATTAATAAATTAGGTACTGCCTTAAATTAGAAATACAGTATTGATTGCATGGACATCGGCAGGCTCTGTGCGAAAGAATAACAAGTGGGATGATGTTAACATGCAAAAGACAGAACTTTCATACTTGCATCTGAGATCAAAATGTCAATGCAGTGATGTTTTGAGAGAGGAATCATTTTGCCATCATTGTAGCTCATTATGGATGCTTTTGGAAAAGACAATGATGGAGGTCTAAACAGATCTAATAAACAATGGATGATCTAAATAGAATTAATTCTAAGAAGGGAGGTGCTGGGCAGATAATAGACATTCAGTTTTTCTCCCAAACTAGGTATTATTGTTGTGTGAAGAGTAGCTCTATCTATCTATCTATCTATCTATCTATCTATCTATCTATCTATCTATCTATCTATCTATCTATCGATCTATTATCTCTCAATCTATCATCTGTCAATCTATCATCCACCTACCTTATCTGCCCTAATTCTTTCTTTCTTTCATCTATCTATCATCTATCATCCACTTACTGTATCTGCCCTATCTATCTATCTATCTATCTATCTATCTATCTATCTATCTATCTA
>BLBF01000056.1:14022818-14043400 GCA_015471245.1 Laticauda colubrina
TCCTTCCTTCCTTCCTTCCTTCCTTCCTTCCTTCCTTCCTTCCTTCCTTCCTTCCTTCCTTCCTTCCTTCCTTCCTTTTCTTCTTTTTCCTTCCCTCCTCCATGGTGCCTCCTGAGCCCCATTTTCAGCTGCATTGGCCTCCTGCAAACCTCTGCCAGTGAAAACAAGCCCCATTTTCACTGGCAGAAGGCTTCAGGAGGCCGTTGCAGCAGAAAATAGGACCGGAGAAGGCCACGTGTGGTCCCCCCGAGCTCTGTTTTGCTGGCAGAGGGCTGCAGGAGGCCGTCACGACTGAAAATGGAGTCTGGGAGGGCCGTGCGCAGCCCTTCCAAGCTCCATTTTCGCCAGCAGAGACACCGCGAGCTGCTCCTTTGTTGTTTACTGGGTGAAAATTTACCCCCATTTACCCCCATGGGCCAGATCTAAACATCCTGTGGGCCAGAATTTAACAGTCCTGACTTAGAACAATCAAGCCATCCCATCACACTGGATGTTGCTTTTCCTGTAGGTGTCCACAGAGGACAGAACTCAGCTGCAAGGAAAAGAACTGATAATTTAAGAGTGGCTAAAGTCAAAGGCACTGAAGGGCTGAGTGTGAGATTAACTTGAATAGATGTCTCTCTGTATCTACTCTACTAAAATAAAAGTATAGTACATACTATACTATATAGTATAGTACATTCTATACTATAATAAAAATAAAGTTCTTTCCTCAAAGGTAAAAAAATATATACCAAACTCAGCTTCAAGAAAACCTATGAGATCTGTCACTTGTTAAAACCATTTTTTAAAAGGAAGCTTTCTGAATGTATGAGCATATTTGAAAATAAAATCATCTGATGACCAATAAGAAATATTGGATTGAAAATGCGAGATCATATATAATATAATTGTAATTGAAGACTACCAAATGGAAGCACAAAAAAATTTGTAAAACAACCGACACACTGTATGCATATATATGGAAGATGGCCTGATGTTTTTATGTTTTGTTTGTTTATGTTTGTTTTAAAAACCAATAAAAAATCATAAAAAATCATAAAAAAAAGAAAAAAAAAGAAATCATGCAGAAGCAAAAAGCTCAGTTTCTGAACACTAAAACTATCTACCTTTGAATATTTTATGGGCTGTATCCCTCTTCCATTTTTCAAGCTTTGACCATAAAGCTGAATTTTTTTTATGCAAGAAAGGTAACAATGTATTTCATTATCATATTAAGCCCATGTCACACTGAACCAACGGATGCAAAGAGGATGTAAAATGGACAAAAAACCTTGCCATCCGTTGGTTAACGCGATGTATCCGTTCTGTACTCACTGCCTCCATTTTGCTTCCTCTCTATCCGTCCAGCATCCGATTATGGATGTTTCATCCACTCCAAGAATTTTGGGCTGCCTAAAACTTTTGCGCGGAAAATGTATCCAGTTCGTCCGTTCTGCATCCGCTACGCATCCACTATATCCACTAGGCGTCCGCTATGCATCCGCGCAACTCCATCCGCTCCAGCGGTAAATGGATGCAGGGAGGAAGCGGAACGGATGCAGAATGGATGCAGAACGGATGCCTAATGGATGCAGCATGGAAACAAAGCGTTTAAAACGGAAAAAACGTTAGCAGAGGGGACCTATCTCGGATATTAAGGATGTCTACAGGATGCCTACAGGATGCCTAGAGGATGCCTAGAGGATGCAAAGGGACACCTATACTGCCTATAAAAAGGGGGAGCAACTCGCCTGCTTCGCACTTTCAGACCAGCAGCCCAGCGGTGCAGACCTCTACAGCCTTCATCTGCCTCTTCCTCTTCCACAGCATCCAGTCATGTCCACCGTGGATTGTAACAAAGTCCTTTCGGCAGCCACCATGGTTCTGCAACAGTGCGAAGCCATCTGCAGGCTCTGTGAACACTACTGCGAGAAGAAAAGGAGCCACCCAAAAAGAGTCTGGGTCCGAAGATGGTTCGCCAGTAGAGCGGAGGACGGACTGTACAACAAGTTGATGGTGGAGCTCAGGAGCGAAGACACTCGGGCCTTCCAGAACTTCATGAGGATGCCTCCAGCCATGTTTGACGAAGTTGTGCAGCGGCTGACACCCAGGTTGACCAAGGCAAACACCAGCTTCCGGCCCAGCCTGGAACCTGGGCTCAAGGTGGCACTCACTCTGCGCCACCTGGCCTCAGGGACCTCCTACAGGAGCATGCAGAATGGCTGGAGGGTGCCATCCAACACCATCAATATTGTGGTCAGAGAAGTGGTGCAGGCCATCATCGAAGAATACAAGGAGGAGCTCCTCCAGTACTCCTCCACTGAAGAAGGATGGAAGAAAGTTGCAGAGCAGTGATATCAGAAGTGGAACTTACCCCACACCGTTGGAGCCATAGATGGGAAGCACGTGGCCTGCAAATTTCCAGCCAAGTCGGGGTCCACTCATTTCAACTCCAAGGGCTTCTTCAGCATCATCCTCTTTGCCATGGTCGATGCTGACTACAAGTTCATGTACATCGATGCTTCAGGCAACGGCTCATCTTCGGATGCCCAGGTATACAACACCAGTGACCTCAAGGAGGGGATGGAACGCAACCTCATCGTGGGCTTCCCAGATCCAGAACCCCTGCCCAACGACACACAAGATGTGCCCTACTTCATCGTGGGGGATGACGACTTCTCCCTCACAACCTACCTCATGAAGCCCTACACCTCCAGACTCCTCACCCGTGAAGAGAGGATCTTCAACTACAGGCTGTCCAGGGCAAGGCGGGTGGTGGAGAACGCCTTTGGCATCCTGGCCAACAGGTTCCAGGTACTTCTCACCACCATGCAGCATTGCCCAAAGACCATGAAGAGGATCATGGAAGCTTACTGCATCCTGCACAATCTCATGCGCACTCGCTACCCAGTCTTGCAGAACAGGCTCGTGGACCTCCAACAAGGCAATGGGGTCATGGAGCCTGGGGAATGGAGGCAAGGGCGAAACCTGATCGACACTGAGGATGTGCAAGGCCCCAACAGAGCCTCAAATGAAGTGAAGAAGCAGTGCAACCTCCTGAAACACTGGTGCAACTCCCCAGCTGGAGCAGTGGAGTGGCAAGACAGGATGGTAGATGCTTAATGGATGCTTTCTTCAGCCTGTCTCATCACACAGATGAGATTGGGCCATGTATGTTTGGTTGGCCTACAATGAACAGGGCGTTTAATAATGAGTTGTGTTTATGTTGACATGTGTGGATAATTATTACATTATTATTGATAATAAAGGGCCGTAGGTGTGGCACCTGGGAGGGTGGACCATACAGTCCCACTATGCTTGCACTGGAGGTTTATCTATTCCACAGGTATCCTAACCCATCCCAAAGCTATCCTTACCCATCCCACAAGCATGCAAAGGCTTAAACCATTTCTAACAGTTTCCAGCAAGACTTTATCAAAAAAAAAGAAACGAAGCAAGTGTATGAATCAAAAATAGACTTTATTAACAAGAAGCTATAAAACAAAAATGAGTCTCTGGCACTCCTCTTGATCACTCAGTCTCATGGGTGAAGGGTCCAGGTGCTGTGGAGGTGGCTGGTGCTGGAGTGCTTGTCATCAGCTCCTCCAGAAGCAGAAGCCCCAGCCCCAGAAGAGCAAGCCCATGCTGCAGAAGCCCCAGAAGAACCAGAGTGAGGGCCAGGGGGCGGGATGGTAGCCCTGTCCCTCTTGCCAGGGCTGCCAGCAGATGGCTGAGGCTTGCTGTGCTTCCGCATGGTTGTAGGGTTGCTGGCTGGCAGGGAGGCTGGCAGGAAGGTTGGCAAGGAGGCTGGCACCAAGGCTGGCAGGGAGGCTGGCAACAAGGCTGGCAGCATGGCTGGTAGGCAGACATGAACCAAGGCTTGCAGGAAGGCAGGCAGCAAGGCTGGCAGGGAGGCTGGCAGCAAGGCTGGCAGGGAGGCTGGCAACAAGGCTGGCAGCATGGCTGGTAGGCAGACATGCAGGCAGGGCAGGCAAGGAAGTCGATGTTTCCGGCAGCAGGTCTTTCCTCTGAATGGCGTCCTGCTTCCGAGCTGCTTCCGTTATATTCGCGGGTCTGACGCAATGCATCCTCCCCGCATGCGCAATTAACGCCAGGCATCCATTAGGCTTCTGCTGTGCATCTGCTAGGCTTCCGCTCTGCATCCGCTTCATCCGTTCGGTGTCCGCTCTGCTTCCGCTCTTTCCGTTCCACGTCCGCTTTGCTGAGGCCCCCCGGAAGCCCTGCGGATGTGCCACCCGCTCCCATCCACTTCCATCCGCTGGGCTTCCATTCCGCATCCGCTTTGCATCCACCCTGCGTCCTCCCCGCGTCCGTGTTATCCGCTCCGGTTATGCAAATTTTTGCCCCTTTTGAGAGCAAATAACAACGGATGGAACATTTTGCTTGTCCGCTGTGTCCTTTTTGCATCCGTTGGCCAGTGTGACATGGGCTTTAATAAGACTGAAAGTTGCAGGTAAAAGTCAACTGATGAAATAATGAATATAGGTATCTTTTGAAGGCCAGCTCTCTCTTTGCATTGTTTTGGGGTTCATGAGCATCTGTGCCTGACAATAAAATCAGGTTCTGATAGTAAAAATTGCTATGAGGAACATAGGAAGGCAAGTCCTTGCATATTTTTTCTTTATTTTCCATTTTTCTTTTTTAAAAAATGCATTTCTTACACTTTTTGATTTATAGATCTCCTTTTCTTCTTTGCTTTATATAACATTGAATTAGTTTTTAATCAATATACATATGTGTGTGTGTGTGTGTGTGTGTGTGTGTGTGTGTGTGTGTGTGCTGTTCAGCTTCCTTCGGGTATTATCCCACGTCATTGTAGTTGTGCTTTTAAAGTTGTAGCAAGGTTTCGGCAGAATCTCATCTGCCCTCATCAGGTTTCTGTATTGTGTTCGTTTATGAGTTGGACTTTCCCAGCCTTTTCTGTTTTAAATTTGATGCTAGTCTACTGCTGTGCCAGAATGTTTTTTTCTTCATCCAGATTGGTTGGGAGTCTTGGTCTGTGTTTAATGGTCTTGGAGTTTGCTTGGTTTTATTGGTGTTTCTAATATCTTTTGTCTGTTTTGTAGTTTTTTTTGTCTTGATTGGCTGGCAACATTGTGTTTCCTGTATTGGAGGCTTTTAGTGCAGCTTGGCTCCGAGTAAACGGGTGGCTATCATTTATTAGGAAACTAGGTTTCATCTGGGTGCCTGGTTGGGGTGTGTTTGAGCTGGAGGTATGGGGTGGGGGTGTCTGTTTGTGCCCAGGTGTTTGCTTGGCTTGTGGTGTGGAGTTTTTTTGAGTGCAGGCTTCCAGATAATTTACAGTGTGGTGGAATCATCTCTTCTATTCATGCTTTCAGGTCTTTTTTCAATCTCTATGGCTTCTCTGATAATTCTGTGTCTGGGGTTTTCTATAGTGGCTAGGTTTTTAGTGCCATTGAAGTCGATGTTGTGACCTGTGGTTTTCACTAGTTGGACTAGTGAGGACGTGTGTTCCAGCTTTTTTAATGCATTTTTGTGTTCATCGAGGTAGGTACTTATTCTTCTATTGATCTGTCCAATGTATGTGGCAGGACATGATGTGCAGGGGACTTCATATATGCCTTGGTTTTCCTGGTTAATTTTATCTTTGGGGTTTCTTAGGATGGCTGCTATATTTCTGTCTGTTTTGAAGGCAGTCTTGATGTGATGCCTGTGTAATATTTTACTGATTTTGTCTGTAGTACCTCTTATGTAGGGCTCTAGGGGGAGGTGCTCATCTCTGTTTCTAGGTCGAAGAGCAGCGCTGTCCAAAGACGTCTCCATGATCATATAGCTAGCATGACTAAATGCCAAAGGTGCTCAGAATGCTGTTCCCTTCTCACCAAAGTGGTCCCTATTTTTCTACTTGCATTTTTTTTACATGCTTTCAAACTGCTAGATTGGCAGAAGCTGGGACAAGTAATGGGAGCTCATTCCATAACACGGCACTTGGGATTCAAACCACTGAACTGCCAATCTTTCTGATCGATACACATATACATATACATGTACATATACATGCACATTTATTTATTTACTGTATTTATTTATTTATTTGATTGATTTGTCAATTACTTACGAGATAATAGCTATAAGTATAAACATGAGTAAGAATACAAGAAATAGGTACAAATAAATTGGGACAATATGACAGGGATGGTAGGCACTATTGTGCACTTATGCATGCCCCTTACAGACCTCTTAGGAATGGGGTGAGGTCAATAGTGGATAATTTAAAGGGGTGGGGGTTAGAGGATGTAACAACAGAGTCAGGTAGTGCATTCTAGGCATTGATCATTCTGTTGCTGAAGTTGTACCTTCTGCAATCAAGTCTGGAGCAGTTTACATTGAGTTTGTATCTGTTGTGTGCTCTTGTATTGTTGTGGTTGAAACTGAAGTAGTCATTGACTGGTAGGATATTGTAGCAGATTAGGTTATTCTGTTGCACACACACATACACACACACAAACATATATATCAGGGTCATCCCAAAAAACTTTTAGCTATGCACTCTGGGATTAACACCCTTCGAATGGTGTGGAAGTATGAATGGATTCTCCAGGAAAATTGTAGATTACAAGAACCATTTGTACTTCAGTTTGAGATGCAGACAACACTGACTCATTCCCAACACAGGGCAGAAAACATCCTGGAGCCAAGAAGGCTCCACACCCATTTGCACTACTCAGATGACCCTGAGGACACAGATAAACCTCCAAGTGGCCTCAACAACTCTATAAAAGGATGCAAAAATGACCAGCTGATTGCAAGCAGTATAAATCCTTCCATTCCCCACCATCCTGTCAGAGCTGAAGAAGCTTCTTGGATGAGAAGTGAAACGTCCTCGTAGAAAAAACAGGAAAGTCCAGCTGCCTCCTGAAAAAAGCACCTTTGGGATGATATAATGAAGTGTGCTTCATTATTTGTCCTAGTTCCCATAATGTCTAATAACTCTATGAATTATTTCTAAGAAAATAGGGGACACTAATGTACTCAAGCCAGGCCTGTCCATCATTACTTTAGAATACATTGTCATTGGTTGAGAGAAGTAGATATGTCAAGGCCAGAGGTCTCCAAACTTGGCAACTTTAAGACTTGTGGACTTCAACTGCCAGAATTCCAGCATGGTTGTTGAGGAATTCTGAGAGTTGAAGTCCACAAATCTTAAAGTTGCCAAGTTTGGAGACCTCTGGTCTTGTCTAACAAAGAGAAGGTCTAGGCATGCTGTCTTCCAGTACCTGAGGGACCCTCACAGAGAAGAGAGGGTCAACCTGTTTTCCAAAGCACCAAAGGGAAGGACAAGAAGTAACGAGTGGAAGCTTTCCAAAGAGAGCTCCAACTAGAAGGAGAAATTTTTTGACAGCGAGAAATTTCTCATCCAGAACTATCATTCTTATTTTGTTTATCAGATGAACATAATCTTATTCCAAATATTTCCAAAAATGTCAAAGTCTGAACTTTCTGGTGCATCTTGGAGGCTTTTTACCACCTTCTGGGTGGCTGGCATCATTTTTATTTGCCCCTGTTCAAAACAGTGCAACAAGACTTGTACAAACATTTACAATTCATTTATTTCCTGAAGTTTTTGGTTAAGACCTTGCAGGCTTTTCTTCTGATACCTTATAAGTTACCTGCTGGTACCTTATATCTACTTCAATTCAAATTTGATCTGCAATGAAGTGTGGTGTCAGTACCTACATTTGGTTGAGTTCCACAAATGTTAGGCCATGAGATCCTTTAGCTTAGTTGCCACAAAATCCAGAACAGAATATTTCCTTTCTTTGCGGCAGATGGATTGTACACATACAGTATGTTGGGTCCAGTGGTGGAATTCAAATTTTTTAGTACTGGTTTTGTGGGCGTGACTTGGTGGGCATTATGTGGCTTGCTGAGTGTGGCTTGGTGAACATGGCAGGAGAAAATTACTGCAAAATCCCATTCCCACCCCACTAGCCTGCTTTCAAGCTCCATTCTCCTGTGCAGGGCAACAAAAGAAGACCCAGCCGATCAGCTGAGAGTTGGGAGGCAGAGAATAGATGTGGGCAGAGCCAGGCAGAGGTAAGATTTTCCAGTTCTCCGAACTACTCAAGGTTTCTGCTTCTGGCTCTCCAGAACTGGTCAGAACCTGCTGAATACCACCTCTGCTTGGTTCTCAAAACAAAATTAGTTGCTGAGGAACATCTGATGATGTTCCTGTGAAACTAATTCCTTCTCACCGCCTGTGATTTCCACAATTTAACACAGGCTGCAAAATAATCTAAGATGACCTAAATTCATAAAACATTTGACAGCATCTAGTTAAGCCGAGGGGCGGGATTCTGCTGGTTTGGCCCGGTTAGGGTAAATTGGTAGCTCCAAGGATCAGCTGTTGGGCCCACCCACCTGCCCCAGCTCTAGTCTATGCTTTGTATCCTTTTCAAGCACAGCTGATTCGCATGGCACAGTGGATTGCTGCATACTGGCTGTTTAACACAGAGAGATTGCTGGAGGAGGTTAGTAGTAAACTCGCTGCAGGTGCAACCGGTTGAATCGCATCCCTGCTTAAGCCCTGTTGTCTAGGACATGGAAATGTTCAAAGAAAAAGTCAGAAATATAGAACTGGTATTTAAAAACTAAATGAGGCAAAGAAATAAGTAGGCAGATGTCAGGGTTCCAATTGGAGATTATAATTAGGGAAACAGATAAATATAACAAAGAGAGGCTCTGGAGAAAATTATTTTAAACTGATGTATAGATGCTATTAATCTGTTGAATTTAGAACATGATGGGGAATATCAGTAAACAATGAAAATGTAGACAAATTTATAGAGCCTATACTGATATTAGACAATAGTAATGGAATATATGGCAACACTTAAATAATATTCTTTTGTATTGAGATTTTTTTAGGCCAAGGATTAATAGCTACTAATTAGCTGTTATTATTTACAAATGTTTTACCTCTGGAATAATATTCTTTTGTATTGAGATTTTTTTAGGCCAAGGATTAATAGCTACTAATTAGCTGTTATTATTTACAAATGTTTTACCTCTGGAATATTGTACAGTCGATTGGCTGCCAGTCTATTAAATCAATTAATAATACTTAGAATTCAGTTAAGAACTAGAAAATAACAATTTACTGATACTAGAAGAAAGGAAATGAACCATGATTATTTGGAAGTGAGTTAGTGACTTGAAATAGCTAACAATTGTTCTATTGTTCTATTACTGGGTTACACAATAAATTAAAATTGTTACCATACTTTAACTCTTAGGAAGTCAGTTTGTATCCAAATACCTATGAAATAACCAAAAACTATATTTGCTCTGTACTTATGTGCTGCCTAATACAGTTCCACTCACATCTCATAGTCTCCTAAATACATCAGGACTACACATTCCAGAATTCCTAACTAATACTATATTTTATATAAATTGGATGCAAATTATAGTTCCAGTTTGGGGGAAATTGTTCTAACCTGCGATAGTAACACAATTATCTCAAATAAGAAGTTAGAACAAAGACAGAAATCTAGACGATTCCAATTTCCATTTCCAATTATTTTCTTTAACATTAAAAAAAAAGTTTATTCAATTTTTTCCACTTTGATTTTCCAGATATACAGAAATCTATTGTTTTCATCTCATTCTATGACCAATGTAAGCTTCCTGGCTTTCTGTTTCAGTGTGCCAATGTGCTGTTCCCACCCCCATGGCTTCAAGATTATGCAAATCAGCAAAATTAGATGGGCGCTGTCTGTACTTCAGTGTCTTGCCCAGAGGCCTTCTCTTCTCAGACAACACTGCGGGATATTCAATCAAGCAAAGTGGTTGCCGTCAGTCACATCCTTTGAAAGCATAAATAAAGATATACTTTGGAGTCCTGCAGAACACATATGATGGGAGAATACTTAGCTTTCCAACTGCCATTTAAGACAATAACTGGGAATCTTGAATGTGTGTTTACTTTGCAGAACACGAGTGAAAAGGGGATGAGCATAGAGATGGACAGATCAACACTAAAAATAAAGGAGAAGGAAGAAACGGAATACTTTTTAACATGGGACCTGTTTTACCAATGACTAGCTAACAGAAACAGAGGCTAGAAATTAAAAAGATTAAGAGAATGAAAGTTTTCTTGTATAGATAAGCCAGTGCTACTATTATTAGGTGATTACGATCAATGATATGTATGTTATGATTATATTCAGTGGTGGGATTCAAAAATTTTTACTATTGATTCTGTGGGTATGGCTTGGTGGGCGTGACAGGGGAAGGATATTGTAAAATCTTCATTCCCTCCCCACTCCTGGGGGAAGGTTATCTCCAAATTACTCAAAATTTCTGCTACCAGTTCTCCAGAACTGGTAAGAACCTGCTGAATACCACCTCTGATTACCATTATACTTATCGTCTGTTCATTGTTCAAAACTAACTGTACTCAGACAACACATTTTTCATATAGATATTGAGTTTTTATGTTTATTAAAGAAAAATGCATCATTCAGATAAATAGATAAATAGATAGATAGATAGATAGATAGATAGATAGATAGACAGACAGACAGACAGACAGACAGACAGACAGACAGACAGACAGATAGATAGATATGAAAAGGGGATGAGCACAAAGCACCCCAAGCAAACCAGAACATGTGACAGTTTTCCTAAAGGGAAAAAGAAAACCCATCCATGGAAGTCTGTTGAGCAATATCTTGTTTTCTAAAGCCCAAATGCTGGAGAAATACAGGTAGTCTCTGACTTACAACAGTTCACTTAGTGACTGTTGTGAGAGCCACAGAGGATGGGTTTTATAATGCTTGAAACATGGTTTTTGTAATATACTTGACCTGGCTAAATTAACATGGGTTTTTGTTGCATTTTAAATTTGCCTTTTCAATTGCATTGCTAATAATTTCTCAGAAACCGTAACCTTCAAGAAAAAGCCACTCTTTCAGACATCAGGGCTGGCAGGAAAGCATTCAATGCATTGTAGAGAAGAGTTTTGTTTTTAGATGTTCTCAAACCTCTGTGAACAGAGAACTGAACAGCTGCAGTGATCCATTGAACAATTATAGCAAGAAAAACGGGTGGGATTCAAAAATTTTAACAACCGGTTCTGTGGGCGCGGCTAAGATGGTAGGTGTAGTTTGGTGGTCATGTGACTGGGTGGACATGGCTTGGTGGTCATGTTATTGGCTGGGTGTGGCCAACTCAATATCATTCACATCGAGGCACGCATCTTCTCGCCTGGCCTCTCATGACTATGGGGATGCTGCAGCAGTCATAAGTGTGAAAAATGGTCATAAGTCACTTTTTCAGTGGCATTGTAACTTTGAATGGTCACTCCACACAAGCAAAGTACCAGCAAAGGAAGGAAAAAAACTCCAGAGAAGTTCCAGAGACAGGAAGTCTCGTCCTGCCAAGAATGTAATAAGGGTTAATGGAGAGGCCGTTTCTGTAAGCAACACCAGAATGTTTCCTTCCTGCCTTCCTTACAGGATTAGGCCAGTAATTTCTTCTAACAACCGGTTCTCCACACTGCTTAGAATGTTAACAACCGGTTCTAGAGAATAGGTGCAAACTGGTAGGATCCCACCTCTGAAGAAAAGTCGTAAAAAGGCACAAAACTGACTTAACAACTATCTTGCTTAGCAATAGATATTTTGGGCTCAATTGTAGTCATAAGTCAAGGACAATTTTATCTTCAGCTGTGTTGGATCCACAACAATACAAATGAAGGACTGGATTTCTTCTCTGGGCCAGATTTGGGAAAATGTACTCCAACATCTTTTGAAGGGGAAAAATCCTTTGCACCAATTGAGCAGATGCTTAAGCTATCTTAAAATGTTTAATTAAAATGTGTAGCCCCATTTTTTTTAATAAGGAAGGTGTGGTTCCAGTTGGACTAACATTAAGTGTATGTTCTATTCTAAAATTATCTTTTGACTGATTTTCATAGGAGTAAGTATAATCAGAGGGAAAAATAAATTTGAAGTTTCCTGCGCAACATGGGGAGGAATTATATTGAAAACAACAGCAAAGAATGGGAATAATGGGAATAATAAGAGCTCAAGAGGTAGAAGCTAAAAGTCCTGTCCTATGGGGTGTTTTCTTGCAGATGTTTCATTACCAAAATAGATAACCTCTTTAGTCCTGACGCATTCGAAAGCAGTTTACCACAATGGGGTGTTCCTCCAGTCCAAGTGTCTTCAAACAAGTTTAAGACTTGTGGACTTCAACACCCAGAATTCCTGAGCTAACATGACTGGAGGAGGAATTCTGGGAGTTGAAGTCCACAAGTCTGATAACTGTCAAGTTTGAAGACCCCTGCTTGAGTCAGATATATTTTAGAATTGCAACACATATCCCATAATTTTCACTCAAATGTACTTAGGGTGATAGTCTTATTTCTTCATATAGTTGAAAGAAATAACAGAAGCCATCTTTCTTTCTTTTTTTACAGTTTCTCTGGTTAAGGCATCTGGCTAGAAACCAAGAGAGTGTGCGTTCTAGTACATTTTAGGCATGAAAGTTTAGGCTTAGAATAACTTTATTGTCACTTTGAATGTACACTAATCGGCATCCATTGAAATAAAATTTTAGTAGGTTTACTAGGTGACTTTGGGCTAGTCACAGGGGTGGGATTCTACCAGTTCTCACCTATTTTCCAGAACCGGTTGTTAACATTCTAAGCAGTTCGGAGAATCAGTTGTTAGAAGAAATTCCTGGCCTAATCCTGTAAGGAAGGCAGGAAGGAAACATTCTGGTGTTGCTTACAGAAACGGCCTCTCCGTTAACCCTGATTATATTCTTGGTAGGACTAGACTTCCTGTCTCAGGAACTTCTCTGGAGTTTTTTTTCCCCTCCTTTGCTGGTACTTTGCTTGTGTGGAGTGACCATTCAAAATTACAATGGCACTGAAAAAAGTGACTTATGACCATTTTTTACACTTACGACTGTTGTAGCATCCCCACGGTCTTGAGAGGCCAGGCGAGGAGATGCGTGCCTCGATGGGAATGATATTGAGTTGGCCACGCCCAGCCAATAACATGACCACCAAACCGCGCCCACCAACTAAACCACACCCACAGAACAGGTTGTTAAAAAAATTGAATCCCACCCCTGGCTAGTCACTCTCTCTCAGGTTACTTCACCTCACAGCATTTTTAGTGTGAGGAACATAGGAGAAAGAAGAAACATTCAATGTGTATGCCATCTCAAAAAAACAATAAAGGAGAGATAAAATAAATAAACCTAAATATGGGTTAGATTGTTCCCAGCAGTTGCAGGATCTTGTGCTACCTTGAAATGGCAGCCATCTTTCATTTGCTCAGGATCTTGTGTATTGTTTCAACAACCCTCTGGCTAGATGTTAAATTCAAGCTCTATCAAATGAGGAACAAAATTTTCCATGAAGGAAGAGCAATAATTATGAAACTTTGATGTTTCAAGGTTCTTGACATCTCCAAACAGAATAGTGTGCTTCTTTTTCCCTTTGCTCTTTAATGCAGCCGCTTTTCGCCACCAACTTATCCACTGAAATTTCTGCCTCTCTTGATCCTTTGCTCTCCACAGAGTGTGGTTTCTGCAAAGCCAGAGAGAGGAGAAAGCTTATTCTCCCAGCACCGTTTCTATTTTTTATTTTATTATTTTAATTCCAAGGGGCCCTTTTGAGTGGGAAACAAAAGGTTAATTTTCTCTAGCTTGCCCAGACTGACTTAATGTAACAGAAGGCAGAAAATTGTATTGATTTAGTGACACGCAACTGTCCAGCAAGAGCTATTTATACATTATTCAGGACAAACACTGTCATAATGGACAAACAGCAGCAGCATCTGGGATGTTAATGTCTACAAATAAGATTATTCTTTGAAAGGATTAGGATGAACCATTTTGTGTAATTAGATTTCTCCGTTTCAGGAATGAATTGCCTTTTAGCAGTAAAAGCTGTCACTGTGGGAGCCATTAGCTCCTTATAACTGAATTAAATGCATAATTAGTGACATGATCACATTAGGATTTGTTGCAGTTTTAACTAATCCGAAATGTGTGTGTGCATGCCCACCGGAGGACGGGAGGCCACGAGCTTTTCCAGGTCACTGCAGACTCCCTCAGCTGGGATAGGCCTCAGCTGGTGTGCTGGAGTTGGTAAAAGTCAGGCGTATGTGAATCCGAGTCCTGGCCTCACCACAGCGACAGCCAAGCTATTCATCACTGGTGGGTAGCTGACAGTGACTGATGGGAGAAGGCCGCGCCTGGCACTTCACCAGTGCAAGAATCATACGAGCCAGAGAGCAGACTGACAGCTAGAGCGCTGTGTCAAGTGGTGGAGAGACCAGAGCTATTAATAATGTGTGCCACATGATCTGCGCCGCCAGAAAACAATGATTTAGACATTGGTTGGAATAAAGATTTTACATTTAGTCTGGGGTGGCTCGCACAGCCTTTGGAGAAGAAAATCACTATTCAATCAGCATGTATGAAAATTAGGCAATGAATACATTAAAAGGCTGGAGGAGGGGAGGGGGAGGAGGGAAAACGCCGTTGGGAGCAGGGGGGAGAATGGCTAAGCCATCGTAGAGAATGGATACTGTTAATCACCACAATCCCCCAGTGAGGAAACAGTACAGTATGGTATTAAAAAGGAGTTGGAGGCCGTGGCTGGCTTCCGTTAAGCTTCCCTCTCCTGGTGGGGATGAGAACTGGAGAAGATTCCAAGCTTCTCCTCGCTCTGTAGATTAGGCACTGTTGAGGAGGCATTCAGAACAAAACCATGAGGTGGTTTGTTTGGATTTGGCTTAGTGAGTTGTCTGGATGTGGTCCCTATCACTTGTAAGCCACACCTTTGGGGCCACCATCTAGGACAGGAGTGTCAAACTCAATTTCATTGAGGGCCACATCAGGGTTGTGTTTGACCTTGAGGGGCCAGGGTGGGTGTGGCCGGGGTGGGTGTGGCCAGCTCATCACTTGCATCAGGGGCACCTGTGGTGGTCAAGTGCTAAGGCAGGACTTCCCTCAGACCCTCCCTCACTCTCATTATAACCTTCCTTCCTTCCTTTCATCTTCATTCTTTCTTCTTCCTTCCCCTCTTTCCTTCTTTTACTTTGTCTTTCCTCTTTCTCTTTTCTCCATTCCTGTCCCTTCTTGCAAGCTCAAAGGCAAAAGGGGGAACATTTCTCCTTTTGTTTCATTTTTTTAGTTTGTTCTGTTTGCCCTCTGCCAGCGAAAACAGAGCTTGGAGGGGCTGCGCACAGCCCTCCCAGGCTCCATTTTCAGTCATGAGGGCCTCCTGCAGCCCTCAAAAACTCCTTTTTCACTGGCAGAGGGCTGCAGGGGGGCATCACAGGTTTTGCTTTTGCTGGCAGAGGCACCATAGGCCGGTCCTTTGCTGTTTCCAGGGTGGCACTGTGGGCCAGATCTAAGCATCCTGTGGGATGAATTTGGCCCATGGGCCTTGAGTTTGACACCCCTGATCTTGGATGAACCTGTCCTACTGGTTACATTAGGTAAATCAACATATTAAAGTTTTGTTTTCTCCCTTATCCTTCTGGAATTTGCTTAATTGCTTCCATTGGTTAAGGTAAACTACCTCTCTTCCTTCCAAGATTTTGTTCTCACGGTGGGAAAACCATTCTGCATGTGTTCTGTGATGACCCGGGGTGTGGCACAAAAATAACAAAGTCATCAAAGTAGATAAATTCCCTTTAATGCCTGCAACCTGGGCCCCAATGTCCAATTATCCTCAGCTGGAGATCAAACTCTTCCAAAAACAGTCTGCGAAGGGAAGAAATGCAGTCTGAACTCAAAATAAAGATAATTAGAAATTAAAAAACAGCACAAACTGTGGTGAAGTAATTAATATGATATGCCAAGATGATAAATTGCTAACTTCCAAAAGATAACACAGCACCCACAGTTGGGAGGATGCCAAAACTCCGATAAGCTGCGACAAAGAAAATGCAGGCTTTGCTTCCAGCAACTTTGCCATGCGCAGTTTGCCCTTTATACAGTCTTCCCAACTGCAGCCCATGAAGGGGATCAGGGCCCTTTCCTCTCTCGTAAGCCATGTTGCTCCCTTCTCCGTTCCTCCCTACATGCCCTAGGATGAAGAGGGGATAGCTCTGGGTCTTCCTCTGAATGCCCAGACAAACTGTGCCTTTCCCCTGTTTCTTCCATAGCCACTGGATCCACACTTCTACTCCCTGTCAGCTGCTCAATCTCCCCCTCAGAATCAGACTCCAACAAGGGCATGACATGTTCTCTCTTAAACATACAATTCTTGGATCTTTGGCTCAGGGATAAGGCAACAACATAAATATATCCTTCTGTGCTGCAATGGGAAAAGAAACAAAAAAAACACCATGCACAGCCGGGCTTCAAGATTTGTTGGGAATTTCTTGATCAACCATGGCCATAGCAATTTGAGGGACTGCCATAAAAAAGAGAGGATCCAAAGCACCTGAAGGCAGGACAAGAAGAAATGGATGGAAACTCAAGGAGAGAAGCAACCTAGAACTAAGGAGGGATTTCCTGACAGTTAGAACAATAAACCAGTGGAACAACTTGCCTCCAGAAGTTGTGGGTGCTGCATCACTGGTAGTTTTTAAGAAGAGATTGGATAACCATTTGTCTGAAATGGTGTGGGCTCTCCTGCTTGAGCAAGGGGTTGGACTAGAAGACCTCCAAGGTCCCTTCCAAGTGCATTATTCTGTTATAAACTTTCTTGAGGATACATTGTTGTGTGATTTACTATGTGTTCCTCTGTAATTAGTAGGGTGTAGACACATTACTTTTGTGTGTGAAAGTCTAATTAGGACAGATACATTCAGATGGTATGTGTACACACATAGTCTGGGCTTCTGATGTACCTTTATGGTATGTTTGGATGTCCCTTGGAAATAAGACAGGAAGTGAATTGTACACTCCTCTGCTTGCAACAGAATACCCTATATCACCAGGCTAGAAATTTTGGGCTTGGACAACCTTGAACTACGCCACCTACAGTTGGACTTCAGCGTAGTACACAAAATTATCTGGTACAATGTCCTACCAGTCAATAATTACCTCAGCTTCAACCGCAACAATACAAGAGCACACAACAGATACAAACTCAATGTAAACTGCTCCAAACTTGATTGCAGAAAGTACGACTTTAGCAACAGAGTGGTCAATGCCTGGAATGCCCTACCTGACTCTGTTGATACATCCTCTAACCACCATTCCTCTAACCTCAAACTATCCACTACTGACCTCATCCTATTCCTAAGAGGTCTGTAAGGGGCGTGCATCAGAGCAGAATAATGCCTACTGTGATGACCTAGGGTGGGATACAAAACAAACACAGTCACAGAAAACAGGTGAAGCCCCTTTTATTCCTTCACTTTGCTTCCAAGCTCTGAATATCTTTGACAGAAGACAAAAAAACTTCCACATAGTTACATGAAGAAGGAAAAAAGCAACACAAACCAGGCAAGATAAGGACTGAAGGATGTCCACAGATAACACACACTGGGAAGGATGCCAAACTCAGAGAGGAACTATAAACTAGAGATATTTACATGCTTTGTTTCCAGCATTCGCCAGTACGCAGGAACATATTCTTATTCAGTTGTCACAGCTGTAGTCCATGAAGAGGATCAAGGCCCTCTCCTCCCAAGTAGACCACATCTCTCCCTTATCCTCTCCTCCCTGCGTGCCCTAGGATGGAGAGGGGATGGACCTGGGTCCTCCTCTGACTGCTCAGCCGGCCTCTGCCCTTCTCCAGCCTCCTCCACAACCTCTGGAGCCACACTTCCATTCCCTGTTGGCTGTTCCTCCTCTCCCTCAAGAGTCAGTCTCCACCAGGGGCACGACACATACTGTCCCTGTCCTATTGTCCCTGTTTATTCATACCCATTTCCTGTGTTCTTACTCATGTTTATACTTATTCCTATTATCTTGTAAGGAATTGACAAATCAAAATAAATAAAAATAAATATTTTTCTCTCTCTGTGTCAGTCGCCTAGTAGTGGGAAGAGAGGCTGCTGCGATGAAAGGACCAATAAGCATTCCAGTCCACTGCCCCCCATAAGAATGCATTGCAGGGTTTTTTTTTGGGGGGGGGGGGTCTCTGCAGCCCATGGCCAAATTGGACCCATTTTCACACACAATCTTTCTTTTGCCAGCTGCATTCAGCACCCCAAATTTGGTCTTATTATGTTTACTTTGCAAAAAAACAAACCTAGTCCAAAACTCCTTTGCACAATTTTTTTTCAATGCTTTGTAAGATTGGGTTTCTTCCTTTTCTTTTTTTCCCATTTCCCTCACTTTCTTACCTCTTTCTTTCTTTCTTTTTATTTTTTAAGTATTTTTAAAAATAAGTTAGGAAGGAAAGAAGATGAAATAACTAAGTAATAGCCCATGTTGATTTTATGGAGGCTGGATAACTGACCAGTGTTTAGCAAATGTGTGTTTTTTTTAAAAAATATTTATTTTGTAAATAAATGAAAATGAAATCAAATAGTTTATTTTTTAATTTGGACACATCAAATTAATTATTCTTAGTCTTTCATCTTTGCTTTGATGCATAATGATGACTGATGCCTCTCTGCTTGAGTCAGTGTTATAAAAATAACTGAAATGCTTCATCAATTTTGGGAGTATGCTGAGGTCAATCTAGTGAGCAATTTAAAATAGGAGCTGTAGATTCATAGAAAATTGTAACTACTCATTTGAATTAGAAGTGGAAATGTTTTAACATATCACAGACATATCACAGCTCAACCCAAACTCTGTTACAGTGTTTTCTTTTTGTAAAAAGTTGTTCAGTTATTGTCTCAGTCTGTATCAAGCAGAGAGTGTTTCAAAAGCAGACAAACAAAAATTACTGTGCAGGCATGTGGAAAGATATGGATTAACAAGAGTTCGTGTGATTCATACCTATCTCACATGAATTGAATTCCATTTTAGTTTCAATTACCACTGAATCACAGTGGTCTGGCAACTTTAAAGATGTTATGAAGTCCAAGTAGTATGGAAAAAGCTGCAGCTTGTATTTGCTTGTGTTGCTTCAAGAATAAACCAGATTTTATTTTGTTTTTGTGGTGACTATCACCACAACACACTGAAATGTCGCTAACTTTTGATGTCAGGTTTTAGACATTCTGCCAGCACTGCTGTTTACATGTTGTAGGGAGTCCGAGAACAGACCTAGACAGACAGACAGACAGACAGACAGGTACTGTAGATAGATAGATGAGAGAAAGAGATCATGCTGCTTAATTTTGTATTGTGCAACAAACTATACTTACTTGACTTCACAACATTCTACATCAACATCTAAGTATAATGGCTTCGTGTATTGTGTAAACCCACACCTAAAATGTGAGATCTGGTTTTTAAAGGAATTAGGATGTATAGTATTCTGATCTGGAACTTGCCTCAGTAAGGGCCTCTCTATAAATGTTTTTCAATGCTGAGTTCTTCTATGCCAATCTTGAAGTTTCCTTCTGCCAGATCATTATCTGGCCTGGTGTTATTTACTTAATCTACTTATCTCAAACAGTGATTCTTTCTTACCATTGTTTCCTCATTTAAATAAAGTTGCCAAAGACTAAGGAGGGAAAAATAACAGAAAGATATGACCCCCCTCCCTTAAGAAAGAGGGAGGAAGTACCTTAATTGGTACAGATAGATGCTGCACAAATGCATTATTTTTCATTCCTCACCAATATGTCCCTGCCCCATAATGCCTTGCTAAGGCCATGCTTGCAAGACTGCATCCAGTTTTGGTCGCCATGATGTAAAAAAAGGGGTTGAGATTCGAGAAAAAGAGTTCAGAGAAGAGCAACAAAGATGATTAGGGGGCTGGAGGCTAAAACTTATAAAGAACGGTCGCTGGAACTGGGTATGTTTATTCTGATGAAAAGAAGGACTAGGGGTGACATGATGGTGTTCCAAAACCTCAGGGGCTGCCACAAAGAGGAGGGGGCTAACCAGGGGTGGTATTCAGCAGGTTCTGACCAGTTCTGGAGAATCGGTAGTAAAAATTTTGAGTAGTTCGAAGAACCGGCAAATCCTACCTCTGACTGGCCCCACCCTCATCTATTCTCTGCTTTCTGAGTCCCTGCTGATCAGCTGGGTCTTCTTTTGTTGCCCTGCACAGGAGAACAGAGCTGGAAAGCAGGTTAGTGGGGTGGGGAGGAATGGGGATTTTGCAGTATCCTTCCCCTGCCATGCCCACCAAGCCCCGCTCACAGAACCAGTAGTTTGTTTGTTTTTAATCCCACCACTGGGGCTAACCTATTCTCCAAAGCACCTAAAGGAGCAAGAAGCAATGGATGGAAACTAATCAAGGAGAAAAGCAACCTAGAATTAAGGAGAAATTTCCTGACTGTTAGAACAATTAATCAGTGGAACAACCTGCCTCCAGAAATTATGAATGCTCCAACACTGGAAGTTTTTAAAAGAGCTTGGATAACCATTTGTCTGAAATCGTATAGGGTTTCCTGCCTAATCAGAGGGTTGGAATAGAAGACCTCCAAGCTCCCTTCCAGCTCTGTTATTCTGTTCTATTCTATTCTATTCTATTCTATTCTATTCTATTCTATTCTATT
>BLBF01000056.1:14043410-14067853 GCA_015471245.1 Laticauda colubrina
TTCTATTCTATTCTATTCTATTCTATTCTATTCTATTCTATTCTATTCTATTCTATTCTATTCTATTGCATTCCATTCCATTCCATTCCATTCCATTCCATTCCATTCTATTCATTTGCTCTTAAAATTAGCCCCTTATTCTTTCTACATCCCTGGGACCATCTGCAAAATTCTGAGAAGGCCTAAAAGCTTATAATCTCCACTTCCTCCTGCCCACAAACTCCATTTCGTGGGCTACACATCAGGGTCACTGCAGTGCCCCTGTAGAAGAAGCCACGGGGATAAAATCTCAGGTTTCTAACTGAACATATTAAAATGCTGCCAAGCCATCTCTCAAGCCATCAGAAGAACTCACAGCAGAGAGAAAGAAGCAGGCAAGGAAGAGAGTGTCATTGAGGCAGTGTGGAAGACCGAGCCTCCAAGACAGTTAACCGACTGGATCAGCTTTCTGAAGACACCTGCCCAGAAACACCCAGACTAAACAAACAGCCTTCTCAACTGTACAGCCCCTGCCCCCCCCTTTTTTTTACTTGGCTTCCCATCTGTTAAAAAGCCATTGTCTGTTTGAATTTCAGCGATCTGGGGGGAGGGAGAGCTGCCAAAGATTGTACCGCCGGCTTCAACTATGTTAAAAAAAAGAAAAGAAAAAAAAAAGAAGAGAAAAAGTTCCTCTTTAGCATTTTTTCTCCCCTTTTCTTTTCAAGGCGTGATTTATTCAGTGGTTTCACCTCCCCTTTTGTTCGCCAGGGGCCCTGCATTGTCTTCTTTACCTCTGGGGTCATGTCTTTTCAGTCACCAGGACAATATTCAGTGCTGGCATCTGCTTCCAGATCTAATCAGCCATATTGTCCTCACATCCTGCTGGAGAATGGTGACTTCTTTCGCTCCGCTTTGTGGCCAATTTCATGCCATGTAGAGCTCCGTGTTTGGTGCTTCATGAAGCTGTCACGGGCATAAAAGTGGCCTGACCAGGGTCATAGTCAAAGGGGTGAGAATGGGACATTTCTGAAATGTTGAGCTGGGCCACCCACAGGCCACTGAACTCCAGCCAAACACACCTCTAAGGAGATGCATGCTTCCACGCGTACCTTTAGCACCTAGATTGAATTGGCCTTCAGGTTTCACAAGGACCTGAATAATTTTGTTCTGCTCCGTCTCCAGGAGATTTGCAGCTTCTCATCTGCACAAGGAAAGGATAAAGGCTGTGCTGAACATTCAAGGTGGAGGAGGAAGAAAAAATGCCAGGCTTTGATTAAGACCCGCCATCTTTTAGTGCCATGTAATTAATCTGATTGACCTAATGTCTGCAGACCCAGTTGGATGTGAATGATGGGGGGGGGGGGGGGGGACATGCTGAAATTCTGGGATTTTTTTTTTTCTTTCTTTTTTCCTCCACCATTGTGAAAACTGTAGTAGAAAGCAATCACCTGGTCTCATAAAAGCCATAGAAGGAGGTGACTGGCAGATTCATGAATTTCTGTTGGATTCCATGCAATGATTTGCATTTAGCCAGTTTGGGGGATGAGTTAATCTATGTAAAATAACCTCTATGAATTGGTTATTTGTTGGTTTAAAGAGTTTTTCTCCCATTTTTTTCCTTACAAATACATTTTTATTCGGTTATAAAGTATTGTGAAATACAAAATACAAAAGCAAATAAGGGAACAGTGAAGGGGAAGGGGAAAGGGAAAGAACCATTTGTTGCCTGTTTGACAGGAATGCAACTATCCAGTTATGCAGATGTCCAGAGATACCATAAGATTTTAGTTTTAGGAGTAGTTTGTCATGTACCACTGAATCAAAGGCTTTACAATCTATGTAAATTGCATCTATTTGCTCTGATTGAGTTGTGTAGTCCATATGTATTTGCAGTGTAGGAGTTGCAAATTACACGATAGGTTTTTTTCTGAAACCAAATTGTTTGTTAGAGAGTAGATTGTTTGTCTCTAAGTGGAGGATAATGGATTGGTTAATAATTGATTCCATGACTTTACAGGTGATGCAACATAAAGAGATTGGTCTGTAATTTTCAACTAGGCTGGGGTCTTCCTTTTTGAAGATGGGGATGACTGTGGCTAGTGACCATAGGTTGGGCAAGGAGCTGGTTCAGAAATATTTTTCAAAGATTATGCTTAGAGGTTCTGTTATGGCAGTGGATAGCTTTTTTAAGAAGTAGGCATATAGTCCATCCGGTCCAATAGATAGAGATGGTTTTATACTTATGCCTGTTATCTAATACTTGCTTGACAAATAAAATAAATAAATACATAAATAAATAGAAAAGTGAGGAAGGGTAGGGAGAGAAAAAGAAAAAGAAACATTGACTTCTGACACCATCTGTTGCAGTAGAATAAGGCATTAACAACAAATCACAACTTTTTGTTTTACCACAATAGTATGAGCCAGTCATTTCTACAAAAGTCTATCAGTCAATCTGTGAAACCCAAAATCAAAGTTTCATTCTTTTCCACATTAAGCACGAAGTTCAGAAACAGTTTCCATGTGGAAACAAAAGTATTTATGTTATTCTTGGAGCAGAGTAGTCAATTTTGCCATCTGAGCCAACTCCATCAGCTTCTGCAACCATTCTTCTATAGTAGGAATCACAGTGCCCTTCCGTTTTTTCACATACAACATAATCTTGCTGCTATCAATATATATAGTCAAAAAATTCCAACCTTTTTCTCCAATTCTTTTTCCATTAGATCCAAGAGGGCGAGTTCTGATTTCATATCCATTTTCAGAATTTTCTGTATTAAAATATGGGCTTTTCTCCCATTTTTTCACTGAAAACCTTTTCCCTCATCTTTTCAGAATTATGATGTGTGATGCGGCCTAGGTTAGACTTGTATACATCTTAGAAGAGGTGTATTGTTTACTGTTGGAAGCTACTCAGGGTCATTTGCGATGAGACGGGCAGCAAATAAATTCAATAAATAAACAAACAAACAAGTTTTGAACATCTCACTGTTGCTCCTCAAGGAAGCTGAACAGCACAGAGGCCTGTTTCTAGCTGGGAAAGCACCTGTTTCAATTGCCAAAAATATCTACTTTCCCAAAGTGGCTGATTGAGGCAGTCTCATCTCAATTTTCTTACATCTCAGGTCCCAACAATACATCTCCACAGAGCCTAGGCCCTCCTTAAAATCAACCTGTGTGGCATACAGCTAGCCCTGAATGCACTGTGTGTTATATGTGGGACTTATTTTTTAAAATGAAAATGTTTTCAATCATGCCAGCCTTTCTGTTCATGAAATTCTATGTTTATTAACCCCCATTACAATCTTAATAGCTCCGATCTAATCAGTGGCAGATGTTGACCTTAAACACTGGAATTTTAGAGTTGTGAGGTCCTTGGTGCTCTCTGAGCTTGTTGAGTTTTCTTGCAGAATTTTGTTACCAAACTAAGTGACGTGATCAGTACAGTCAGGTAATGTAATATCTGCAAGAAAACCACAAAAGCTCACAAAGCACCAAGGATCCCACAGTCCAATCCTGAGCTGCAAATACCGATTTCAGAGTTATTGAGCCAGAATCAAATATACCCCAGAAAGTGGTAGATAAAATGTGCTAAACGTACCTTCCACTTCGAGGAAAGAATTTGAAAATGATACAGAATTTTTTTTTATTGTCCTAGAATCCAGAAAAGGACAAGAGAAAAAGAAAAGAGAAGGATGGAAATTGAAATCTTAGTATTTTATTTTATATTTTATTTTATTTTCTACTTATTTTATTTTTATTTCATTTCATTATGGCAACTCAGGATGATGGATGTCCCTAATAGTCTTTCCTCTTATTTTCCCCACACAACAACCCTGTGAGGTGATTTGGGCTGAGAAAGAATGACTGGCCCAAAGTCACCCAGCTGGCTTTCATGGCTAAGGCGGGACTAAAACTCACAGTCTCCTAGTTTCTAACTGTTCCGTCCGGAAAAACGCGAGGTAGACCGGGTTCCAACAAATAAACGTCTTTATTTGTAACAGCAAGATAAACGGAACAGTTTGGCTCTAGCCGCGGCAGCCTTTATATACGGCTTGTAGCCAACGACATTAGTTTGATTTAACCGCCTTTTGGCGTTTCCTTTGGATTGGTTCCTAGCGAACCAATCCCTATGCTGGCTTTCTTAGCCAATCAGATTGGAGAATTTGGAGTAAACTATTTTCATACAGAACACTAACCTGGTGCCTTCATCACTAGATCCAACTGGCTCCAATGGTAGGATTCAAAAATTTTTACGACTGGTTCTGTGGGCATGGCTTGGTGGGCGTGGAAGAGGAGGGATACTGTGAAATCTCCATTCCTGGGGGAAGGTTACTGCAAAATGCCATTCCCTCCCCACCCCACTAAGCTGCTTTCCAGCTCCATTCTCCTATGCAGGGCAACAAAAGAAGACCCAGCCAATCAGCTGGGACTCGGGAGGCAGAGAATAGATGGGATGGGGCCAGTCAGAGGAAGGATTTCTCGGTTCTCCAAACTACTCAAAATTTCAGCTTCCGGTTCTCCAGAACTGGTCAGAACCTGCTGAATACCACCTCTAACTGGTTCTCTTAGTTTATTATTATTAATATTTATTTTATGTATATACATTGTCATTATCAGCCATAGCTAAATTGCTGATAATAATAGCTAAACAAATCTTAATTTGCTTCAGCTCAAGAAATTATATCACATTATTTTCACATGTGTGGGTTAAAAAAAATCCTTAGCAAAAAAAACATTAGGATTCTGCTTCAAAAACAATGCACAATATTAATTATGTACAGTTTATACAAAAATGCTTGGTTGGTCACATTTCCTGTATTCTTTCAATATACATTTGCAGAGTTAAAGTGAGATAGAGAGAAACCAGATGAAAAGTATGAGATACAGGGGACTGGGAACAATAGACTAAATTATTATTATTATTATTAAAATGTTACGGAAAATTTAAATAACAAAAATAAAAGACAATGCGAAAGGAGACAGACAGAAAGAAAGAGATGCAAGGTCAAAGAAAAAGTAAAACAAGAAAGAAAAAGTAATAAGAAAAAGATAAAAGAAATATTGAAAGAACTAACTTCTGATCTTCATCACAATAAGTAGAAACAAATTTTGCAAGTTTTTCACCCCCTGTATGGTTGCATACAAGTGTCTCTTATTTCCATAACCCATCCCTTATTCATAAGTAAATCTATAAATCATCAAGATTTTAGTCCTGGTGCCAACAAAAAGTCCATCCAGCTTTAGAAAGCATCCAAAGCTTTATAGAAACATGTCTTGTTTTAACCTTAGTCAAACACACCAGCCTTGTATCCCTTCCTTTTTTGTCTATCAGTCTTGATCTTTCTTTCAGATGTTGTCACAGGATTTGGTCTCTCTTCAAAATTTCTTTTCCTCATCTGAGGAAAGACGTCCTCAAAGCTTTAGCAAACATCTTTTGTAAAATAATATGGAGTCATTATCCAGATCCTTCTCTTGGATTATCATTTGCATTTCCACTTTAACTGTCAAGTCTGAATTAGAGTCCATATTTTTTTAAAAAAACAATCTTGATTTTTTTAACATTTCTGCAGTGGGCAAGATTTGTTTCAGCTTTTTATCCAATAGATCTTCTGTTATATTCTTCAGATCTGTCATTTCTTCTTACCTTTTGGATATAATCTATCCACAGAAAGGGATATCACTGCTGGCCTTGTAGCTGCTATTTTCTGAACCCATTCTTCAAAGTTTTCCTGAAATAATTTATTTTTCATACTGTTTTCAGTCACTTTGTCCCAATGCTAACCAAAAACAAAAGTAAGCCTTTCTTTCTTTTTACTTTTTTACTTAGTCCCCACCAGTGTCCAATTTCTGAAATAATAAAGTCTCGATTTCTACTATGATTTAAGGTAGACTAAATAATTTAGTTCCCATCAGGTGCTATTTTAATATATATAATTATTTCCAAAATCACATTGCAATAGTCCAATTTTGTCTGGTTTTTTAATTCATTTGTAACTTTCTTAAGTTAAAGTCTTATTTAGCATTTTTGTTTCAAATTATTTAAATTCTAATGGCTTATGGTTATTGGTTTTTTTTTAATTCTGGAAAGAAGGTAAACTCACCTGGTGCTTTGCAAACCTGTCATATTGAAGATCTTTATTTACCTTAATATAGTTAAATTATTGATTTCCTAAAGTGATTAGAAAGTGAATTTAATAAACCCAATGTTTTTTAAAAGGGTCTACTGTGGTTTATAGCTTGATCTCTTTGTCACCTAGCACACAAACTTGTGAGACCACCACTGCCTATGGTCTCCTTGCAAGATACAGATGTCCAGAGTTCAAGTAGATGGTCTCCTTTTCTGGAGAGTTACTGTGGGATTGATCTTCTCGGTGGTCCTTTGGTCATGGCCATGACATTGTCTTTGCTCATTTGGAGACTTGTTAGTTCACCATTCCTCACTTGGAAGTCAGAGCAATAAACTGAATTAGAGAAATAAGCAGACAGAGATGAGTTTTGCAGGACCGATCTCAAATTTTCTTGCGGGAAATGCCTTTCTACAACAACCTTCCCCAATCTGGATTATTCCAGAAGTGTATCTCACAACTTTTCTTTTTTACTCCTGTCTCCTTGGTCTTGCAAACTGAAGATAATAAATCTTGAAGGTCAAGATCAACTTCACCTCTAGGGCATAGAAGACTAGTCCCCTTAGGAAATTTGGCTATGCCGCAAATTCTTCAGTTTTTCATCAGCAAAAATCTTCATGTTTTTTACAAGGCCAATAATCAAGAATCCCACTTCTTATTACAAAGCCACTTTCTATCAGCTACACATTACTTATATAAAGGGAAAGGTTTCCCTGTCAGTTGTGTCCTATTGTAGGGCAGGGTGCTCATCTACATTTCTGAGGCGAGAAAGACAGTGCTGTCCAAATTTCCATGCTCACGTGACCAGCATCGCTATACCCCAAAGGCACATGGAATGCTGGTACCTTCCCACTGAAGTGGTATCCATCAATCTACTCACATTTCCATGCTTTCGAACTGCTAGGTTGGCAGGAGCTGACGCAAGGAACAAGAGCTCACCCCGTTTTGTGGTGCTCGGGTCTCGAACACGGGGCTGTCTTCTCTCCAGCTGACAAGCTTAGCATCTTTAACCTGAGCCCTCACGCCATAAGTGTACTTATGTACACTTTGACAATTGCCACCTGCCAATTTAAAAGTCAGAATGAGTTAATTTTTTTTTTAAAAAAAATCTAGACTGACACTGTTAGTGTATGAATAAGCTATCTGCAAGTTAAAACCCAGCCATCCGGGGAACTCTATTTCTAAATAAAAAAATTATTGGGGTCAAAAGTTATTTTGGTTCAAAATCCAGTCATGTTCCTTTCTCCCAGGACAAAAAATAACCATACTTGTGAAGGCAAAAAGCTACCAAGATACAAACAACACATTTCTATGCTAGTCTCAAAAATGACCCTTTTTGGCCTCAACAATATTATTTCTATTTCCTTTTTGCTTCCCGATTCCTCTTCTTTTGGCAAATTGCAAGTCTAGTTACAACCAAAGCTCCCTTCGCTGTCTTTGTCTAATGGCAAAAAAAAGAAAATGGGTTGTGTTTTTTCCCCCTCTCTCCTTGCTGTTCAGGCTTTAATTTATGTTTAATAACAACATTGAACCTGTGACAGACACACACACTTGCCCACGTACAAAAGCTAAAAGAGGAGCGAGAGCGCTGGCTTTTTTGTCTCCAAGTGAGTGCGTGCGTGGGTGTGTTAAACAATTTCATGGACATCTGTCACACACAGTTAACTTTGCATTGCTGCATTTTAAATTGTGGGCCCCGGCTTGGCCAGCAATGATAAAGTAGCTGGCAGTTTTCAAAAAGCCACTGGAAAACAGAGCATGAATCATAAAACACTACTGTGTAGCAATATCCAAGTTCATTCAAGGCAATGAAACCTTGCAGAGGGGTTTTATTCCCGGCTAATTATGTGGAAACGTCTAAGACAATAAAGCATCTGCTGGTCTTTCTTCGCCATTTCAATTTTTCTCAATCTTGTGACAGGGGAAAGCATTGTCCCTTTTCCCAGGGTAGTTGCTGTGAAGAGCAGTCGAAGTAAGGGTCAGGCAAGAGCAAATAGATGAATTTATAACTCTCTTTTTATTTATCCCTTTTCTATTGTTGATCTGGAGACTTTTCCTATAGGGCCAGGTTTCCAGAGTTCTATTCAGCCTCTGCTCTGCCTGAATACCTTCTTCTTCTTCTTTTTAATGCCACCCAAACTGCCAACTCAATCCCTTCCTTTCTGATTGTTTTTTTTTTTTAACATTTCCACACTCTTTCCTAAATTTGTGATTGAATCTCAAGAGCACTGACTGAGAGGTGTAGAAGATAGGTTTGCATGCTGAAAACATAACTTTAAAGAAAAACTATGGTCCGGAATTATGTCGTGGCCTCCGCTTAACTAGCGGGAGAATCAAACTCTTGCTCTCTCTATTTGTATTTGTATGGTAGCAATAATTTCCCCCAAAGTTGTAGGTCAGCTATTAACTTTTCTATCCCCATTATCAATTCTGGTCTGCTGCATGGTTCTTAACATACTGTGAACTGTTTGCCTACTCTGCTCATTGACAAAGAAAGGAACCGTACAAAGAAATGAATATGTTAACTGCATGGGAGACCGTTAGGAAGCACCAGAACTGCTTAGATTGTACTTGGAAATTGAAACAATATATGGGAAGTAAACAATGGCAAACCAGTGTTGTACTATGGCAAAGAAAGCTTGGTGACTGTGCTTCAAATAATTTAACAACCGGTTCTCTGCCCGGTTGCTGGGTGGGTCGGTGTGGCCTAGTCAGCCTCCTGCACCATCCTGGGAGGAAAAACAGGCTGTGGAGGGCCATGTTTTCCACCTCCCGGGGCTCCGTGCGCCCCCTGCACTTACCTGGGATCCAAAATGGGCTCTTTGGGGACTCCTGGGAGGGGCGGGGCCAGCCAGTCGTTGAAACTACCAGTTGACCAAACCAGACATAGAATTAACATCCAGTTCACCCAAACCAATGCGAACCTGCTGAAGTCCACCCCTGACTGTGTCCACCAAGTCAGGAACCATCAAACTTCAGTTCAAGGGACTGATGCTGAAATCATACTGTAAACTTGTTGAGATAGTCCAGGCAAGAAGCACAACAATGAATACTAGTTCTCTCTTTATTGTAAGGTTACATTAATATGGTCTTGCAAGTCTTAAAGTCCTCTCCTTTACTCTCCAGAAAACTAGGGAAGGTCCCTTCTGAGTCACTTCCCACAGACCTTTTCTTTCTGCAAGTTGAGATAACTTTTGCATGATGGCTGTAAAGTCTGCAGTTCTTCCTCCTGTCCCTTAAGATTATTCTGACATGCCCTTACACATCAAGATGAAGGTTTCCCTGTCAGTCGTAAGACAGGATATTCATCTTCCTTTGTTATCTGAGGGAGCCAAGTATTGTCTGAAGACATTACCATGGTCATGTGGCCAGCAGGTCTATGAGCTAAAGGCACATGGAATGCTGCTATTTTCCCACCAAAGTGGTATCTAGTTATCTACTCACACTTACATGCAGATACAGATTACAGATTAACAGAGTTGGAAGGGACCTTGTAAGTCATCTAGTCCAACCTCTTGCCCAAGCAGACCCTACACCATTTCTGACAGATGGCAGGCCAGTCTCTTCTTGAAAGCTTCCAGTGATGAAGTTCCCACAACTTCTGAGGGCAACTTCTGTTCCATTGATTGATAGTTCTCACTGTCAGAGAATTTGTCCTTATTTCCAGGTTAAATCTCTGTTTGATCAGTTTCCATCCATTATTCCTTGTCTGGCCTTCAGATGCCTTGGAAAATAGCTTGACCTCTTCCTCTCTGTGGCAGCCCCTCAAATATTGGAAGACTGCTATCATGTCTCTCCTGGTCCTTCTCTTCACTAGACTAATCATGCCTAGTTCCTGAAATGTAACCCTAACTGCTTAGGTTGGCAGGAACTGGGGCAAGAATGGGATCTCACCTTGTCGCATGGCACTTGGATCTCAAACCTGTGCTTTCAGCTTTCCAGCTACCAAGTTCAGCATCTGTAACCACTAAAACATTGCACTCCCTTGCTATTACACATACCCATCTCAAATTTGGAAGAACTGTTTTTCCACGTTTTACCAAACCAGCATTCATCTGATTGTACATTAGAAGTAGAATGGATTCCAATAAGGGAAGAGTAGAAGATATTTAAAACTGCCATTGGGAAAAATCTTCTACATCCTTTCTTTTGACAGCTGTCAGACTCAGCAGTTGTTGACACAGTAAGAAATAACAAATTCTACCACTGCAGGAGACGAGACAGGCAACACTTGAAGATGACATGTTTAAAATTCAAATCCCAAATTTATAAGAAAATAAAGTCTGTCTATCCAATTTAAACAAATGCTATTTAAGAAGGCGTGAGGGCTTAGAGAGGGCTGTAAAGCACTGTGAGGTGGAATATAAACCTAAGTGCTATTGCTATTTATCTTTTTGAATTTGCAAAATGTAGCTGACATGCAAAGATCTTTTTGAGAACTTTATACAGTTATCCTGCTGCAACTCAACATTTCTCAAACTAATTTTTCACAAAGGTAAATTCATGACTTCCACATGTTTTTGAAGATCAGCCCAATCATTTATACCCAATTGCAGGGTATGAATGCAGTAAAAATCTAAGCAGCACCTTTTCATGTGAAGAATCTCTAACCCATATCTCCATAACTAGATTTTCCTTCACAAGGAGAAAATGACGTATGACATGAGATATGCAATACAATATATATCTGTTTATTGGCTGGTTTTTATATGCTGCAAGATTGTCCTTCTTCATCTTGTACAAGTGCTACAAGTGCTTCTTTTTTTCAAAAAAATACATTAATGAGTTATCCTTCATTAAATTTTGAAGTGTTAATACCACTTTATAATGCCTTGGTAAGACCACGCTTGGAATATTGTACACAATTTTGGTGGCCACAATATAAAAAAAGATGTTGAGACTCTAGAAAGAGTGGAGAGAAGAGCAACAAAGATGACCGGGAGGATAAAGCATATGAAGAACAATTAGAAGGATTAGGAGTGACATGATAGCATTGTTACAATATCTAAAAGGGCTGCCACAAAGAAGAATGGGTCAGCCTATTCTCCAAAGCAGGACAAGAAGCACCGGGCGGGAAACTAATCAAGGAGAGAACCAGTCTAGAACGAAGGAGAAATTTCCTGATAGAACAATTAATCAGAAGTTGTGACTGCTCCAACACTGGAGGATTTTAAGAAAAGATTGGACAGCCATTCGCCTGAAATGGT
Source organism: Laticauda colubrina (assembly GCA_015471245.1). Lineage (NCBI taxonomy): Eukaryota > Metazoa > Chordata > Lepidosauria > Squamata > Elapidae > Laticauda > Laticauda colubrina. The sequence continues at coordinate 14,054,725 of BLBF01000056.1, forward strand.
ATGGGCAGGGGTGGGCTTCAAAAATTTTAGCAAGGGGTTCTCTGCCGGGGTGCTGGATGGGCGTGGGCGTTGGGGTGGTGGGTGTGGCCTAGTCGGCCTCTCGCACCACTGTGGGCAGGGTCCCTTCTCCAGACTCCAGAGGCTTTCCTCGAGCCTCCTGGAGGGTGAAAATGACCTTGCCGGGCTCCGGAGGCTCTCTGTAAGCCAGAAACAGGCCCATTTCCAGCCTTCCTGAACTTCCGGGAGGCCCGTTTTTGGCCCTCCCTGAGCCTCCACATACGCCCTGCAGTTACCTGTGGGCACGTAAAGGGGGCATGTGAGGACTCCTGGGAGGAGAGGGGTGGGAGGGTGGGGCCAGCCAGGAGTGGGATTTGGAGGTTCTCCAAACTGTGAAGAATCTTAGGTAGGGGCTCTCCGGAACCCCTGCAAATCCCCAGCAGCCCCAACCCTGGGTATGGGGTCCCCTGCTTGACCAGGAGGTTGGACAGAAGACCTTTAAGGTCCCCTCCCACTCTGTTATTCTCTTATACTATGGAGCTGCAAGACTATGAAGTAAAATCTATACACAGATGCTTTATGTAAGAAAATTGGCAGGTTGTATGATTGGTCCTTTTCCTAAACAGTTCTTATTAGCATAAGCCTAATCAATAAGCATAAATGGTGCTTTTTTGGAATCCCATTAAGAAGAAATATATATTTAGGAACCAGTTTTTAAAGAAGGAGCTTGCAATTTATTAATCATTGGGCCTGGCAGCCCCTTTCATCACAACTATCATTGTGATGGATATTTTTCATTTATTTTCCTCTTTATCTGTTTTACTTCCGTTTCCTTCTCTTTCTGCTGAGGGCAAGAATAATTTTAATTGTTGGGATTTTAATAGCTCGGTTTTGCATCTTATGCATTCAAAAAAAGGAAAAAAAATTCCATTCTTACAAGCTCACGGTCCAATGTGACTGCATTAGGGCTTGTGGAAATAGCAGCACACCCGTAATAACTGGAGAGGTATGCCACAGGTTGAGTCGTAAATAATTAAGAGTAACCTGCCTCTTTTAGCTCATTGAGGGAAGAAATTGTCACTTAGCCTGGGCTGGTGAAGCGTTCATTTCCCTACAGTACAAATTCAATAAGCCTTATGAATATTTTGCCCAGAAGCAATCGCTAGAGGATCACTCTGGCAAACACACTCATTCATACACCTGAGTCTTTCAGGTGGGCATGGTAATTAGGATCACAATCTGTGGGGCAAAATAATAATAAAATAATAATGATGCAGTAAGGGGCTCACATCCAGTGGGAAGGGTAGGGCACCGGAGACCAAATGCGGGGAGAAATGAATCTGGGGTTGTTGTTTTTTTAACATGTTTAGGTGTCAGCAATGAAGTCAATTGGGTTGGGGTGTCAAACTGGATTTCATTGAGGACCACATCAGGGTTGTGTTTGACCTTGGAGGGCCAGCGGGGCACGTGGCCAAGGTGTCTGTCACTCATGTCGGGGGCGCCTGTGGTGGCCTGAGTGCTCTGCCAGTGAAAACAGACTCCCAAGCTCTTTTTTCAGCTGTGAAAACCTCCTGCAACCCTCTGCCAGCAAGAATGGAGCTCGGGAGGGACGCCGGGAGCTCCATTTTTGCTGGCAGAGGCACCGTGGGCCGGTCTTTTGCTGTTTCTAGGGCAGCCCCATGGACCAGATCTAAAGGCCCTGTCACACTGCCCAACGGATACAAAACGGACACAACGGACGAGCAAAATGTTCCATCCGTTGTTATCCGCTCTCAAAAGGGGCAAAAATTTGCATAACCGGAGCGGATAACACGGACATGGGGAGGATGCAGGGCGGATGGAAAGCGGATGCAGAACGGAAGCCTAGCGGATGGAAGCGGATGGGAGCGGATGGCACATCCGCAGGGCTTCCGGGGGACCTCAGCAAAGCGGACGCGGAACGGATACAGCGGATGCACAGCGGCTGCACAGCGGATGAAGCGGATGCAGAGCGGAAGCCTAGCGGATGCACAGCAGAAGCCTAACAGATGCCTGGCGTTAATTGCGCATGCGGGGGGGATGCATTGCATAAGCCACGTGGATATAAAGGGAAGCAGCTCGCACGTGGCCAGCATTCGGAGGAAAGACCTGCTGCAGGATACATCGAGTCCTTGCCTGCCCTGCCTCCATGCCTGCATGCAAGCCTTGCTGCCAGCCTTCCTGCCAGCCTGCCTCCAAGCCTCCTGGCCAGCCTCCCTGCCAGCCTTGCGCTCAGCCTGCCTACCAGCCTTGCTGCCAGCCTGCCTTCAAGCCTCCCTGCCAGCCAGTCTGCCTGCCAGCCTTGGTGCCTGCCTGCCTGCCAGCCTTCCTGCCAGGCTTCCTGCCAGCCTTCCTGCCAGCCTTCCTGCCAGCCTTGGTGCCAGGCTTCCTGCCAGCCTTGGTGCCTGCCAGCCTCCCTGCCAGCCTCCCTGCCAGCCAGCAACCCCACAACCATGGGGAAGAAGCGAAAGCCTCAGTAACCTGCCGCCATCCCTGCCAAGAGGGACAGGGCCACCCTCCCGCCCCCTGTCCCTGACTCTGCTTCTGCTGGGGCTTCTGCTGCTCGGGCTCTCTCTTCTGGTGCTGGAGCTTCTGCTGAAGCTGCTCCTGGTGGTGGTGCTTCTGCTGCGTACTCTGCTGAAGCTGCTGCTGGTCCTGCTCATCCTGCTCGTGCTCCTGGACTTGCTCGTCCTGCTCGTGCTCCTGGACTTGCTCGTACTGCTCATACTGCTCATGCTCCTGGTGCTGCTGGTGCTGCTGGTGCTGCTGGTGCTGCTGGTGCTGCTGGTGCTGCGGGTGCTGCTGGTGCTGGTGCTGCTGGGGCTGCTGGGGCTGCTGGGGCTCCTGGTGATTACTCTGCGGCTGCTGATCCTGTTCCTGCTGATCCTGCTGCTGCTGCTGCTGATGATGATGATCCTGCTGCTGCTGCTGCTGTTGATGATGATGATGATGATGATGATTATGATCCTGCTGGTGATGATGATGATGATGATGATGATGATGATGATGATGATTCTGCTGGTGCTGGTGCTGCTGGTGGTGTGGAGGAGCAGCCCCTACCACCTGGGAGCCCCTCTGATGAGGGCCCATCTGGTCCTGGCAAAGGGAGGAAGAGGCAAATGCGGGGACGGGAGAGGAGGCAATACTTCATTGAGGAGGAACACGAGGATGAGGTGCTGGAGTGGCTGAGAGAGAATGACTATCTGTGGTGGAAGGGACACCGGCTGTACAGGGACACCAAGCAGAAGCAGTCTGCTTGGAGAGAGAGGGCAGAGAATATGGGTTACACTTCGGAGGTGTTCCTCGGCTGGTGGAAACACATGCACACCTGGTACGGGAAGCTGCACCTGAAGAAATCTGGCCAGGCCACAGTAAAGCTGACGGACAGAGAGACCTACGTCATGGCCAGGTGCAGCTTCCTGGAGGGTGAGATCCGCCACCGAGGAGCACCAGGAGCCCCTCTGTCTACCCTCTCTCTCCGGCAGCCTGCTGAGACCCAGTCCTCTTCCGGCCGAGAGACAGTCCCTGTCTCCAGGCAGGTTTCTGTGGAGCGTGCCACGGCGGAGAACCCGCAGACAGCTGTTGTCACCATGGTGGAGTGCGTGGAGGACTCCCTGGTGCGGAGGGAGAGAGGAGACATCGAGTCCACTACAGTCCTAGCCGCATCCACCATCCCCCAGCTCCACCTCCACAGAAAGGCAGAGAGCCAGACAGCAGGAGGGGCAGAGCCACACTGTCCTGCTGGAGATCAGGGACACCATCCACACCAGTATAGATATCCTCTCTCAGCTGGTCAGCACCGACTCCTCATCCTCCAACCGCAAGCCCTTCCTCAGCTATGTCAACCAGACCCTCAAGAACATGGAGGAACCCCAGTACCAGGTGGTGAAGGACCGGATCACGGAGCTGCTTCACAACCCTCCAGACCCAGAGGAACCTGCGCCCACCCAGTCCAGGTCTGCCCCTCCACCCCAGGTGATGTCCCTCCCATACCAAGGCTTCCCACAGCCCCTCACCTATCAGGGCTATGGCTACCAGGAGGTCCAGCAGCACAGGCAGCAGCCCTTCCCAGTCCAGGCACAGAGTCATTGGGTGACACCATTGCCACCGGTTCCACTGATGCCACCGATGCCAGCCATGCCAATGATGCCACCGACGACAGCGATGCCACTCACACCACCGATGCCACCCACGCCAGTCCTCACCCAGCTGCAGACCAGACAGCCCCACTACACTACTCCTTCCTCCACCCCACAGCCAAGCCCGGACTCAGTACATCTGTCATCAGTACTGGGGCTGACACCCCATGGCATGGAGGAAGGACCTCTCAGCATCATGGGTCTGAGCCAGCTGTCTGAGAGCTTTCTCAACACACCATCACCTGTTGTCCTCTCAGGGCCAGGCACCCCAGTGGTGCTTCAGACCAGCACTCCAGCACCACCCCCTCCATAGCACCTGGACCCTTCACCCCTGAGATGGGGCACACCTCAGAGTGACCAATAAGAGTACCAGAGACTGGGTAGCTGGCTACCTGTAGAGTTTATTTGGACACTTGACTTGGGTCATTTTTGTTTTACAGCTTGTTGTTCAATAAAGTTTATCTTTGATTCACACACTTGCTTCATTTCTTTTTTTTAATAAAGTCTTGGTGGAAACTTTTAGAAATGGTTTAAGCCTTTGCATACTTGTGGGATGGGTTAAGATAGCAGTGGGATGGGCAGGGATACCTTTGGGATGGGTAATAGCTGTGGAATGGGCAGGGATAACTTTGGGATGGGTAATAGCTGTGGGATGGGTAAGGATAGCAGTGGGATAGATAAGCCTCCAGTGCAAGCATAGTGGGACTGTATAGTCCACTCTCCCTGGTGCCACACCTATGGCCCTTTATTATCAATAATAATGTAATAATCATCCACACATGTCAACACAAACACAACTCTTTATTAAACACCCTGTTCATTGTAGGACCACCCAACATACATGGCCCAATCTCATCCGTGTGATGAGACAGGCTGAAGGAACCACTCATTAATCATCTATCATCCTGTCTTGCCACTCCACTGCTCCAGCTGGGGAGTTGCACCAGTGTCTCAGGAGGTTGCGCTGCTTCTTTCTTTCACGTGAGGCTCTGTTGGGGCCTTGCACATCCTGAGTGTATATCAGTTTTGCCCTTGCCTCCATTGCCCAGGCTCCATGTCCCCATTGCCTTGTTGGAGGTCCACGAGCCTGTTCGGCAAGACCGGGTAGCGGGTGCACATGAGACTGTGCAGGATGCATCAAGCTTCCACGATCCTCCTCACGGTCTCTGGGCGATGCTGCATGGTGGTGAGAAGTACCTGGAACCTATTGGCCAGGATGCCAAAGACATTCTCCACCACCCGCCTTGCCCTGGACAGCCTGTAGTTGAAGATCCTCTCTTCATGGGTGAGGTGTCTTGAAGTGTAGGGCTTCATGAGGTAGGTTCTGAGGGAGAACGATGAAGTAGGGCACATCTTGTGTGTCGTTGGGCAGGGGGTCTAGATCTGGAAAGCCCATGATGAGGTTGCCTTCCAGCCCCTCCTTGAGGTCACTAGCGTTGTATACCTGGGCATCTGAACATGAGCCGCTGCCTGAAGCATCTATGTACATGAACTTGTAGTCAGCATCGACCATGGCAAAGAGGACGATGCTGAAGAAGTCCTTGTAGTTGAAATAAGTGGAGCCCGACTTGGGTGGTGCTTTGCAGGCCATGTGCTTCCCATCTATGGCTCCAACGGTGTGGGGGAAGTTCCACCTCTGGTACCACTGCTCTGCAACTTTCTTCCATCCTTCATCAGTGGAGGGGCACTGGAGGAGCTCCTTCTTGTATTCTTCGATGATGGCCTGCACCACTTCTCTGACCACAATGCTGATGGTGTTGTGTGGCACCCTCCAGCCGTACTGCATGCTCCTGTAGGTGGTCCCTGAGGCCAGGTGGCGCAGAGTGAGTGCCACCTTGAGCCCAGATTCCAGGCTGGGCCGGAAGTTGGTGTTTGCCTTGGTCAACCTGGGTGTCAGGCGCTGCACAACTTCGTAAAACATGGCTGGAGGCATCCTCATGAAGTTCTGGAATGCCCGAGTGTCTTCATTCCTGAGCTCCACCATCAGCTTGTTGTACAGTCCGTACTCTGCTCTTCTCCCGATCCATCTTCGGACCCAGACGCTTCTTGGCTACCTCCTTTTCTTCCTGTAGTAGAGTTCACAGAGCCTGTAGATGGCTTCGCACTGTTGCAGAAGGATGGTGGCTGCCAAAAGGACTGTGTTACGATCCACGGTTGACATGACTGGATGCTGTGGAAGAGCAAGAGTCAGATGAAGGCTGCAGAGGTCTGCACAGCTGGGCTGCTGGTCTGAAAGTGAGATGCAGACGAGTTGCTCCCCCTTTTTATAGGCAGTATAGGTGTCCCTTTGCATCCTCTAGGCATCCTCTAGGCATCCTGTAGATATCCTTAATATCCGAGATTAGTCCCCTCTGCGAACATTTTTTCCGTTTTAAATGCTTTGTTTCCGCTTGGCATCCGTTCTGCATCCGTTCTGCGTCCGAGCGGATGCGAGTTGCGTGAATGCGCAGCGGATGTCTAGCGGATATAGCGGATGCGTAACGGATGCAGAACGAATGCGTAGTAGATGCATAGCGGATGCATAATGGACGAATTGGATACATTTTCCACGCAAAAGTTTTGGGCAGCTCAAAACTTTCTGAGCGGATGAAACGTCAATAGACGGATGCTGGATGGATAGAGAGGAAGCAAAACGGAGGCAGTGAGTACATCGCGTTAACCAACGGATTGCAAGCTTTTTTGTCCGTTTTACATCCTGTTTGCTTCCGTTGGTGCAGTGTGACAGGGTCTTAAGCATCCCACGGGCCAGATCCAGCCCCTGGGCCTTGAGTTTGACATCCCTGGAAAAGGAGGACATAGAATCACAATAGTATTAAGGTCATATTTTTTTTTTCATAAAGTGAGTTTAATAGGTTTGCTCAGGGAAATGCATATTGAGGCAGGCAGGGGTTCTACTGGGTTCTTCTAGGTCAAGATAGTGTTTGAAACCATGAGATTGAAAATTCAAACCAGTGATGGGATTCAAAAAGTTTTACTACTGGTTCTGTAGGTGGGGCTTGGTGGGTGTGGTGGTGGGTATGGCTTGGTGGGCGTGGCAGGGGAAGGATACTGCAAAATCTCCATTCCCTCCCCATTCCGCTAGCCTGCTTTCCAGCTCTGTTCTCCTGTGCAGGGCAACCAAAAAAGACCCAGCCAATCAGCTGGGACTCAGGAGGCAGAGAAGAGATGGGGCTGGGCCAATCAGAGGTGGGATTTGCTGGTTCTCCAAATGACTCAAAATTTCCGCTACCGGTTCTCCAGAACTGGTCAGAACCTGCTGAAAACCACCTCTGCTTCAGACTCTTTTGAGGGACATTTTGTTGATATTTGACCCCATGGGAAGACAGAGGGAGGGAATTTGAAGTCAGGCCTTGTTCACACAGATCAGTTGTTGCTGTAGGTAGGATGAAGGTGATGATGTCAGTATGAAATGTTTGCCTCTGTGACATACCAGCTTCTTCAGTCCACCACTCACAAACAACTATGCAGCCAAGAACTGTTTTGTTAAGACATTAAAATTGCAGGCTTTAGTCTTGGATGTAATATTTAATCTTTTTAGTTCAGTCTAAAAAGTGAAAGTGAAAGGATTCCTAGAATCACAGGGTTAGCCTGGAAGGGATCTTGGAGGTCTTCTAGTCCAACCCCCTGGCCAAGGCAGGAGTGAGTCCTTATATCATCCTGGACAAAAGGTTCCTTGAAAACCTCCAGTGACTGAGCACCTCTAGGAGACAAGCTATTCCACACCAATTAATCCTTCTCACCCTCGGGAAATTCTTCCTTATTTGCAGGTTGGATCTCCCTCTGATGAAATCCACCTTAAATGTGGAATTTCATTTTTTTTTACTTGAGCACATCCAGAATTTGTTCACTTAAATTTAATTACGCTAGATCATTTTCCCATATAGAACATTTAATGTTTTTGTACTTTTGCTGATATTTGTAGATTTTCTACAGCCATCAGCTTTTTGTCTCCAGTTGTTAGGTTTTATGTCTGCTTGGATCAATATTCTTTTATTTTGAGTTTTACAAGGAAGGAAGGAAGGAGGGAGGGAGGGAGGAAAAGAAGGAAGGAGGGAGGGAGGAAAAGAGGGAAGGAAGGAGGGAAGGAGGGAGGGAGGGAAGGAAGGAGGGAAGGAAGGAGGGAGGGAAGGAAGGAAGGAAGAAAGAAAGGAGGGAGTGAGGGAAGGAGGGAGGGAGGGAAGGAAGGAGGGAGGGAGGGAAGGAAGGGAAGGAAAGAAGGAAGGAGGGGGGAGGGAGGGAAAGAAGGAAGGAGGGAAGGAAGGAGGGAGGGAGGGAGTGAAGGAAGGAGGGAGGAAAGGAAGGAAGGAGGGAGGGAGGGAGGGAGGGAGGAAGGAAGGAAGGAAGGAAGGAAGGAAGGAAGGAAGGAAGGAAGGAGGGTCAAGTGCAGAAATCAGGAGTCCAGGTAGTTCAAATGAATATGTAGGTTTATTGTACATTAAAATTCTCTACAAAAATCTGAACTACTCAGATCAAAGCAAATTGGTGGTAGATAAAAGTCAACAGTCAAAGTCGGCTGGACTTAGATATTTTGTGGGCACAAAGGGACTTGATTGTTCACATCATCACCTACAAGAAGGAGGGAATTATTATGCCTATATAAACTGTGAATAAATAAATGTGAATTTAAATACATGTGGAAGACATCACCTTGGGAAAGCTAATACAAGTAGCCATCAGCAATAAGCACATAAAGAAAAGCATCAATAGTAAGTCTTTAGCCCTTCACTCCCAATATACTACCTACAAGTGAGACAACAGAAGTGGTAGGAAAGCACTTCAGGTCCCCTCTCTGAGGGTCACTGATTTCCAAGAGTTAACTTTTCCTTTTAATATCCACATTCCATCTGCTTTCTTTTTAAGCAATTGTTTGAACACTGGAGGCTTTTGATCACTTGGCCAGGAGGATGCCGCAACGGTCAAAAGAGTGAAAAAAAAGGTCATGTCACTTTTTTCAGTGACATTGTAACTTTGAACAGTTACTAAATAAACTGTTGTAAGTCAAGGACTACCTGTAAAGATTTATAGACTTAGACTTAGAATAATTTTATGATCACTTTGAATGTGCATTAATCAGCATACATTAAAATGAAATTTTGTTGTATTTCAGTTCTCATACCACTTCCAATATACACTACATAAAGATGACAAAATAAATACATAGATCAAAATTATGCATATACCCACATATATTATATGATGCAGAAAAACAACACAGTCTAGTTCGGATGCATACATATGTACAGGGTGAGAAAAATGTATTTTGTGAGTTTACCAGATGGAAGGCATAGGGAACAAAAAGCTGCTAAATAATCTGGAAGTCCTGCTAGAGATACTTTTAAACCTCCTCCCAGAGCAGAGCAACAGAAACAGACCATGAAGTGGGGTCTCTAACAATGCTTTGAGCTCTAAGCACATAATGCTTACAATCAGCATCTTCAAGGACGGGAAGTAAGCTTCCTATAATCTTCTCTGTTGTCCTCACCACTCTCTGTAGGGACTTTCTATCTGAGGCACTGCAGCCACCAAACCAAAGAGGGATGCAGTTTGTTAAAATAAATGCCAGGCTGTGAAATGTATCTGTAAAACCTCTGCATGAAGTTATCACTTCTATCATTTATTTTTATCTTCTCCTCTCCAAATCCAGATGTAGGGACACATCTGTAAAGGACAGGAGAACCGTACTGAGGGACATGGTAAATATTCGTGGTTGATAATATTTGAGTCACAGTGCCTGGAGCAGAAATCACGATGCATTTCATCCATGGATAACGCTCAGCATCTTATTCGTGCCATCACTTCAGTTTGGTCCCTCCTGAAAAACCACCATAACAACAATTAAATGGTACATTTGCTCGATATACTGCAATTGTTCTTAGTATTATTTAATAGGCTAGATAGAAAAAAAATCACCTTAAATTATAATATAATGAGTCAGGCCTTTTTCATATGAACTCTCATTTCTTAGATTGCTTCTTCAAAGCACTCTCAATTTACATAAAAGATTTAAAGATTTAGAGAGGGATCCTTTATCACACCTGGGACATCCAGAGAGACTCAGCTCAGACAATGGGACAAAGAAATGAAGTTATGCCTGATTATTTCAAAAACCATTGTGTCCTTGGCTATCTCATGTGAAATGTTTTCAAGCAAGATCAGAACAGTGGTGGTATTCGACCGGTTCGGCCTGGTTCTGGGGAGCTGGTCGCAGCGATGAGCAAACTGGTCCTCTCCGCCACTCTACTGTTGGGCCCACCCACTCACCCAGGCTCCCATACTCACTTTTACCTGCTGAATTTGAAGCGCAGCTGCTTTGCGCGGCACAGAATAGTGCCACGCGGCAGCTGCTGAAGCAATCAGGATCATGCAGGCTTGCAGGAAGTGAGTTAGAATGCCTCTGCGCCTGTGCAAAGTTCATGTTTGGTGCACACAAAGTGTGTGCACGCGCAAAAACTGCATCCACCAAGCCACGCCCACCGAACTGGTGTCAAAAATATTTGAATCCCACCACTGGATCTGAAGCTATGTTTCTACAGGTAGGCCTCGACTTACCACCAGAATTGAGCTCAACATTTCTGTGACAAAATTTGTTATGGCAGTTTTGTCCCACTTTATGACTTTTCTTGCACTGTTTGTTAGGTGAATCAATGCAGCCATTAAATTGGTAAGTGTTGTTAAGTGAATCTGGCTTCCCCCAGTGACTTTGTGTGTTATGAGGCCACGAAAGGTGATTTCATGACCCCTCTGGGACATGGCAACTGTCATAAATATGAACCAGTGGTCAAGCATCCGAATGTAGCACCTGTAGGCCAGACAAGGAACAATGAATGGACACTGAACAAGGAGAGATTCAACCTGGAAATAAGGAGAAATTTCCTCACAGTGAGAACAATCAACCAATGGAACAGAAGTTGCCCTCGGAAGTCGTGGGAGCTTCATCATTGGAGGCTTTCAGGAAGAGACTGGACTACCATCTGTCAGAAATAGTGTAGGGGTTTCCTGCTTGGGCTGGACTAGATGATCTACAAGGTCCTTTTAAACTCTGATTAACTGTATCTGTAAATCACATGATCATGGGCTTGCTGCAACAGGCATACGTGTGAAAAATGGTCATGTCACTATTTCACTATAATGAGCTGTGGTGGCGCAGTGGTTAGAGTGAAGTACTGCGTGCTACTTTTGCTGACTGCCAAATGCCTGCAATTTAGCAGTACGAATCTCACCATGCTCCAGATTGACTCAGCCTTTCATCCTCCCGAGGTGGATAAAATGAGGACCCAAATTGTTGGGGGAAATAGGCTGACTCTGTAAAGCTCTTAAGCCCATGTCCCACTGCACCAACGGATGCAAAGAGGATGTAAAATGTTAAAAAAAGCTTGCCATCCGTTGGAAAACGCGATGCATCCGTTGTGTACTCACTGCATACGTGTTTCATACGCACTATCCCTCCAGCATCCGTCCACTGAGATTTCATCCGCGCAAGAAGTTTTGAGCTGCACAAAACTTTGTGAATGGATGAACTTTCTGCCATGTACAATGTAAATCCGTGACATACGAGCAACAAATGTTCTATGTCCGTTTATCATCCGTTAAATGTCCGCTGTATCCTCTCTCCATGCTCTGGGCATCCTCACAACTCACATCCGTTGCAGCTGAAAACAGAAAGAGGGAGGAAACAAAAGGTACACAGAATGTCTACACAGCGTTAGTAGGATAGAAATAGAAAGGATGTGCAGTGAACGGTTTGCATCCGATATACATCCACTAGGCTTCCTATGAACATCCCTTTAACATCCCCGCTACATACTACCCACGTCCGTTCTTTTCCGTTCTTTTCCGTTCTTTTCTGTTCTGTTTATGCAAATTTTCACCATTTTTAGGAGCGGATGACAACGGATGGAGCCACCCCCGAAATTTTGCTCATCCGCTGTGTCCTTTATGCATACGTTTTGCATCCGTCGGCCAGTGGGACAGGGCCTTTAAAGAGGGCTGTAAAGCACTGTGAAGCGATATATAGGTGTAAGTGCCGTTGCTATTTTGGTGCTATTGTAACTTCAAATAATTATATGAACTGTTATAAGTTGAGGACTACCCATATAGGACAACACATGCTCTCCGCTGTTAGCCCTTCTTTGGTATCATTGGAATACATTGTGGGGATGAATTAGGACCTGCTCAGAAAAAAAAGCAATAAATGTTGGTGATTCTTTGTTACAGACTCTCTCTTAACCTGACCTGTAGTTGGTAGGATGAGCAAAAGAGAATACTACATTGCTCACTAGCACTTAGAAAATATACTCTATGTTTTGCCAATTCTAGAATTGTGTTCAACTGTTTGGAATCCTTACCACATATCAGACATGAATGCAATTGAGCAAATTCAGGAATATTTTACACAGAAACTCTTGCATTCTTCTGTCCATAATAGAATGCCTTATGGTGGTAGGCTTCAAATTCTTGGTTTGGACAGTTTAGAATTGCAACCCTTGTGGTCAGATTTAGGTATTGCATACAAAATTGGATATAGTTAAGCTTTACCTGAAAGTGGTTTTTTTAGTTTTAATCGTAATGTAACACGTGCAAACAACCGCTTTAAACTTAATGTGAACTGCTTTAAACTTGATTGTTTTAAAAAATTGATTTTTGCAGCAGAGTCGTCAAAGTCTGAAGTATCTTATACCGGATTCCATGGTCTCAGCCATGAATTTCACACAATTAAATTTCAACATAACTTCTGTGGACCTTATCCCATATTTCAGAGGTTTCCAAAGGGAGCATAGTGAGTAAGTGCACTAAACTGTCTTCTACCTTTTTGTTTTTTCAATTGATATGTTCAAATTTGAAATTTTTCTTTGGAAAGAAAGGAAGGAAGGAAGGAAGGAAGGAAGGAAGGAAGGAAGGAAGGAAGGAAGAAAGAAAGAAAGAAAGAAAGAAAGAAAGAAAGAAAGAAAGAAAGAAAGAAAGAAAGAAAGAAAGAA
>BLBF01000056.1:14077180-14091706 GCA_015471245.1 Laticauda colubrina
ATTCTATTCTATTCTATTCTATTCTATTCTATTCTATTCTATTCTATTCTATTCTATTCTATTCTGTTGCAATTAAATCTCCTTTTTTTAAGTCAAGTTTTTTTCATTTATATATTAACAGATATTGACAGATTAACAGAGTTGGAAGGGACCTTGTGGGTCATCTAGTCCAACCCCTGCCCAAGCAGGTGACCCTACACCATTTCTGACCGATGGCAGTTCAATCTCTTCTTGAAAGCCTCCAGCGATATGTAAGTATTTTGAACACAGTGTATTGTCCAGGCATACCATTTTAGAAAAAGAAAAGAGGGGGGGAAAGATAACACATATACTGATAGCAATAATTATAATGTAACAAAATAATTCTAAGCATATTTATAATTGTGTTCGCTTATTTTCATTCCTGTTACATATATTGACATCCACATAATTATAAACAACATTCATATTTTACTTAAACATAATAATACTCTTTCTTCATCTAATTTCTACCTCTTATCTCTAACCATTGATAAAACCTATTCCACATTAAATAGTATTCTGTGTCTCCTTTATCTTTTATATTCAGTGTCAACTTATCCATATCTGCACAGTCCAATATTTTCTGGATTATATTTTCATCCAGTGGGGTGTTCTCATTTTTTCAATATTATGCAAATACAATTCTCGCTGCTGTCAATATGTGTAGCATTAAGCATATATCCCCTTTGTCATGATGTTATGGTATAAAACCTAACAAAAATATATTTCTGGTTTAAAAATCTATGTGTTGCTTAATCATCTTCTCCAACCACGTTATTTATTTTTGTCCAATATTTGCCTTGGCAATGAAATCTCTGAAGAATAAGTTGAAAACCCCAGGCGTGGAGTAACACTGGAGATGGAGATCTTCCACTGAAAGAGGGCATTAAGAGCCTTGGGTGGCTGTTTGCTCAATGTAGCCCGTTTACATGGCAAATAGGAATGTCAGGATTTCTATGAACTGTTCCTCAACGTTTCACTTCATGTACAATAGAGAATCTCTGAGTGAACTATGACCACAAAAATAAAGCCGCCTTAGGAGTGAGGGAAGCAGGGTGGGAAATCCCATTCCAGGCACCTAACAACAATTGTGTGGCTTAGTTCATTCGGACTGCTGTCCTCCAGGGTAAACAGTGTGAAGATTCTTGCCTAAAATAAAATCGCCGAAGAGTGAGAATTATCTCGAAGTATCTTGTGACTAAAACTTTCCAACCCGTAAGGAACTCTTTAAAGCAGGGGTCTCCAACCTTGGCAACTTTAAGACTTATGGACTTCAACTCCCAGAATCCCTCAGCCAGCTTTGTCCACAACAAGCTATGTTGGCTAAGGAATTCTGGGAGTTGAAGTCCACAACAAGCTTTGCTGGCCGAGGAATTCTAGGAGTTGAAGTCCACAAGTCTTAAAGTTGCCAAGGTTGGAGACCCCTGGTCGAACTAGATCGTTTGTTCCAGAAACTATAAAACAAGGTAACTTCTGGCTTAAAATACATCCTGAACAACCATGTTCAGTAAGATTGTCAGAGAAGATGGTAATATGGCTGTACCATGGAAGGACCAAGTTTATAGTGACCCACAAGAAAGTAAATTGGGGTCCCAGCTCTCCTATGTTTGCACAATACGTAGTCAGTGCATGTTTCTGATACAACCTTCAAATGCAGCATTTCCAAACCAGGTACTCTGCAGGTTTTAGAGACCAGGAAATTTGGGGATTTAACCAGTGGTAGAATGCTGCTGGTGTAACAATCGGTTCGGCGCACGTTTGAATTGCTTTCTGGAAAAAACTTACCTGCTATGTCACTACTGGGGAGTAACACAGCTGAGGAGCAGCAATACACTCTGCTGCGTGAATCAGCTGAGAGGAGTAAGTACAGCACAGTGGTGGGTGGGTGGGCTCACAAGATCGTCCAAGCAAACCGGTTTGCTGCCAGCTGATCATCAGAGCTAGGGGTTCACCCAAATCGGTCCAAACCAGTAGAATCCCACCCCTGAATTTAACTCCTAGCATCTCTGAAAATTTGAAGAAGTCTTTGCTGACATTAAGGAGGCATAAATATGCAGTCCTGTAGAGAAATGAAATTTACATATACAGATACTCCTTGACTTATGACAGTTCATTTACTGACTGTTCAAAGTTACAACACTGAAAAAGGTGATATGATTGTTTTTCCCATGGTCACATGATCAAAATTGGGATGCTTGGCAACTGGTTCATATTTATGACAGTGTCCTGGGATCACGTGATCCCCTTTTGTGACTTTCTGACAAGCAAAGTCAATGGGGAAGCCAGATTCATTGAACAACCGGGTTACTAACTTAACACAGTTGTTAAATGAATCTGGCTTCCCCCGTTGACTCTCTGTGCTACTAACTTAAGAGTCACTTAAGATCCGTGAACAGAAGGCTATAAAATGGGGCAAAGCTCACTTAACAGACGTCTCGCTTCGCAACAGGAATTTCGGGCTCCGTTTGTGGTCATAAAACGAGGACTACCTCTACACAGGCAAAAAATGATCTGAAGCAAACCTCTATTTTGCAAAAGCAATGCAGAATTATTGCCCGAAATAGTTATTTTGTTAAAGTGGGTTTTTTTTTTTTTTTCTTGGATCTGAACAGGAGCTATGCCTCCATTTCATAGTTCAGAATGAACTATCTGAGTTCTTTTTTAACCTGTCACAAGCCATTAGCCGAATTGCCTAAAGAACACACATACAAACACCCCTCCAACAAACATAATTGCTGGTTGAGGCTACAGAGTTTGGAAGCATTGTCTGCATCTCTGACTACTTTCCTCCCTTCTCCCCCCATTCTTCTGTTGAACATAGTGATCCATTCCAGGAAAAGTGGTAATAAAATTGCCGAAACAAAACAGGATTGTTCAGCAAGGAAACCGAATCCAATTTGCTCTACAAGTACAAATACACTTTTCTCTCTGTGTGTGTTTACTCATTTGAAGAATTGCTACAACGGATTTTTATATACAATTAATAGGATTAATGGTTCTCAAGAGAGGAGAGAGGATTGGCAAGGAACCATGTAGGAATTATGATACTTTTGCTTGTCACTGATGTTTGATGTTAAATATATACTGTATAATTTTCTTGGAAAGGCTGCAACCCGTGTTTCCCCCAAAATAAGACCCTGTCTTACATATATATATTTGCCACCAAAAAAGGCACCAGGTCTTATGTTCGGGAGATGTCATCCAGGGACCAACCTCACTTGCGTGCATCACCCCGGCCTCCTTTTCTCTGTCAGAGGCCTTCAGGAACTTTTTCTGTGGCCAGCACAGCTTTCCTGAAGGCCTCTGCAACTGATAATGGAGCTTTGTTATCAGCTACAGAGGCGTTTAGGAAAGCCTTGCCAGCTTTGCCAACTGCAGAAGAAATTGGCCCGTAAGGCAGGTGTCGGGGTGTGCGAGGCCTGCCTATAACTGTCCAAAGGTAAGTAGTAGGGCAGCTTCCACCCCCCACATCCCCATCCTAGCTTAATTTTTACCCGTCCATTCTGGAATGGGCGGGATCTTAATTAGGGCTTATTTTGGGGGTAGGGCTTATATTGTGTGCACGTGTAAAAAAACCAAGCTAGGATTTACTTTCAGGGTAGGTCGTATTTTTTGGGAAACTGGGTATCGCTACATTTGCCATTTTCATCCTATATGTTCTAGTCATTTTTGGATAGTCAACCTTTCTGTTTTACAAGTAATGCTCAATTTACAACCACAACTGAGGCCAAAATTTCCACAGCTAAGCAAGACAGTTGTTAAGAGAGCCATGCCCCATTTTGCAACCTTTCTTGCCACAGCTGTTAAGTGAATCACTGCAGCTGTTAAGTTAGTCACACAGTTGTTAAGTGAATCTGGCTTCCCCCTTGACTTTGCTCATCAGAAAGTCACAAAAGAGGATTGCATGACTTCAGGGATACGGCGATTGTCATCAATATGGGTCAGTTGAAAAGCCTCTGAATTTTTGATTACGTGACCATGGGGATGCTGCAATGGTCATAAGAGTGAAAAATGGCCATACGTCATATTGTAACTTTGAAAGGTCACTAAATGAACTGTTGTAAGTCGAGGATCACCTGTATTCCATTCCTGGGTTTAAAAAGTAGAAAGGATAAATCTATGAAGGAGGACTTGATGAAGGAGGACTTCTTGGAAGCCCAACACTCCTTGCCCTGATCCACAATGCAGTGCGATGGACACAAGGTCACAATTTACTTTTCCAATAAATTGGAATTTTGACTGCAACCGTTGTAAATGTGAAAAATGGTCACAAGTCCCTTTTCTCAGTGCCATTGTGACTATGGTCACTAAATTAAGTGACCACGGTCACTAAATATAAGTTGAAAACTACCTGTAATTTGATTCCATGATTAAAATAAAGCAAATCTTGTTCTCACTACTATATTTCCCTGAAAATATGACCCTGTCTTATTTTATTATTATTTTTTGCCACCCAAAAAAGCACTAGGTCTTATTTGCAGGGGATGTCATCAACTGACTAACCTCACCTGTGTGCATCAGTCCGGCCTCCTTTTTTCTGTCAGAGGCTTTCAGTAACTTTTCTGAAGCTGGAAAGGCTTTCCTGGGCTTTGTTATCAGCCAGCCTTGCCGGCTGCAGAAGAAATGGGCTGGCAAGGCAGTTATCGGAGTGTGTGAGGCCTGGTACAAGTGTCCAAAGGTAAGTAGTAGGGCATGTCCATCCCATCATCCCCACCCTACCTTAATTTTTACCATGCACTCTGGGATGTTAATTAGGGCTTATTTCAGGAGTAGGACTTATATTAGGTGCACATTAGGACTTATTTTCAAGGTAGGTCGTATTTTCAGGAAAACAGGGTATTTAAAATTATGTGAAGTCACAAGAATGGGTACTTTTACTTGTTTGCAATTCCATAGAGCAGCTTGAAAACAAATAGCAGCCAATCAGAACTTGCCTTCCTGGTCAATAGATGAAAACAGATATATATCAGCAATGCTTATGTGCATCACAGCAAGCAGTCTTTCCTATGTTCCTCTCCACTGCTCTGGAGGATTTTGCTGGCTGAAGGATTCTGGGAAATGATGTCCAACACACTTGGTCAAGGCAGGCTGATCTAGAAAGCCAGCCAAGAGCGCTTGGGCAAATATACAAAAGAAGGGAAATAACAAAAAATACTGCTAGGCGAATAAGGTATCAACCACCAAGACAGCCAGAGGATTTTTGCTTTTTTTGGAGCAGATTACCTAACTTGAAATGCAGTAATAAAAGGAGATTTTAACACTTGGAAATCAGTAGGAAGTCCTCTGTGACTGAAAGTTGCAGAAAGTCAACTAGTCTCACCTTAGACCCAGATTCTCACTGTTAGTCTTGTTGGAAGCCATATTTTACTTGGGAGCTTCAAGGCTGCCACATTCATTGCCTCGGTATTTGGGAGAGGGGATTTCATAGTGAGGTAGAAGATTAGACTCAACAACATTCTTTCTCAGAGATTCAAGGACATGTTGCCCTGTACCTGGAGGGGAATGACTGGAGGGATATCTCCAGTTGGGACGAAGATTTGATTGGACCATGGGATGGACTGATGGGTGCAGAGGGTGGATCTTTGATTTTCCTTTGGGAAGGAAAAACCCAGAACTCTCCGATTTGGGTTTTCCCAGATGTGCCAATATGACAACTCTAATAAAATTGAACTTTGAGGAGTTTATTGGTTGATGTTTAATGTCCCTCTCGGAGTTTATTGGTTTGGAGCTGGTTAGTTGGAACTGTGACACTCAGAGAAAGAGAAATTGGAGCAAAGTCATGCTTGCATGCCAGATTCTGAAAGACCAGTAAGTTTAGGGAAGTTGTAGATCATGGGATGGGCAGAAATCTTCAGGTAAAGGAGCACATTGAAAACTCTCTGAAAAGTTGTGAGGTAAATCTGGCTTCCCCATTGACTTTGCTTATCAGAAGGCCTGATCTTCACATGATCCCAGGAAACTGCAACTGTCATAAATCAACTAGTTGCCATTCGAATGTTGATCATATGACCAGTGGGATGCTACAATGAACATAAGTGTGAAAAACTGCCATAAGTCACTTTTTTCAGTGCTGTTGCAACTTCAAATAGTCACTAAATGAACCGCTGTAAATCAAGGACTACCTGTGCCATATTTTCAGTGTATTGTGGTAGGGTGTTATGAGGAACTGTTCTTCTGTGAATTTTTTCTGGTGAGACCAGTCTATTAGGCCAACCTGGTCTACCCAATTATGAAACAGAACACATTGCTTCCTCTTTCATCTTTCAGCCCCAATCCAGCAGCCTTTGCAGGCAGTTGCCTCTGCGACAAACTATTTTTGTGTTGAATTTATGTTTACCAACAAAGAAATAAAGAGAGACTCATATAGATAAATTTCAAGTGATTTAGCTCTCATCAGCTAGCCATACCCTTCAGGGATTCAAACCTGGGCTGCTTGCGTATGAGGTAGATGCATAAGCCCAGGGGTGTCAAACTCAATTTCACTGAGGGCCACATCAGGGCTGTGGTTGACCTTGGGGTGTCAGGCATACATGACCAACTGGGTGGGTGTGGGCAGCTTGACACACTCCCCAAACTGCTGGCATATTTCCTCTTCACATTGGATAAAGGAGGCAAAAGCCATGCGGGCCGGCTCCTTACATTTTCCAGGATGGTTCCATGGGCCGGAAATGACCACATCGCAGTCTGGATCTGGCCCACAAGCCTTGAGTTTGACACCCTTACATTAACCCCTAAGTTCTCCTGTGACTTTCAGACAACCAGTGTGGGCAATTAGAAAGACTGGAATGATACATACAAAAAAAGCAATGGTCTTAAACACTGGTGGGATTCAATTTTTTTTACTACCCATTCTGTGGGCGTGGCTTGATGGGTGTGGCAGGGGAAGGATACGGTAAAATCTCCAATCAGAGGTGGGATTTTCCGGTTCTCCATATTATTCAAATTGTCCGCTACCGGTTCTCCAGAACTGGCCAGAATCTGCTAAATACCACCTCTGTTCTTAAAGCAAGCTCAAAAGCCACACCACAAGCAATGGGAAAAAATTTTTTTAAGTTGCCTGAGATTAATATTATAAAATGGAAGCTTTTTTTCACTAAGACTGGTGAGAACTACAGTAATTGCAAGGCAGATTTTGGTCCAACTTTTTCCTCCTGTTGTAAGGATGTTTGTGACTCCAGATAGGCCACCACACTCTAGAGTCATATATTAAATATACTATTGGCTCTTTATTGTGATGTCTCCTGTCACTTGGCATTTCAACCAGATGCTTTACACAGCCTGCCTCTTTGACATTTTCACTATTTTGACTAAAGGACATTCCTGATTTATGGGAGTTAACTGCCAATATTTTTTCCTGGAGTACTGTTGCTGTGTCAGTTCTGAGTGTTGAACTTACGACAGCGTGTTTGCTGTTGGGTACTCCTACAGCATGTGCTCTTTGGTGGCACTGAAATAAGATCTATTTGATATTATGAAAAAATATGCATCACATATGTAGACCTTGATTTGAGATGTAATGGATTCCTCAGCATCAACTTCCTGCAAATTTATAAATTTCATGCAGTCATAAATCACACAGGAGGATGACTTACATCAGTTGGATTTGTACCACGATAAACCATAGTTTCGTAAATAAACTACATATGACCAAATCATACATCATCCTCAACCAATGTTGAGCAATCCAAGGATAGAGGCCACATGTAGCTCCTAGAACCTTTCTGTCCTGCAAACTCTGGGTCAGTTTTTGTCAGGCACAAGCTGCAAGATCCACATGTGTCCAAGCTAATTACTTTATTATCTTTTGCCTGTTGTACAGGAATCTCTCCAGACTACTTAGTTTCTCTTCAGAACTGATAGGTGAGGTTCTATGGAGCTTGTGAGAGGAGTCAGTCCTGAATCTCTTGTGGCTGCACAAGGATTCTAGGCTAATCTCCTGCTTGACACCTCCTCTCTACCTGGCTGGGTTTTTTTTGCAACTTCTTTAAAATGAAAATTGGGATAGGGTTAGAGGTAGATGTAGCATAATAGAAAATTACCCTCTCTTCTTAATCAATAGCACTGCATCTATTTCCCAATGTTCTCTAAAAACTGGGGATGCTGAACTTCATCTACATCTTGTAGTTGTGTTATTGGAATGGGACAGATGAGCATCGTGATGGAATGTGGTTTGGATTCCCAGGAAGGAAGGGCTACATTCCAGAGGCCAAAAAGATAATGAAGCTTAGATAGTTTGGTTGGGAGAGAGTAAAGAAGTCTGAGCAGTTTTTTTTTATTGTTCCTCACCTATGTACAGAAATCTTGCCAACTAAAGCAACTGTTTTCATGACTAGATATAGATTTTGAGAATGACTAAGAATAGTCATTCACTCTCTTTCTCCCGATCAAACTATCTTAGCTTCACCAACTCTTTGGCCTCTGGAATGTAAACCTTCCTTCCTGGGAATCCAGACCACATTCCACCACAATGCTCCTATGTCCCACTTCAACAACACCGCCACATGATTCAGATTTGGGCCTGACAACTATAGTGTTATGACCCAAAGGTGCTTTTTCTAGGAGGCAACTGGACTTCCTTGGTTTTTTTTGGAAGATGTTTCACTTTTCATCGAAGAAGCTTCTTCCACTCTGACTATCCTGTCAGAACTGAAGAAGCTTCTTGGATGAGAAACAAAACATTTAAAAAAAAATAAAAACCCAAGTTGCCTCCTGAAAAAAGCACCTTTGGGACAACCATGACCTGGATGGCTGAGAATCTCTACAGATTCGCTATATTGTAAATTCAACTTTAAGTGATTAATTCTGTTTATTAAAGGTATTTATACACACCCACCTCAGTCAATGATGACTCTCAGCAACTCACTTAAAAAAAAAAATGGAACGTAAATGTGGGTGTGTCGATTCACATGCTAGCTACACGGAAGGTCTCCTTAAAATGGGAATGGCAACATTGCCAAGGTCAAAGCCTGTGGGTGCATAATTGCTGCACGCTAAGCAGAAGGAGGTGGGTGGGATAGCTGTCAAGAATTAGCTACATTTCTTCTGCAGAGTTTGTCACAATTGCTCTTACATCATTCTATCAAAGTTGTCAGGGCACTGCTGGTACGTAATTAGACACTCAAAAAGGTTTCTGCTCAAATCCCTGTAAATAATGAGAAAAAATAATGAGGAGTGCCAGGCTTTAGAATTAAACATACCTGTCATGCCCCCTGATGGAGACTGAGGGAGAGGAGGAACAGCCTCAGGGAGTGGAAGTGTGGCTCTGGAGGTTGTGGAGGAGGCTGGGGAAGGGCATCCCCTCTCCATCCTCGGGCACACATGGAGGAGAGGATAAGGGAGAGATGTGGTCTACTTGGCTGTAGCTGTGACAACTAGATAAGAGGACGGACATGCATACAGGCGAGTGCAGGAAACAAAGTGTGGAAATATCTCTACTTTATTGTTCCTCTCCAATTTTGGCATCCTTCCCAGTGTGTGTTCTGATATCTCCAAGTTCTTATCTTGCCTGGTTTGTATTGTTTTTTATACTGTATAATTTAAATGGCATTTCCTCCTTCTTGTAACTGCTTATGTAGGAGTTTTTTTTGTCTCCAGTCAAGGATATTTGGAGCTTGGAAAAAAAACGTGAAGGAATAAAAGGGGCTTCACCTGTTTTTTGTGACTGTATTTATTTTGTATCCCACCCTAGGTCATCACAATACCCTTGACAGATGCTTGCCTTCCCTATATATGAAGTTATTTTACACACTAGCAAGTATATGGCTGCTTATCTCTTTTGCTGCAGAGGGGTCTCCAAACTTGACAACTTTAAGACTTGAGGACTTCAACTCTCAGAATTCTAAGAGTTAAGATTCACTAAGTCTTAAAGTTGCCATGTTTTATTTCATTCTTGGATATGAGCAGGGGAGGGCTTCAAATATTTTAGCAAAGGGTTCTCTGCCTGGTTACTGGGGTGGTGTAGACATGGAGGGCATGGCCTAGTTGGCCTCCTGCACCATGGCAGGGAGGGTGTTTTTGCCCTCCCCGGGCTCCAGAGGCTTTCCTCGAGCCTCTGGGAGGGTGAAAATGGCCTCCTCAGGCTTCGGAGGCCCTCTGGAAGCTGGAAAGGGGCTCATTTCTGGCTTTCCCAAACTTCTGGGAGGCCCATTTTTCACCCTCCCTGAGCCTCCACGCGGAACCTGCACTTACCTACATCCCAAATAGGCCGCGTGGGGACTCCTTGGAGGGGTGGGGTGGGTAAGGCCAGCCATGAGTGCGATTTGGGGGTTTTCTTTTTTTTTTTGAAAAAGTTTTTTTATTTTTATAATAAAAACAAAAACAAACAAATAAAACCATCCCTCTATTGAACAGTGTGTCGGTTGAGTACATATATCTTGTGCACATAGTAACATTATCCTACATATCTTACTTGTTTATATTTATAACCATTCTAATCAATATTTTATATCATTTTTGTCAATTGCATTGTCATTAACATTATAATTATTATCTTTCAAAAATATATTTCATATTCATAATCTCACTCTGTCTAATTCAATCAATTATCAATGATGGTATATCATACTATTATTACATATTTCAGTTTCTTACTCTTCTATCTAGCTATTCATGAAATAAAAGGATTTGGGGTTTTTCTGAACTGCACAGAATCTTAGCTAGGGGCTCTCCTGAACCCCTGAAAACCCCCAGCAGCCCACCCCTAGATTTTAGGAAACTCCAAGCCCATACCTGAGATGAAAGAAGGACCATCTAAGAGAGAAATGACATTCAATGGCAGCTATTTGTACATGGAAAGGGCCAAGCATAGTTATGAATTCAAGTTTGGCCTCTACCATGTCAGTAAAGGCCCTATCCCACTGCACTTACGGATGCAAAGAGGATGTAAACATTAAAAAAAGCTTGCCATCCATTGGAAAATGTGATGCATCCGTTGTGTACTCACTGCATACGTGTTTCATACGTTCTATCCATCAAGCATCTGTCCATTGCTATTTCATCCGTGCAAGAAGTTTTGAGCTGCACAAAACTTTGTGAATGGATGAACTTTCCTCCATGTACGATGTAAATCCGCGCCATACGAGCAACAAACGTTCTATGTCCATTTATCATCCATTAAATGTCCGCTGTATCCTCTCTGCATCCTCTGGGCATCCTCGCAACTCACATCCGCTGCAGCTGAAAACGGAAAGAGGGAGGAAACAAAAGGTACACAGAATGTCCACACAGCGTTAATAGCACAGAAATAGAAAGGATGCGCAGTGAATGGTTTGCATCCGATATACATCCGCGCGGCATCCCCTTTCTTTCCTTTAGGTGTACGTGATGCATCCGCTTCATCCGCTATGCATCTGCTTCAAAATTCTCCCCTGGAACCCCTTCGGAGATGTCATCCACTTCCATCCGCTTTCATCCGCTAGGCTTCCTATGAACATCTGTTTAACATCCTCGCTACATACTACCCATGTCCGTTCTTTTCCATTCTTTTCCGTTCCATTTATGCAAATTTTCACCACTTTTTGGAGCGGATGACAACAGGTGGAACCACCCCCAAAATTTTGCTTGTCCTCTGTGTCCTTTATACATATGTTTTGCATCTGTTGGCCAGTGGGACCGGGCTTTAAGGGAGGGAGTAAGTTGGCCCATAGGTCTCTCTTTATGGCCACCAATGGCTGGCAGATAACTACAAGGTTGAAAACAACAAATTCTGCCTGATAGCTATGACCATTCCATGTAGACCTGGCTAGCAGACTTGTACAGATTCTCAACAAATCTTGATTCCACGTTAGAGGAATCTGCACCTTCAAGACCCGGGTGGTTCATTTTGGCCTTTGGATTCCAATGAAGTGAATAGTGTCAGCTTTGGAAGCCATATTGACACCAGACGCTTCCACGGTGCCACATTTTTGAGCCTGGGAAAATGGGAGGGGTTTTTTTGGAGTGTATGTGGTTAGACATAATAGCATTCTTCTCCTAAGTCAAGGTCATGTTATTTCTGCACCTGGGTGAGGGGGACATCTCAAGTTGGAACAGATGGTGTGATGGGCATGTGATGCGATGATGGGTGCAGGGGGTGGATTTGCAATTTTTTACTTATTGCAAGGAAACCCGGAATTTTCAGATTCGGGATTCCCAAATGTGCCAGTTTACTATCCATAATTTTTGAGAAGAAGTCTGTCTCAGAGTTATTTGTTGGAGTGGAGGTTTTCTAGAACGCTGACAAATAGGATACTTGCAGATGAAATAGGGGCAAGGTAAGTTAGTTTAGTTATTCATTCATTTATTTATTTATGTATTTATTTATGTATTTATGGAAATTTATATTGCCACCTGTTCACACATGGTGACTCAAGGTGGCTTACAAGAATATAAAAATCTTATAGAGGTTAGATGAGTGGAATATGACTATGTGAAATATGGACTACATGAGAAAGACTGATTAGTAAGTATTTTGATAGTTATATAATCAATGTCAAGGTGGAAGATAGTATACTTTCTAATAATGATTGATATTATCTTATATATGTTTGTATGTACATGATTATAATGATTATGATGTGTTTATGTTTTAACACTTTGGACACCTCGAAAGCACACTGCTCAATATGGAAATGGAATTTGTGATACAAAACAATAAAAACATTTATGAAAACAATAAAAAACTCATATATAAAACAATAAAACTAATAAAAGAGAGAACCATATAATAAAATAATATTATAATATAATAAAATAATCCCCCAGTCTCTGCTCCAGTGGCAACACATCACACAAGCCATTTGATGGGCTACCCAAGCCCGTTGGGAGAACCAGGTTTTCTGAAAGAGTGTCAGAGTGGGGGCCATTCTAATCTCTGAAGGAATGATGCTCCAGAGAGAGAGAGAGAGCCACCACAGACAAGGCCCTTCTTCTGGGTCCCACCAGGTGTATCTCCCTCGAAGATGGGACCCACAACATTCCTTGCCTCCCTGCTCTGATGGGTCAGGTAGATGTGAGCGGCAAGAGATGGTCCCTCAGATAACAGATAATTAGAGTTGGAAGGGACCTTGTAGATCATCTAGTCCAACACCCTGCCCAAGCAGGAGATCCTACACCATTTCTGACAAATGGCAGTCCAATCTCTTCTTGAAAGTCTCAAGTTATGACGCTCCCACAACTTCCAAGGGAAAGCTGTTCCATTGGTTGACTGTTCTCACTGTCAGAAAGTTTCTCCTTATTTCCAGGTTAAATCTCTCCTTGTTCAGTTTCCATCCATTATTCCTTGTCTGGCTTTTGGGTGCTTTGGAGAATAGCTTACCCTTCCTCTCTGTGGCAGCCCCTCAGATATTGGAAGACTGCTATCCTGTCTCCCCTGGTCTTTCTCTTCTCTAGACTAGCCATGCCCAGTTCCTGTAACCATTCTTCATATGTTTTAATCTCAAGTCTCCTGGTCCCAACCAGGAAGGGCTTTAAAGGTGACAACCAGCACCTTGAATTGCACCCAGAAGCAAATTGGCAACCCATTGCCAAGTTGAGTCATGGCAACTGAACTTCTTTTCTTTTTTGGTTTGAAATGTTTTGCTGCTTATCCGGGAAGATAAGATTATTCTAGAAGCTATTTGGATAAGCAACGAAATGTTTGAAACCAAAAAGAAAAGAAATCTAGTTGCCAGGACTCAACTTCTAGAAATATACCCTGAAGTAGTGGCACTTGGAAAAATGGAGATAGTTTTTAATTCCCATATTAATTCAGAGCAATAAAACTAATTCAAACACAACTTGCATTATTTTGCTATTCATACTACCAGTGCAATAGGAGAAATTTCCTGACAGTTAGAACAATTAACCAGTGAATGACTTCCCTCCAGAAGCTGTGAATTCTCCAACACTGGGGCCTTTAAGAAGGATTGGACAACCTTTTGTTTGAAAGATATTGTATAAGATATAGTATGATCTTTTTGCTGTCTTCAGTTGCTCTGGTTTTATGACTACATTCAAATGCCAGAAGTTTTACAAAGAGAATCATCCTTCCACTGGCCGTGACTGCTATAACACAGAAAGACAAAGCTGCTAAGGATGCTAATTAAGAAGTCTAGAGAAATATATATTTTTTATCCTGGAGTTATCAGCTCTCCAATATATAAGCCTTTCTGGTTCCAAAATAGGAAGCTGGTGGTTGCATGTTATTTCCCAAAATAGAACTTAATTGGCATTTATAAGCCATTTAAATCTTTCTGCTGCAAATGTGCTTTTTTGTGATTTTATTATTGTCCTGTGATTTACCATGAAATGTTTTAATTTGTCAGTTAGGCTTTTTTGCAGAATATATTAATTTGGTTGCTCGGATCTGAGGGTCTGGAATGTGGAAGCCTAAATCTCTGAGGAAATAAAGATTTCAACTTGAAAATTTCCCCCACTCTTCTCCTAGAAGGCCAGTGCCACGACAGTATTGCTATTGTGTGTGTTGCAGTAGAGGTATAAAAGGAATGCTTGCGCGTGTGGTGTCTAGGTTTGTGTATATATATTCCC
>BLBF01000056.1:14096706-14114425 GCA_015471245.1 Laticauda colubrina
TGCCCTACATAAGAGGTACCACAGATAAAATCAGTAAGATACTACACAGGCATCACATCAAGACTGCCTTCAAAACAGACAAAAAAATAGCAGCCATCCTGAGGAACCCCAAAGACAAAATTGACCTGGAAAACCAAGGCATATACGAAATTCCCTGTACATCATGCCCGGCCACATACATTGGACAGACCAATAGAAGAATAAGTACCCGCCTAGAGGAACACAAAAATGCAGTAAAAAAGCTGGAACACACCTCCTCACTAGTCCAACACATGAAAACCACAGGTCACAACATCAACTTCAATGGCACTAAAACCCTGGCCACTATAGAAAACCCCAGCCACAGAATCATCAGAGAAGCCATAGAGATTGAAAAAAGACCTGACAGCATGAATAGAAGAGATGATTCCAGCAGACTGTCAATCATTTGGAAGCCTGCACTCTCAAATAGAAAGATCTCCATGCCACATGCCAGCCAATCAAAGCCACAAAACAGACAGAAGAAACCAGAAACACCAATCAAACAAACTCCAAGACCAATAAACACAGACCAAGACTCCCAACCAATCAGGATGGAGAAAAAAAACCATCCTGGCACAGCAATAGGCTAGCCTTAAATTTAAAACCAACGGCTGGCATAGCCTGACCCACATACAAACTCAATACAGAAGCCTGATGATGGCAGATGAGATTCTGCTGAAATTTTGCTACAGTGACGTGGGATAATACCCGAAGGAAGCTGAACTGCATTCATGTAAGTACCCGTGAAAACTTAACACACACACACACACACACACACACATATATATATGTGTGTGTGTGTATGTGTAAATATGTGTGTGTGTGTGTGTGTGTGTGTGTATGTGTATATATATATATATATATATATATATATATATATATATATATACATATTTCTTAGGTTTTCTTAGGTTTTCGCGGGTACTTACATGTGTGCTGTTTAGCTTCCTTCGGGTATTATCCCACGTCATTGTAGTTCTGTTAAAGTTGTAGCAACGTTTCAGCAGAATCTCATCTGCCATCATCAGGCTTCTGTATGGATGTGGGTCTTACAGCTCCTGGCATGTATATATATGATTAGAATGAAGAGATTTTCCCAGTTTGAGAGAGCATTGGGGGTGGGGGAAGAGAGAAGAAAGGATATGGATTAAGAAAGAGAGACATTTTGAAGAGAGAGCAACTGAATCATGTACAATAGCTGTACTAGGGCTTCCATGTGCTACATCAAAGAGTTATGCATTTTAAAAAAAAGTGAACTTTCTCTTTTAAATAAAACTCCCCTTTAGCTGAGTTCATTCTGGATTGAATCAAGGGCAGTCTTACCACGTTAATAAATTGTGTCCTGTTCTATGCTCAGTGTACTTTTTTAAAGGCGGTGTTTGCATAAGTCTGTTTTCCCACCTCAGTGCAAAGTGCATTATTCATTAACTAGATTACATCTGATACCCTTTACTCTCTACTTCTGGTCGGAAGGACATTGCTGTGCTCAGCTCAATGGTTGCCACATTTCGTTCTGCAGACAGTCGAGCTCTTCAGAAATGTCCAACACACAACACCTGAGCATTCAACTGTAATTCCAAGTGTCTTTTGCTCCTTTTGCTTGCAACAATAGGTCTACAATGTTCAGATGATTTAGATGACAGCACCAGGATTTTTATGATCCATTAAGAACTTAAATTTGTTCTTTCCTCCAACAAAACAATGGCACTCACCAGACCTAGATGAAATGGTGTCCTATTGAATGTGTCTCTCATTTTGTATCTCCAACTTGAGCAGAATAAGACAATTACAAGTGCAGGAGCCCATAAAATTAGAGGGTTGTTGAGGCCACTTGGAGGTTTATCTATGGCCTCAGGGTCCCCTGAGTAGTGCTCCTGGTTCCTGTAGTTTGCCATTTTTTTCCTCTGGAAATTCATTCCTAAAATTGCAAACTAAGGAAAAATTGCAGGCTACAGGAACCAGGAGCACTACTCAGGGGACCCTGAGGCCATAGATAAACCTCCAAGTGGCCTCAATGACCCTGTAAAAAAATGCAAATGACCAGCTGTCTGCAAGGAATATAAATCCTTCCATTCCCTACTGTCCTGTCAGAGCTAAAGAAGCTTCTTGGATGAGAAATGAAAGTCTTCAAAAGAAAAAAACCAGAATGTCCAGTTGCCTCTTGAAAAAGCACCTTTGGGACAACCATGACCTGGAAGACTGAGAATATCTACTGGGGTCCATGATAAAACATAACATTTTACATGAATTTTGAAGGAATCTGATGTTATGCAAGTACCCAGGATGCTGAAGAATAATTCCACAAGTGAAGTATCAGAAATGCAACCCCTTTGGATTTAATTTAATTTCCTTGACTTATAACCATTTGTTTAGTAAACAAAGTTAACAACAATGCACTGAAAAAAATGACTTATGATTGTTTTCATACTTTTGACCGTTGTAATGTCCTGGGATCATGGGATCACTTTTTGTGACCTTCTGACAAGCAAAGACAGTGGGGAAGCCAGATTCCCTAAATCAGGGGCCTCCAACCTTGGCAGCTTTAAGTCTGGAGGACTTCAACTCCCAGAAACAAAGCTGGCTCGGGAATTCTGGGAGTTGAAGTCTTAAAGTTGCCAAGATTGGAGGCCCCCGCCTTAAATAATTGTGTTACTAATTTAACAACTGCAGTGATCCTTTAATTGTGGCAAGAAATAAAATGGGGTCAAACTCACTTAACAGCTGTCTTACTCAGCAACACAAATTTTGGCCTCAGTTGTGGTTTACCTGTGTTCTATTTTTTTTTTATAGAAAATAAAATGAACCTTGGGTCTTCACCGAATCTCAGGGTGTTTGATTTTTTTTCTGTGTGTTTTTAAATAAATTTTATTAATTTTCTAATAACTACATGTCTTTGTGTTTAATAAACATTGTATTGTCTGGGTATTTAATTTGCTTAGCAATACAGATTCTTTTCTTACTCTCCACCCCTTTTTCATTCTGTATCTTTTTTCTGCTTGATTTTCACTGTAAGACTATCCATTTCTGTGCAGTCTAGTTTCTTCTTAATTATCTCTTCATCATGGTGTTTCTTCATCTTTCTAATATTGTGCAAAGATAATCCTCACTGCTGTTAACACATGTAATACTAAATATATACTTTTCTTATCAGATTTTTCTGATATCATTCTGATTCTTTTTCGATAGTATCTCAATCATACTTATTTAATAGGCTCCTGGATCTTAATTTCAAAGGAGCTCATTAAAAAAAAAGATGGATGAGGCTGCCATATGAATAATCATGTTGGTTTCACATTCATACTTCTTTCCTATTATTTCTGGCATATTTTGAATGAATAAATGAGCCATGGCCTCTTTAAATTCTGGTTACCTGTCTTTAAATCTGGCCCTTTATTTCAGTTCAGATGTATATATATATAATCAAATCAAAAGTTGTATTATATCTAAAATTGAGAGACTGAATATGCTTCAAAATCCTGTTGGAAGTTAAAACCCACCCCTCTCCTAGAAAAATGAAATATTTTAGGATATATTAAAAGGGCATATTTTATTTCCCCTAAAAGAATAGAAACTCAGAGAGGCAAAAACTCACACACACCCCACTTTGTCAATGGGCCCTTAAGGCCTGGGGCAGTCTGTTCTACATAACAAAGATCTACCTCCTTCAGGCAGAGCCATTTAATTGCCCTTCATTGAATCACCCAGCAAGCTTCAACCAAGCTTAGCACACAGACAACCGACAAAGTTACCCCTGCATGACTCCATGGGAGTCTGACAACCAATCAGGACACATTTCTTGCCACAGGAACAGGAAGCAGGTTCAAAGCTCAACAGAGGGTATAAATATACCTCACTCTCCACTCCATGTGGTCCGCTACCCAGAATCACACGGCTTGGTGGTTCTGTTTCACCATTAAACCACCTTACTAATCAGCCTCCACGTTGCCAGTGTCTTTTTCTCCGCTTGGAACTGAACCAAGAAGGATATTTCTTCCAACAATCCAATAGAACAAAATCATCTTAACTGTGTATTTTAAAGACCGTAATCAGGAAGACAGCCTCTGGCTGAATATCAATTAAACTTCCACAATAGGTTCTCTCTGAAGTAACCACTGAATTATGTGAGAGAAAGACGTGCATTTTCCAACAATTATAAACTAGACAGAGGTTCATGTGGAAGGATGTGTTCTTTCAAATGTCTTGACTTTGCAGGCCAAAGCTCGCACCTTGGGTCGTGCCCCATGAAAGACAGAAAACCAGAGGAGTTGTTTAAAAGTTAGCATAACTTCTGTCTAAATGGAAAGCGATTAAGGCATTGATCTGCTGTTTTTGGAGAGGGACAACATTTTTGTCTTGATCAGTGAGGTCTTTAAGCCTTCAAGTAACTTCAAGTGCTCAGTCAGAGGGAAAACAAAACCAGGAAAAAAACTCCAATCTCTTCCTTTCACTTGGCCCTTATTATGTAATTACCAACAGCCTCATTATTGTGAAAAAAAGATCAATCAGAAAGTAGAGTAATAGCAAATATGTCCTCCTCTCTCTTTCTGTCTCTGCCTCTGTCTGCCTCTGTGTCTCTCTCTCTCTCTCTCATTCCCCCTTCCCCAGATTGTTGGGAGCAAGAGGCTGACTCTGTAAACCACTTTTACAGAGGGCCATAAAGCACTGTGAAGCGGCATATAAGTCTAACTGATATTCAAGGGTAGGATTCTATCGGTTCGGCCCAATTGGGGTGAACTGGTAGCTCCAAGGATCAGCTGAGAGCAAACTGTTTCCCTCCAATGATCAGCTGTTGGGCCTATCCACCCATCCTGGCTCCAGTCTGTGCTTCATATCCTGGCTTTCAAGCTCAGCTGATTCGTGTGGCACAGCGGATTGCCGTGTGTCCGCTGTTTAACAAACAGAGATTGCTGGAGAAGGTCAGCAGCAAATGCTCTGTGCGTGCGCAAAGCACTCGTTTGCCACGCTCTCCAAACCAGTTGTTACACCGGTTGAATCACACCCCTGGTGCCATTTTTATCTCCATTACCTAATTATTACCTTCTTTTTAAAATTCATTCGCTGGGGTTATTTTCTGGCTTTTTAAAAATCTTTTATCCTCAGTAGAATTCATACCGTCATTTCAAGCAATAACAAATACTTATAAGGGATTTTATTTGCACCTTGTTTCGACCGCGTGTCAGTTAGTCATTTATCTTTAATACCTCGCTTTCTCGCTTGGAAAGCTTTCATGTTTTCAGAATAAATGGCTAAACTTGTTTTCCGGTTAGAGGAAATATCAGGGAGGCTTTTGCTTTAGCAACAGAGTTAAAGCTACAGTAGCTAGTGATAAATAATAATTATGTAGATTCATTCTTCTTCAATTTGACCACCTCTGCATACAATCATCCTGGAAGAGAGAGTACAGCATCAGAGGGATTTTTATTTGGTTGACTTAAAATCGGGGTCGGCTGCTGGGGGGTTTGCAGGGGTTTGGGAGAGCCCCTAGCTAAGATTCTGCGAAGTTCGGAGACCCACCAAACCTCACTCCTGGCTGGCCCCGCCCACCCCAGGAGTCCCCACCTGGCCCATTTTGGATGCAGGTAAGTGCAGGACGCATGCGGAGGCTCAAGGAGGGAAAAAAAATGGGTCTCCCAAAAGTTCAGGAAGGCCAGAAATGGACTCATTTCTGCCATCCAGATAGACTCTGGAGCCAGGGGAGGCCATTATCGCCCTCCTGGAGGCCCGAGGAAAGCCTCCAGAGCCCGGGGAGGGCAAAATCTCCCCCATTGTAGTGCAGGAGGATGGCTAGCCCCGTTTTGTCACTTCCTGTTTTTCCCAAAATACTGGAAGTGATGAAACAGGGCTAGTTTTGGCCTGCAAAGCCTGCAGAAGCCTTCCTCAAGCCTTTGGGAGGCTGAAAAAGACCTCAAACTAGCTGAAAAATCAGCTGTGAGGCGCAGTGCAGGTAAGGGGGTAGGGATTGCACACACATGCATAGGGGGGCGTGAGGAGGCGCATTGCCTTCTGGGTGCTGGCATATGAGTGCAAGCGTGCAAGCACACACACAATTTTTGGCACAGGAGCCCAAAAAGATTAGCCACCACTGCAGTAGAGTGTATGGTATAAGTCTAGGATGGGGTATCAAGCTTGATTTAATTGAGGGCCACATTAGCATTGTAGTTGTCCTCCAGGGGACAGAAGAAGGGGCATGGCTGGAGTGGGCATGGCTGACTGGGCGTGACCTGAGGGTGTGGCCACCTTGATGTTGCTCACGTGGATGGTGTCAGGTTTCCAAGTGATGAAACCCATTCAAAAAGAAATAAGCAAAGTCCATCTTCCAAAACAAATTTATTTTATTTAGGTAAGCATCAAATTGGCAAAATCTGTTGTAATTCTGGATCTGACACAAACCGGAATTATACCACATAATATTGTAAATTAGAAACAACCCACAAAAGTCATATTCCCTGACAGAATTAAATCAATGTTGCCTGATGTCTTTAATCTCTACCCGCAGGTCTCAGCAGGGACAGTTACCAGGGGAAGGAAAATCACCTAGCCAAAACAATCCTCACTGTCTAATCACTTCTCCCACCTTAAGAATGTGGCGATCCCAAAACTGTCCCCCCCTCAAAAAAAAAGAAAGAAAGAAAAGGAATATATGATGAGAATATAGAGATAAATAAAATGGCTACATATATGTCAATTTCGGGCTCGACAGATGGTGCCTCTGGCAGCCAGGCAGGGTTGGGGACAGAATCCTGGAGTCTCCGCTGGGTGAGGTGGGGGGCGGGAGCTCGTCCTGCAGGATGAGGCAAAGCGAGGCAGAGGGCGGGGCAGCTGCAGATGGTGTGCCTTCAGCTGCTTTCGGCGCGGCTCGATTTCCCACCCCACCCCAACCAGGCTAGTCTGGTCACATCCCTTCACTAACCTGCTTTCGATCTCCGTTCACCGCCACTGCATGCAAGACAACTAATCTGTGGGACTATAATTAAAAAAATAGTTCAGACCTTCCAACTTCTCAAGAAGAAAAATAAGATCTTGTGAAGTTGGAATATCTGAATTATTTTTTTACCGTAGTCCCACAGACTACTTTTGTTGCCCTGCATGCGGAAAGCAGGTTAGTGAAGGGATGTAACCAGTGGTGGGATTCAGCCAGTTCATACCAGTTCGGAAGAACCGGTTGTTAACTTTCTGAGCAGTTTGGTGAACTGGTTGTTGGAAGAAATCATTGAGCAGAGAACCGGTTGTTAACTTGTTTGAATCCCACCAATGGATGGGACCAGACCAGCCTGGTGGAGGGGTTTTTTGTTTTCCTACATGCAGCAGCAGAGAACTGGGCCCATGCATGCATATGCCCGCCACCTCCTGTGTACACACATGCATACCGGGATGGCATGAGCCAGGTTAAGTGATGCAGGCCGGCTCCTTGCAGTTTCCAGAATGGCTGTGTGGGCTGGATTTGACCTCACTGCAGGCCAGATCCAGCACGTGGGCCTTGAGTTTGATCCTCCCCTCCCTGTCTTAGGAGCTGAAAGAACCAAGATTTGTGTCCACCTTCAGTTAAAGAGGTTCGCTAGGGGAAATTCAGTAACTGACTCCTCAAAGACTCTTACAGGACACACAAAGGAAGAAAACCAAACAACTTTTTTAAAAAACTTGCCCAGAAAAATGAAATAACCAAACATAGCCCAAAACAGCAAAAGCTAACTAAGATTTGGCATCCGTTCTAACTCCAACTCTGGGAGCAGAGCCATATTTTAATAACTTCCAGAATATCTCTAGGGTGGAAGCCATTCCAATCTCCAGAGGGATGTTGTTCCAGCGGGCAAATGCTGCCTTACAAAAGATGTATTGCCTAGGCCCTGAGAGATGACCTTGTTCAGTTGAGAGGACCTGGCATGTATTCGTTCTGTTTATTTCACTGGGCAGACTGAAATGATTGGAATAGGCAGTTTTGCTAAATAACCAGGTCGTATGCTCTGTGCACCATTATACTCTAGATCAGGGATGTCTTGTCAGTATGTTGAACTGGGGAATTCTGGGAGTCCACAAGTCGTAAAGTTGCCAAAATTGGACATCTCTGATGTAGATGATAGCCTGATGTAGATGATTGTGTGCCTGTGGAAGTCAACTAGCAACCAGTGTAGCAACCAGGGACCACACACATGTATAATATGATACATCTGCTATTGCCTGCCCTGCCCCATTCTGAAAAGCTGTCATGCTCTGCTCAAGAATAACCTAGAATAGGGATGTCAAACTTATGTCGCCACAGCAGAGTCACATGACTTATCAGGACTTTTCCCCCCTTTGCTAAACTGAGAATGGACGTGGCCCATGACTTAGAAAAATCCAATCAAAGTTCAATTCTTTATTTCTTCATTGCCAACTGACAGAATCTTGCCAGACTAAACCAATACTATTCTCATCCAAACAGATGTATCTGAGAGATTTTACGGAGTGACTATCCTAAATTCCCTTATCTCTGATCCAGCTCCAGGCTGTGTTGTCTCTTGTCTCACCCCTTCCTTGGAATGTGCTATCTCCTTCCTGGGAAAGTGTTGCTTCACTATAATCCATCACACCCCCTTTCCCTTCATATAAACACAAACCATTCCATCAGCTTTCCATCAGCTTTTTGACATGCAACAGTTCGTCTAATGACCATTCAGAGTTACAACAGTATTGAAAAAAGTGACTTATGACTGTTTTTCATACATACGACCATTGTAGTCATGTGATCAAAATTCTGACACTTAGCAACTGGTTCTAGTGGCGCTGTCTGAGGTCATGTGGTCAACTTTTGCAACTTTCTGATAAGCAAAAGTCAATGGGGAAGCCAGATAGTCTTAACAACTGTGTCAGTAATGTAACAATTGCAATGATTCACTTAACAACTGAAGCAAGAAATTATAAAATGGGCCAAAATTCACTTAGCAAATGTCTCACTTAATAACAGAAATGTTGGGCTCAATTGTAGTCATAAGTTGTGGACTACCTGTTGTTTCCAACAAGTCTTCAGTGGAAATTCCATTACATCATATTGCAAGCTTATCAAGAAGAAAGAAGACATAAGTCTGGAGAGTCTCTTTTTCCATGAAAAAGATCAGGGATCGGATTCAGCCGGTTCAGACCGGTTCAGGCAAACTGGATGTTAAATTCACTTCTGTTTCACCAAACTGGTAGTTGAACTGACTGGCTGGCCCCGCCTGCCCCTCCCCACCACTCCCCTCCCTGAAGTCTTCACATGGCCCATTTTGGAGGCAAGTAAGAGTAGGGTCTGTGCAGTGGCTCTGGGAGGGTGAAAAATGGGCCTCCTGGAAGTCTAGGAATGGTCCTATTTCCAGCTTCCAGAGGACTTCCGGACCCTGTGGGAGGCCATTTTTGCCCAACATGGCCACACCCACCCAGCAATTGGGCAGCAAACCAGTTGCTGGGATTTTTGAATCCCACCCCTGAAAAAAGTGCAACTGGTTTGGTTACTTGACAGTCTGCCAATCTCATGTAGTGGAAGACCAGTTGGTTTGATCCACATTCCTTCAATTAAGCAGTGCCATCTATTGAGTTCCACAAAGCGTGCCTTCTCTATTGTGGTGCTTGCCCTCTGATGTTCTCTCTGAAATGTAGGTGGATCCTTCTCTGGTGGCTTTGTAGAGAACCTTACAGAAGAATAAATCAAATAACTAAATAATAACTGTAACACCAGAAGAACCTGTGCAAATGCTTTCCTGACCACACTTGCTATTTCTTCCTCAAAGAGGAGCTGTGAGTCTAGGAAGACCCTCCAGAATGTTTACCAATCTTGCTGGAGAAGTGCAGCTTTATCCAAGATCAAAGGTGAAAAATCCTCAGATTCAGGGGACCCAAATAACCATAGCTACTGATAGTTGATCCTTTATCTGTTGCTCCCTATCTAGATTCTAATAGCCTGCAGGAACTTGGTCAGCACATTAACACCATCTGTTGGATAGTCCAGGGTTGAGATAGGCCACTAAGTTTCATCAGCATATTGATGATGCCAAATCCCAAACCAACCAATGACCTCACCCACTTTCATGTTGATGTTATGAGGGAGGGGAGACCCCTGAGATGCCATATAATTGAAAAGCCACCTCTCTCCTGTCAGTGCTAACTGGAACCAATTATAGAGAAAGAAGAACTACCCTAAAGAATGACTCTCACCCATGACCCCTTAGCCAATTCAGAAGAATATCAAAAGTTCAAGGATGGATTGGACACAGAAGTGGTATTCAGCAGGTGCCGACCAGTTCTGGAGAACCGGTAGCAGAAATTTTGAGTAGTTTGAAATACCACCTCTGACTGGCCCCGCCAACCCCATCTCTTCTCTGCCTCCCAAATCCCAGCTGATTGCCTGGGTCTCCTTTGGTTGTCCTGCACAGGAGAACGGAGCTGGAAAGCAAGTGAGTGGGAAGGGGAGAGAATGGGGATTTTAAAGTATCCTTCCCCTGACACACCCACCAAGCCACACTACGCCCACCAAGCCAAACCCACAGAACCGGTAGTAAAAATGGTTGAATCTCACCACTGGTTGGATACCACCCTCTTTCCAACTCTACCAAAGGTCATCAACAAGCATGAACAAGGCTCCTTTTACTGTGTTGTTGTTGTAGTTAGTTGCAAAGTCATGTCCAACCCATTGCATCCCCCCTGGGGGGATAACATCCCCCCAGGCCTTCCTGTCCTCTACCATCCTCTGGAGTCCCTTTAAGCTCACGGCAACTGTTTCAATGACTCCATCCAGCCACCTCATTCTATGCTGTCTCCTTCTTCTTTTGCCTTCAATTGATCCCAGCATTAGGCTCTTCTCCGAGGAGTCCTTCCTCCTCATTAGGTGGCCAAAGTATTTGAGTTTCCTCTTCAGGATCTGGCCTTCTAAAGAGCAGTCAGGGTGGATCTCCAGGACCGACCAGTTTGATTACCTTGCAGTCCAAAGGACTCGCAGGAGTCTTCTCCAGCACCAGAGTTCAAAGGCCTCCATTCTTTGGCACTCAGCCTTCCTGATGGTAACCCATCCTTAAACCTCACTGAAATGGATCCAATTAATCTACTTTTTCCAAGTTTCTCTGCAACTGCTGTCCTGCCACTTTCTCAGCAACTTTCTCTAAAACTATATATAACCTTTCCTCTATATATTCTTTCTGATATACATCTTTGTCTTTTCATATGTCCATCCTTATATAAAATGGCCTTAGCAATAGCACTTAGACTCACACTATATAACACTCCATAGTGCTTTGCAGCACTCTCTGAGTGATTTTCAATGTCAGCATATCTGGCTCCTCATTTTACCGACCTCAGAATTCAAACTTGAGCCCTATCAGGATAGACTGTGGGCAGAGTAATCCTGCAATCCTGTGTTGGAAGTTATAACCCACTCCACTCCTACCGTGTTTCTCCTATAATAAGGCCAGGTCTTATTTTTTTTTGAGCCCCGAAAAAATGGTTAGGCTGTCTTTTCAGGGGTGACTTAATTCCCCCCACCTTGCATCTTTGGGCGGGCGGGTGGTGACGGCTTGGGTGTTGACCTCAGCATTGGTGGGGCACTTCATATCAGGGTCAATGCAGGCAGCACCATATCCGGGTGTGCAACAAAAGTATTTCCTAACAGCAAGCCCCCCCACCATTACCCCCCTAATATGGGCCTTAATTTGGGGGGAGGGGCTTAGTTTCATTTCATGCCTATAAAACATGCTGGGAGGAGGCCGTATTGTTGGAGAAACAGGGTTGAAAAATGAAATATTTTAGGATATACTAAAAAGGTAAGAGTATTTCCCCTATTTCAGTTCAGATATATGTAATCAAATCAAAAGCTGTATTATATC
The DNA here is from genome assembly GCA_015471245.1 of Laticauda colubrina. Lineage (NCBI taxonomy): Eukaryota > Metazoa > Chordata > Lepidosauria > Squamata > Elapidae > Laticauda > Laticauda colubrina. The sequence goes on from BLBF01000056.1 coordinate 14,108,553, forward strand.
TAAAATTGAGAGACTGAATATGCTTCAAAATCCTGTTGGAAGTTAAAACCCACCTCTCTCCAAGAAAAATGAAATATATTAGGATATATTAAAAGGGCAGATTTTATTTCCCCTAAAAGAGAAGTAGAAACTCAGAGAGGCAGAAACACACACACACACCTTTGTTAATGGGCCATTAAGTCCTGGGTCAGTCTATCTTACATTACAAAGATCTACCTCCTTCGGGCAGAGCCATAATAGGAATCCCAAAGCCCTTCCATTACATCATCATCCAGCAAGGCTCAACCAAGCCTGGGACTCAGGACAGCCTACAGAGTTGCCCCTGCATGGCGTCATGGGAGTCTGACAACCAATCAGAATACAAGCTCAAATTCAAATCCTACCAGAGGATTCGAGAGAGCATCTCAAACCATCTTTCTAAACAGCCTCCATGACTCCACTGTCTTTTTCCCCACTTGGAACTGAACCCAGAAGGATATTTCTTCCAACACCTGCATTTTAACTACTGCACCAAGAGATGTGGAACTCATACAGCAGGAGTTCAATTCTGACCAGCTCAAGGTTGACTCAGCCTTCCATCCTTCCAAGATTGTGAAATGAGGACCCAGATTGTTGGGGAATAGTCTGATATGAAAAAACGCTCAAAGAATGCTGCAAATGGAGCGGTATATAAATCTAAGTGCTACTCCTAGTGCTTGTTTTTGCTGACGGAATAGAAGCTTTCCATTGTTGCTGGCTGAGTATATAGTATATATATATATACTATGAGTATATAGTTAGTTTGAGTCTGATGTTGCCAATCTGATGCCTATGCAAAGAATAAACTTTTAAATCATTGGAAGAAGGAATACGCTACAAACATTTATTTTTGTTGGAAAATCCTGATAGACTTGCTTCATTTCATTTATAAGGTCAAACGTTCTTGTTATTTGAGAAGAGATTTTACTTCCAAATTTAACATTACCATCTTTTATTAGTAGTATATTTGGGGAGGAATGAGGTGCTGTGTTGACATGTTGGAAGTTACTACAGCCCAGTTCAATTTCCACTTCTGCATTCATAATTGGATACTAGATTTGGATCACTGTAGTATTGATTGGTTTGCTACAGCTATGAACTGAAACAATTCCATCATTTATGGGATTGACTTTGACACCATTTTATTCATAATGATGGCTAGTCATTTTTCTATGGTTTTCTTATCTGCAGTGGCAAAAACTGCAGTTCCTCTGGTGGGAACTGACCCATTCCAGGTCATTTCAATTCACCAATTCCCAGAATGTAAATGTTCAGCATTGACATTTCCTCTCTGACAACATAAAGTTTGCCTTAGTTCAGGGTTCTGACATTTTATATACCAACAGTATACACATTTTTTTGCAGCAAAACTTAACTTATTCTTTGTCCCTGAGGCCACCAGAAGCTTGAGTCCAGCCATTGTCAACCATGAAGTTGGCCAAACTGCAGCTATTTTCTTTTTGGTCGCTTTTCTCTAGGGAGCTTTTTGGTAGATTTTCTCTTCTCACAGCTTCCACAGCCTGGAGCGAAGGCGGCCAGGGAGTGGGGTATAGAGATAACTGGGGTGCTGTAGCCAAAACAAAATTCTTTCTTCTGGGAATCAAGGACATTGGTGCAGGTGTTCAAGAGGTGGAAACTGAGGTCACCTAGCAACTGGGCTGTATGCTGATCAGACCATGTGACTGGTGACTCGGGGGGGGGGGGGGAAAGTAACAAAGTTCTACTTTATTTGGGTGTAAAACCAGTGGGAACTTTGAGCCAGATTTTCACCAAGAATGTGCCAATTTGATATGTCCCAATAAAATGTTCTTTGAGGAATTTGCCTGCCTCGGGGTTCTTATTGAATGGGATGTATTACTTGGAACCTCAGCAGCCGTATCATAAACACAAGTGCTACTCATACTTATCTGCTGGTTCTTCCCCAGTAGCTTTTTGGATACTTTCTGATCAAGGGAGGTAGAAGGCAGTGGTGGGCTGCAACTGGTTTAACAACTGGTTTGGTGAGCACGCACACACAGAATTCAAAAACCGCCTATTTTAAACTTAAAAACTTACTATCAGGGCTCCAACAAATCCACCACCATTCAAATCATAAGTCTCTAACCACATCTCTCAGAGTAAAAAAAAATGATTTATTAGAAGCGGCCATGTTGGCGTTAGTTGGGTGCAGCTGACACTAAAATACAACATTCATTTCCCCCTTGACCCTGGTCTTCCCCCCACCCCCTGGATGTATATTCTCCAATGGGACACATCCATAGCCAAGAATCATCAATCATGCTCTCTAGTAATATCCTTGCGTGCCGACAGCTTTGGGATGCCATTTGAGGCATCTGAGGAATGCGTTACTTTCCCCTGCTCCCTTTCTGCTGGCAGCTAAAAAGACCAAAGGAGTATCTTTTTCGTTGACATCTACCTTCTATGTCAATGCTGGTGAGTAAAACAGCTGAGGTGTGGCCTTCCACTGTGCCGTGTGAATCAGCTAAGTTAAAAAAAAAAAGGGAAATATAGGACAGGAAAGTGAGCCAATGCTCACTGGAACTACTGGTTTGCTAGAATCAGTCCAAACCAGTAGCAGCCCATGGTCCAGGGGTGAGATTCAAATATCCCAACAACCGGTTCTCTGCCTGGTTGCTGGGTGGGCGTGGCGATGGTGGGTGTGGCCTACTGGAACTTCTGAGAGGGCTGTTTTTTGCCTTCCCCAGAGTCTGGAGGCTTCCCTCGAGCCTCTGGGAGGGGAAAAACAGCCTCCCCTGGGCTCCAGAGGGCCTCTGGATGCTGGAAACAAGCCCATTTCTGGACTTTCCGGTTCGGCCCATTTTTTGCCCTCTCAGAGCCTCCACGCGGACCCTGCACTTACCTGCATCCAAAACAAGCCACATGGAGACTCCTGGAAGGGAGGGGCCGGAGGCGGGACCAGCCAGGCAGTTCAGCTACCAGTTCAGCAAACCAGATGTAAATTTAACATCCGGTTCACCCGAACCATCCTGAACCATCTGCATCCCATCCCTGAGCCCACCACTGGTAGAAGGTGAATTGCTCATCTTGCAGTATAATTGTGTTGTTTTCTGGATTCTGAACATCCACTTGATTCCTTGGCAAAATACTGGTATGGATTGCTATTTCTTTCTCCGGTGGATCCTGTTTAATCTGATTCCTCATCTATTACTTTCTTGACATAATTCTTTTGAGGGTGGTTTCATACACTCGATGGACACATAAACATCAACAATATCTACATACTATACAAAAGGAATGTTCAACAAGCTAAAAAGAGAACAAAAAGACCAAAACACATCCCCACCAGCAATCAGCATCCAGATGAACATAGATTATTAATTTTTTTAATTTTAAGTAAACTTTATTTACAAGAATTAAAAACATACGAATTTAAAAATACAAGAACAATAATATGTAAATAACACATTCCTCTTTACATTGGTATCGAAATTGATAAGTCCTAATAATCAGTACTAACTAACAATAAAGTAAAAGAAAGACAGCTGAATATAATTTGTTTCTTGGGTTCATTTGCATGTTTTCCCCTTGTAATCAACTCAATTGTACCATTTATCCCATATCCTGTAGTAATCTGTATCCTCCTTCCCATTGATTTTGAGCATGAACCTCTCCATTTGGGCACACTCATACATTTTTTGAATAGCAACAAGTATTGGTGGTAAATTTGGTTTTTTCCAATATTGTGCGAATGAAATCCATGTCACTGTTAATAAGTGGATGGTCAGATATCTTACTTTAGAGGTATAATTCTCTTTGATCATTCCCAACAGGAACAGCTCCAGCTTCCACTCCAGCCCACAGATGAGCATAGTTTAACTCCAGATTAACATCAGACCAACAATCAAGAAGTAAACATTGCCCCAATTAAGCAACTGCCAAACACATTAATAGTAAACAATCCAAACAGGATAGAGGTAAAAAGGACTGTGGAGGTCTTCTAGTCCAACCCCCTGCTCAAGCAGAGACCCTATGCTATTTGAGACAAGTGGCTGTCCAGTCTCTTCTTAAAAACCTCCAGCGATGAAGCACCCACAACTTCTGAAGGCAAAGCTATTCCACTGCTTAATTGTTCTCACTGTTAGGAAGTTTCTGCTTAATTCCAGGTTGCTTGTCCCCCAGATTAGTTTCCATCCATTGTTTCTTGTCTTGCCTTCTGGTGCTTTGGAGAATAAGTGGACCCCCTCTTCTCTGTGGCAGCCTCTCAAATATTGGAATACTGCTATTAGTGTCACCTCTAGTCCTCCTTTTCTCTCGACTAGCCATAGTCAGTTCCTGCGATCGTTCTCATATGTTTTAGTCTCCACACCTTTAATCATCTTAGTTCTTCTTCTCAATACTTTTTCCTAAGGAATCTCCAAGGCCTCTCCTACAAACACTGACAGGGCAAACCATTAGAATATAAACTAAGAGAAAGCCCTAGTCCTTACTAGCCCTAATGATGTTGCCTAATTTGGATAATGAAAGATCTGCAAGAAAACAACCAAGCTCAGAGAGCTTAATTTCAACCCTGAGCTACAGTATATTCTCCTTTATTGGAGTGTACAATCCCATCAGTAGAGCTTTTAAGAATTCACAGGTCCCTATAGAGTGACAATCCATAAAAGAAAGAAGTCAGAAGTTCACCAGATATTTATAGAATGTTCATACATTGATGTTCAGTGCTCCCATATCTGTCATAGCAAGATATTCTATGACTGGTGATGCCATTTGCAAAAAAAATAATTTGTAACCCCACATAGCCCTGGCAAAACCACAGCAAGTGGCAGCAATGAGCCATGATCTAACTAGAGAAATGCACTTGAAAATGATCGGCTGAGATCTTGTTGTGTGAAACATAAGAAAGCAACTTCTTTCTATTTTAATATAAAAGCTGCTTCTTCGAAGATGGTCTGTAATGTATCTTCCTTTATTTTTATTTATTTTTAGTCCTTTATTTTATTGTAGTTTTATTTGTTTTCTGGTATGATTTGATTGCTTATTTCGTAACCTATGACTATCACAAAGTGTTGTATTTTATTATTCTTGATGAATGTGTTTTTTTTTCTTTTTATGCATACTGAGAGCATTTGCACCAAATTCCTTGTGTGTCCAATCACACTTGGCCAATAAAGAATTCTATTCTATTCTATTCTATTCTATTCTGTTCTATTTTCTGCATATTAATTCAAGATAATCAAGACTAGTCATCTAACTAATTTAATTTTATTATCTTTAAAAGAGAAATAACTCAGATTCTAAAAGTAGGAAAGCTACATTATTATCTCTTAATTCCTTCTCCTTAAAGTCTTTGACTTATCTTACTTAATGGTTACAGAATTGCTAGCAATAAATATTTATACTTTATTTGTTTTTTTAATCCAAGCTTATGACACTGGTGACCTAAATATTCCTTTCTCATCTCTTCCTAGAATGGTAAATACCTTCAAACCCTAAAACTTTCAATTTATAATGAACACGGTGAGGTATTGTTTGATTGCTTCTCCTCCTCCCTCTTCCTTGCTGCTCTCTTGTTCTGTAGTTTCTCCACAACTTGGCATGCATCATTGCCACCTGCACAAGAACAGTTACAGATCACATCCAGGAACACAAAAGAGGTCGGAAAGAAGAAAACAAACAAACTGGACTGGGGGAGGGCGGGGAGGCAAAGGCAGCAGCAGAAATGAATGCCAATATGGTATGCCCCTTTTTTAAAGGTGACTGTAGGACTTTCTATGGCCAAGATAACCAGTACTTGGGAAATTATTCATTCCTGTGCTGATGAGAGAGAGAGAGAGGATAGAGAGAAAGAGATAGATAGATAGATAGATAGATAGATAGATAGATAGATAGATAGA
>BLBF01000056.1:14133105-14152021 GCA_015471245.1 Laticauda colubrina
GGAAGGAAGGAAGGAAGGAAGGAAGGAAGGAAGGAAGGAAGGAAGGAAGGAAGGAAGGAAGGAAAGATGAGAAGAAAATAGGCAAAAAAAAGGAAGAGGAGGCGGCAGTGGACAACAAGGGGGAGGAAAAGGAGAAGGGGAAAAAGAAGAAAGGGAAGGAGTACTTCCTGTATACAACTGGCATTTATCGTGAGATAATTTTTTTCCCTTTTGTCTTCTATGGGACATCTCAACAGAACAGTGATACTTTAAACACTGCTATTGTTTTGTGTTCTGTTCTTGTTTTTTGTTCTGCTTTTTTTTTTAATGCCTCAGATAATGGGCTAGTCACAGACTCATGGATTTAAACAAACTCTATTTGGGCGCCTGACTGACTGGCAATTGTGGGCAATCATTTTAACTGTCACAAGGTGTGCGGCAAAGTGTGAGTGCTCTTCCATGAAATGTTTATATTTCATAAACAAAATGATGTGCTTAACGGTTGGAGCAATGGGAGGGTTCCAGTTAATGCTTTTTCCAATGTGTGAGGTAGATTATTAATGCGCTCCAGTAGCTGTTAATTTCAGTTTGCCGAAATGATTTATGAGGAGGTAAAGGAGAGAGACATAATCTAATTGAGATCAGAACTACTGTTCTAGGTGAAAAGCCCCACCATAGATTCCAGCCACAACAGAATGATTAATATCCAATAAGTAAATAATCCATTTAATTACTGCAAACATTACTTTTGACAATTCTTTTGTCAGTAAATGAAAGAGCAAAGAAGACAATACCCTCTCGAATCTTTGCCCAAAAAGAAAATCTTTTTAGGATGTCCCCCACCCACCGAAAAGACATGCAAAAGTTATTTTCACAAAGGTTGCCCTAGCTATAAAGAACGCATATGTCCTAATCATGCCATTGAGATGGCAATGGGAACATTTTTATTGTAATGTGAAAAACCACTCAGCTATCAAAATAAAATCAGTCTAAAAGCAGAGAGGAGAAAGGTTGAAAAAAGAGGACCCAGTACTTTGCTATTTTGGTTTCAAATCAAAAATGGATTTTAAGGGATTGATTACATCCTCTTTACTAACCCCAGGGGAAAAAACAGGTAGATTTTCTACTGTCATATTGTGTTAAACTTTTAAACTCTCTGCCAGCTCATAGTAGATCAGCAAGAGCTCCTTGGCCCCAATTGTTTAATAATAACCCATGAAATGCGTTATTATGAGTTATATAGGAACAGCAGTCTTTTCTAATCTAACCAAGGAGAGAAGCAACCTGGAAGTAAGAAGAAATTTCCTGACAGAACAATTAATCAATGAAACAACTTGTCCTCTAGAAATTGTTGATACTCCAACACTGGAAGTTTTTAAGAAGAGATTGGACAACCATTTGTCTGAAACAGTGTGGGGTTTCCTACTGAAGCAGGGGGTTGGACTAGAAGACCTCCAAGGTCCCTTCCAACTAAATTATTCTATTCTGTAACTCTTGAATTTTTTTTGTCCCCCAGAGAATAAACTGCAGACTCTTAGAAAGCCGTTTTAGCACATTCATAAAACTGATTGTGAGTTCCAAACAAGAAATCATGGAAATGTTTCTTGATATCATCAGACTTTTCTCAAACTATAGAAGTCAAAAAGAAACAGTCTTTCCCCCCCCCCCCCCCCTGTTTTTCGGATTATGTGTCAGTAAAAATATACCAATATACAGTCATATTTAAAGTTACATTTTTTAAATTGTTTGTATTAAATTTTTGAAAATACAAATCTCACTCATATTTATAACAACATTTTGGCATCGACAAATACATATATCTTATATACATTATTATATACATACATAAACTAATATTTTACTAAGGTCTCTTTCTATATTTATCATAATCCTTCTTCCTAATCTTTATATCTGTTTTTTAACCACTCATAACATTTATCCCATATTAAAGTTACATTTTAAAGTGAATATGGCCAGCGGTACAACACCAGTCAGCAACCTCTTTTCCTTTGGCTTAATTGAGGCCTGAACTCTGTGCATGACTCATTCTAACATCAACTATGAGGAACTACATAACCTCATGGAATTTGTGTTTCTTAGAAGACTTGTTGCCTTTGGCAAAGGAAAGCTGTATTGTACCCCTCACAGATGTGGAATGGTCTTCTTAAAAATCATTTAATATGTTCTTTCCTGCTATAAGATTATTATTGGGGGGGAAGGAGAGCATGTTGCTTTGTCCAGTTACTTGCTAGACATGTAGATCTTAAAGGTCTTGAGGAGAATGGGTCTCTTGGGCCTCCCGGAATTTAACCAAAACTTTCAGCTGATGCTTTCAAGAAACATCTTCTGACAGGGACTGGGAGTCTGTAGTGATTCCGCACAAAGGAAAAAAAAATATCTGCAAAATAGACTTTTTGGTAGATTACTCAGATTCCTGTGAATCCGTGTTTGTTTTTTCTTTTTTAATCTTTTTTTTTTTTAAAGAAAAGCAAGTTCCTGGTCCTTATGGCTGAGAAGGCAGTGGGGACAGAGATGGTGTTCAGCCAGTTCTAACAGATTCTGGAGAACCGGTAGTGGAAATTTTGAGTAGTTCGGTGAACCAGCAAATACCACCTCTGACTGGGCCTGCCCCAATCTATTCTCTGCCTCCGGAGTCCCAGCTGATCGTCTGGGTCTTCTTTTGTTGCCCTACACAGGAGAACAGAGCTGGAAAGCAGGTTAGTGGAGTGGGGAGGGAATAACCACACCCACCAAGCCACGCCCACACTACTGGTAGTAAAAAAAAAATTGAATACCACCACTGATTGGGGACAATGCTTTCTGAAATCACACAAAGCTACAGGTCAGATGAATAAAACATAAGGAGTGAAATGATAGAACTTCAATATCTTATTTGCTTCTTGCCATTCCCCACAATTAATAGAACTCATGCTGATCAATCATACGGGCATGATTTGCATGATTTATATAAGTAAGTGAATCTGGGATTTGCAAACACAGAAACTGGACTGTCTTCAGACAAAGATTGCAATTATTTGTTTTTTCCCTTTAGTGGACACGCAGCCTACCCCCTAATGGGATTAGTATGGATCCATCCTTGGAATGAGACCAACAAAAAAGAAAATATTTTTCCGATTCAAAATAATTTGCATGGCGTCAGAAGAAAAAAACAACTAGATTTTTTTTCCCCTCCTTGTTAGATGTTACCCACTTTGAGACAGAGAAATCTGTCTTAAATTCAACAAGACTGTGTTGCAATCCACATCATGAAAGCATTTAATGGGCATTTTGCAGTTGATTTCAGGCAGATATAAAATTTCCTGTAAGATCCACCCAGCTAAATAATTTCCTTCTCTTGAATCAGTTAGATAAGCTTGTAGCAACTGAATGACCTAAAGGTGTGTTCAGAAATTGATTGATTGATTTGATTATAGCCTTTCAAATCAGTCTAGCGCTGGCCTAGAAATTAAGGGACATGAATTTCACATGTCCCTTAGGCATAAATGCTGGTTGACTGACTTTGGACCAGTCATTCTCTCTCACACCAACCACCCTGCAAACCTAAGAGACATGAGAATTTGGTATGTTTGGAATTGCTCCAAGTTGACTTGTTCCCAACCTGGACTCCAGATCTTCCAATGGTGCACCCATCACAGCTGTAATTGAAGGGATTATCAATCCCAGAATTCTCCAGACATCGACAGGCTTACTCCAAAAAAATAGTGTATAAATCAATAAACAAAACTTGGAGCTCCATCCCAGCACATGATTGGAGAAAGTTAAATTAGATAGTAAATTGCCAAAAAATACATTCTTATTTAGCATGGAAGGGGTGGGGTCAGACTTTCCTAGCAAGTATTTCACATTAATTATAGTGTTCAAAAATCATGAAAGTTGGATGTGACCTTTGAAGCGCTAAAAATACAGTTCCTAGTAATATAGAACCCTTTTGCTCCCTAAACTAAGCCATTCTGACTGTAAATTATGAGCCTAACAGCTGGCTGCCAATGAAGCTAAGTATTAATTGTGTGTTCACTACAATGCCTTATGTAAATCAATATGAGCAATGAGCATGGTAGCCTTCTTCTCTAGACCAGGGTGATATAGATACCTTACCTACTGTGGAAATAATTTAAGGCCGGCTGTCACATCTCTTGGACCCAGCATCATCCTTTGTGTCTTTGCCATAAACAAAAGGGTAAGGGGGAGACTGGGAATTGGGAAAATATTGCATCCTGTAAAAAACAAAAACTATCACAAATTTTTCCAAGTATGCTGACAAAACCTGTTTTTCACCATGAGTTTTCATTCCTTCCAAAGAGGTCAAAATTGTCCATGGAGATTCTCAATCATCTAAGTCACAGTTGCCTCAAAGATGCTTTTTCAAAAGGAAACTGGGCTGTCTTTCCTGGAGGAGGAGGAAAAGGAGGAAGAGGAGGAGGAGGATGAAGAAAAAGAAAAAGAGGAGGGGAGTGGGAAGAAGAGAAGGAGGACGAAGAGTAGAAGGAGGAGGAAGAAGAAGAAATCTATTCTGGCAGGATGGTGGAGGTGATGGAAGGACGTCCTGTCAAAACAAATCCTTCCATCACCATCCTGTCAGAACCGATGAAGCTTCTTGGATGAGAAGTGAAACGTTTTCTTCTTCTTCTTCTTTGAGGGAAAAAAACAACTCAGTTGCCTTTTGAAAGAGCACCTTTGAGGTCAAAATTGCTTTCGTGTTCATTTTGGTGGTAGTGGTGTTGAGTATACCTAGACGTTGTTGTGAGATAAGTGAGAGTGTGATTTTAATTGTTACCCTTTTCACAGGCAACACAGCTTTCTTAATAGTCCATGAGCTCCCTGACTACCCAATGCTTCCTACTCTGAAATGGTTGCATGTTCCTTTTTTTCCTTCTTTTTCTTATCACGCATCTCTTCATTATTATAAAGCCTCTTTGGCCACCCAAGCTTTGTGTTCTATATTAACATACTTGAAATACCCTTTTCTGATTGGTCCATAAATGCCACTTGCTGATTGGTTCAAAAGCGTGAGCCTGATTGGTTCGCATTGCCGCCTTGTAATTGGCCCGCCAAATCGGCGGGAAATTCAAAGAGCCATCATTGGCCCCGAACTGCGAGCAGCCGCTATAAAAGAGGCTGCCGCGGCTCTGCGGTTAGAACTGATGCAAGGAACCAAATAAAGAGCTGAAAGTCACACCGGTCTCGAGTCTCATTTTCCCGCAATCTAACACTGGCGACGAGAGTGGGATTCTGAGACAAAGAAGACCAGTTGAGCACATATCAATGAGGACTGACCAACCAACGAGATGGCTGGCAGCAACTCGCCACCTGCACCATTCGACCCAATGACAGAAGACTGGGAATCATACATCGACCGATTCCTCATGTTCCTCGAGAGCAATGATCTGCAAGGGATCTCCGATAAAAGGAAGAGAGCCATGTTCCTGACACACTGTGGGCCCACAGTGTTCAAAATGGCCAAAGTGTTGGCCAAACCTCAGGATGTCAAACAGATGGCATGGCCAGAGTTGGTACTAAGAGCCCATTATGCACCGGGCATCTCCAATCTCATCCGGATACATGAATTTTATAAAAGAGACCAGAGAGAAGGTGAGAGTGTTGGGGAATTCATCGCGGTTCTGAGGGACATTGGCGGTGCATGTGAGTTTCTCAACATGGACAAAGCCATGAGAGACCATGTGGTCCTGGGACTGAGGGATCTCACATTACAGAGCCGACTACTGACCTGGCCCAACATCACCGTTACCGAGGCCATCGCCGAGGCAACCGCAGCTGAAGCCGCAAAGAAGTCAGCAGCAACCATGCAGAAAATGAATGCAGTGACTCAGCAAACACGGGCAGAAACAGGCCAACATCAAGAAAGGAAACCAGAGGGAAACCAAAAGACTACCACCACTACCGCACACCATGAGGACGTTGAGTTCTTATCCGAGACCGACGATGAGGAGGAAGAGATACACAGACTCCAGTCGGAATGGTACAGACAAGAAAGGAGAGAATGCAAGTTGGGTTTCCAATGTGCCGGGTGCAGAGGAAACCACCCCTGATCCGAGTGCCACTTTCTAGACACTTTTGCCATCTCTGCGAGAAACAAGGACACATTGCTAGGGTCTGCCGAAATAAAAAGAGCTACAGCCCTATGTATGTGATGAGACAGCACCCCCCCCCCCCAGGACCAGAGATAGACAGGGAACCGTTGGAGCCGCGAAAGCAGAAATAAGCGGCTCAGTGAACCCTACCGAAAGGAAGAGACCCATCAGACAATTACCATTGGGCATTCGAGCGTGACAAATGCCCGTAAAGTACATGTACAGGTCAACATTGAAGGCCATCAGTGTAACATGGAAGTGGACTCTGGATCATACCTGTCAATGGTATCCTGAAACACCATCAAATGACTAATCCTCAGCATACGAAGAAGACAACTAGAAAACCAAAGACTGACCTTGAAGGACTACCAGGGGAACAGGATCCCCGTAGTTGGAGTTGGACATTTTCAAATAACCTTCAAGGAACGCTCAGAAATCCTCCCATTGATGATAGTGGACAGGGATCACCCAAGCCTGCTGGGGCTAGAATGGTTTGTGCCTCTGGGAATCGAAGTGACCGGCATAAACAGCATCACCGAGGCAGACTGGGAGGAGAGCCTGATGAAAGACGTCCAGGACGTTTTTGACAGGAAGCTAGGCAAGTACCGAGGGTCCCCTATTTCATTTAATTAGAACCCAAACATAGCACCAATCTAGTTAAAGGCACGGCAGGTTCCATTCGCACTCAAACCAACGATCGATGAGCAGTTGTATAAGCTCATCGCACAGGGGGTACTGGAACAAATAGACCACGCGAGGTGGGAAACCCCAATTGTAACCCTGATAAAGCCAGATGGATCCGTATGAATCTGCAGAGACTATAAGGCCACCCTTAACCACACGCTACAACAAAGCGCATATCCCGTCCCAGTGGTGCAATCTATTACATTCGTTGGGGGGAGGAAAAAGGTCACAGTCATGCAGTCCATGATGACAGAAGCCATCATCAAACAGCTAAGAAAACTATTCGCAATGCATGGGTTACTGGACTTGTTAGTCTCAGACAACGGGCCACAGTTCACAGCGCTGTGATTCGAAAAATTCCTCGGCGAACTGAGTATACGACATGCCCTAACCGCGCCCACTCACCCAGCAACAAACGGACAGGCAGAACGCATGGTTCGGTATACCAAAGAGGCATTAAATAAAATAGACATGGGTGACATTCAAGACAAAATCAATAAAATGCTAACCATCCAACTTATAACACCAAACACGTTGACTAACAAGAGCCCAGCAGAACTCCTGATGGGCAGGAAACTATGCTAACACCTGGACAGATTACACCCAACATACAACCCTGAAAAGCCACCAGACTCCTCCAGTAAATACTGCACATTCACAACAGGGGATCTGGTATGCGCAAAAAACCTTACGGGGGACCCACTTTGGATACCAGCTAGAATAACTCAAATAACGGGACCCCGGTCATACCAGCTAGAAACAGGGGATGGGAGAAGCTGGAAGAGACACATAGACCAACTAAGGTCTAGAACAATAGAAAGAAACACCAACAACCCCGAGAACACACAACAACCACATACACAAAGACCACACCAAACAGACTATTACAAAACCAGAGAGGGGGGAGATCAACCAAACATAAATCAAAGGGGAGGAGAAAATCCAATAATAATACAACAGCAAACAAACCAACAACAAACACCACTAGTAGGCCCATTTAGAAACCAAAACTACTTACTGGCAGAAGACTTCGGCAGAAGGGAACTGGCAGCGGAAAACCAACACGAGGCCACTTCTGAAAGAGGCAGCCGAGCCATCTCAACCATCCCGGAGAGACCAGGCAGGAGCGGCAGAGCCGACTCAACCATCCCGGGTAGACCGGGTGGGAACAGCAGAGCTGACTCACCTTTCTAGGAGGTTCCACCGAGAAGGAGAGGAGAGACAGTGATCCCGTCCGAACCAGCTGAAGACAACACCGCAACTGAGCTGCGCAGGTCAAGTAGAAACCATAGAAACCCTGCCTACTTACGGGACTACGTAACATAGGTCAGACTGAACCAAGAGGGGAGGGGTGTTCTATATTAACATACTTGATTGGTCCATAAATCCCTTTTCTGATTGGTCCATAAATGCCACTTGCTCATTGGTTCAAAAGTGCGAGCCTGATTGGTTCACATTGCCGCCTTGTGATTGGCCCACCAGATTGGCGGGAGATTCAAAGAGCCATCATTGGCCACGAGCCACCGCTATAAAAGAGGCTGCCGTGGCTCCACGGTTAGAACTGATACAAGGAACCAATAAAGAACTGAAAGTCACACTGGTCTCGAGTCTCATTTTCCCACGATCTAACACTTTGTAAATTAGGGAAGGGGAAGATATGGGCGAATTCCTTCCTGAAGTCTTTTCTTTGGGTTGAATTGAAGCAAGGGAAACTATTATTCCTGACAAAATGAAGGAGAAAACAAGCGGATAAAAAAAACCGTAGAATTTTTGGGAATGTTACAAAATACGACAATAAGGTATCATGCTAAAATGGTCATTGCTCGTTGGAAAAACTAAATATGCTTTATCTACTGGTTGGAGTAACCATAGAGATGTGACCTGGCAACTGACACTATTGATCAAAAATAGCTCTCTCCCTGTAGCAAGCAGTTATGTGGGTAATTTTCATCAAGACCACAACACAGAGAACGAGAGAAACTGGCTCTTCTTTTTAAAAGAAAGTATATTAAACAAAAATGCTTTTAAGGCAGTGGCTGGACTCCCAAACCATGCTCAAATATATTGTGGTTTATTTTATTTTGGCATGCTATTCTGTGCAAATCAACCATTTATGTTTAGTAGTTGGCCCTCTGAAATACAGTACTTTATATACAGCCACATTGCCTTTTCTAAGGGGCATACTGTACCTCCTTTCTTTGGGTATTTCAGAATCAATTGAAAACCGTACTTCTTCAGCAGTACTTCTTCAGACTAAAGACTACTTCTTTAGTCCCTGATGATAAATGTAGAGGAAGGAAGGAAGGAAGGAAGGAAGGAAGGAAGGAAGGAAGGAAGGAAGGAAGGAAGGAAGGAAGGAAGGAAGGAAGGAAGGAAGGAAGGAAGGATAGAGTCTGCTTGGATGGGTGGTTGAACTAGATGACCTACAAGGTCCCTTCCAACTCTGTTAATCTGTAATGGGAAGGAAGGAAGGGAGGGAGGGAGGGAGGGAGGAAGGAGGGAAGGAAGGGAGGGAGGGTTTAGTGTAGGGTCTGCTTGGGTGAGGGGTTGGACTAGATAACCTACAAGGTCTTTTCTAACTCTGTTAATCTATAATCTGTAAGAAGGAAGGAAGGGAGAGAAGGGAGAAAAGGATGGAAGGAAGGAAGGTAGATTTATGGCATAGGATAATGTGGGAATCTCACCATTTGTGCCTTATTCACTAAACCCATGATCATGTCTCTGCATGCTGTGTGACCTCAATAGATTATCCCTAATGCTTACGCACAAGCCAGATGTTTTCATGTTTGCCACGGGAGATAAACAATCAAGTCAACCAAAAGTTTTCTTCCAAAGTAAACAGATTGCAACTTCAATTAACATTGATGCTTACATGAAATTAGAGCGACATTGCTCTTTCCAAATGGCACACCTCCTTTCATTAAAGCCACATGTAAACCAATTATATTATAACTTTGGGGCTGAACGCAATCTCTTAAACCCATTATGTATGATTTAGGATAAGTTCAGAGTTGACGTGACCCCAAGCAGGTTTTTTTTTGTGGGGGAGGGGGTGGATTTCTAAATAGAGAAACATTTTCCATCAGTGAAGTCTCTCCCTGGTCTTTTTCAGTTGAAGAGAAAGACAAAATATGAAAAAACCAACCATCTGAAAACAAGCTGATGTAATATAACGGAGCCTAGCTCCACAAACCATGTTCCTGGCAGTAGATTGGATTACCTGTATATTGTACAATAAATGGGTTAGAAATCCCAGCAGTAACTGCACTCATTTTTGCATGCATGGGGGTAGGTGGGCAACATTTATATGTCACAAAGCCTTTGACAAAGGTTATTTCCATACTTAAATTGAGCAATGAATCGAAGTTGGCAAAAGGAAAGGAAGGGAGGGGGGGAAAAGAGCTTGTGTTACAATGGTGCCTTTAAAAAAATTGCTTCATCTATTGATAGTTTTGTCCCACACTCAAAGCAATTTCCAGAATACAGAATGTGCAGCCGGGAAGCAAACGGAGTTCTAATTAAATCAGCAAAGGATTTCTTTATTTCACGTGAACAATGTGAGTCAAAAGTGATCGCTTCCATGAGGAAAAATTAAATTAAGCTCTATGTGAGAAGTCTGCCATCCTCAATGTATTTCCACATCCAATGTTTGTAACAGCTTTTATTCTCTTCATAATGGCTTCAATGAGAGAGGGGAATCTCTCTAAATATAGAAGTTCAAAATCCTGATTCTGAAAGAGAATATATTTTAACCTCTCCTCTAAGGTTGAAATAATAGAAAAGCCCCTTCGCATTTTTTTTAATGGTTTCGGTGACAAAACCCACCAAGTTAATAAATCCCCTTATTTTAATATTTAATTACAGGGATCCAGGCTAATGCATGTAATGCAGAGGTTGCCCTCATAAGCTTAATGATGGTGGGTAACTGCCCTCAGAACAGGGCACGTATTAATTATTACAAATGGACAGAGTAAATTAAATGTAGCAGCAGTGTTCTGTACTCTGGGATATAGAGACATCAGCTCCCAGAATCCTTCACGTTTTCCACATTCCTTCTTGCATGAAAGAAAGCATTATTCCTGATGCCTATCATCGTTTCTCTCATTTTGGGGAAGGGTCATGACATTTTTTAATCTACTATATCCACAGATTTTACAACCCTTTGCTCCACAGTCTGCTTTCACCAGAGTACGAAGCCCACTTGGTGGCTTTGTAATGGTTTTCCACCTAGGTGCATAGTTTGTCTCCCAGTTGATGTCAGGGTAGTAAAAAATATATATATATAATTATTATGCTGTGTTTTCTACACACCTTAGTTAACTGATTCGCAAAAAGTTCATCTATTTCAGGGGTGTCAAACTCAAGGCCCAGGGTCCAGATCCGGTCCAAGATGTGCTTAGATCTGGCCCACAGGGTCACCCTGGAAACAGCAACGGACTGGCTGTGGGTGGCCCTCCCGAGCTCCATTTTTGCTGGCAGAGGGTTGCAGGAGGCCGTCACAGCCAAAAACAGAGCTGAGGAGCTTGTTATCACTGGACGAGCGCTCAGGCTGCCACAGGCGCCCCCGACACGATGATGAGCTGGCCACGGCCACCCTGGCCCTCCAAGGTCAAACACAACCCTGATGCAGCCTCCAATGAAATCGAGTTTGATCGCCTTGATCCAGTGGTGGGATTCAAAACATGTTACTACCATATATGTGGGCGTGGCTTGGTGGGCATGGCAGGGGAAGGTTACTGCAAAATCTCCATTCCCTTCCCACTGCACTAATCTGCTTTCCAGCTCCATTCTCCTGTACAAGGCAAGAAAAGAAGCCCTAGCAGGTCAGCTGGGACTGGAGGCAGAGAATAGATGGGGACGGTGCCAGTCAGAGGTGACATTTGCCGGTTCTCCAAACTACTCAAAATGTCCGCTACCGGTTCTTCAGAACTGATCAGAACTTTCTGAATACTACATCTACTCTGATCTATTTCCTCTAGTTGGTTGGGTTCTTGCCCCTACACTCTTTGGAATATTCTTCTCCTTACTCCTCTCATATGCATTTGATGAGTCTGATGACGGCGTATTAATACGCACCAGGAGCAACGGTGGATTATTCAACATCGCGCGTCTGCGAGCCAAAACGAAAGTTACGAAAGTCCTCATCAGAGAATTACTTTTTGCAGATGATGCCGCCCTTGCTGCGCACTCAGAGGAGGCCATGCAGCGACTTATTGACCGCTTTGCAGCTGCATGCAATGAGTTTAGACTAACCATCAGTCTGAAGAAAACAGAGGTTATGTGCCAAGATGTCAGTGGTGCTCCAAGCATCTCCACTGGCGAACACACCCTCATGATAGTAGACAAATTCACCTATCTCGGTTCTACACTTGCGAACAACCTCTCTCTTGACTCTGATTTGAACAGTAGGATTGGCAAGGCAGCAGCAGCAATGGCCCGCCTGAAAAAACAATTGTGGGACAATGTTATGCTGACTACCAACACAAAGATGCAAGTCTATCGGGCAGTTGTTTTGAGTACCCTCCTCTATGGCAGTGAAGCATGGACACTCTACTCTCATCAGGAGCGCAGGCTGAACGCCTTTCACCTTCGTTGCCTCCGCAGAATCCTTCATATCACCTGGCAAGATCACATAACCAACACTGACGTCCTGGCCAAGGCAGGGTTGCCAAGCATGTATGCCTTGCTGACAGCAAGACGCCTGCGTTGGTTGGGCCATGTCATCCGCATGGACGACGACCGTATACCCAAAAGCATGTTTTTTGGAGAGCTTACCACCGGCACAAGGAGTACTGGACGCCCAGCTCTCAGCTACAAGGACGTCTGCAAGCGAGATCTTAAAGCTGGCGGATTCAACCCCTCTCAGCTCGAGACCATGGCCTCAAATCGCCAAGGTTGGCGAACAGCCACCAGGAACATCATCAAGACAGCTGAGGAAAGAAGAAATATCCGATGGCGAGAAAAACGGTCACACAGAATGCAAAGGACAAGAGCGGTTCCACCACAGACTCAGCACATTTCATGTCCATTTCCATGACGCAAATTTTCCATCATCTCCCGAGATCGACGGAGCCAACAACAACATCTACTCTGATCTATTTCCTCTAGTTGGTTGGGTGGCCTGTAGTATATACCTATGGCAACATCATTCTTTTTTTCCTTTTATATTGACCCAAATGCATTCCAGACTTACAGTCGGTCTCAATCTGATCTACAGTTTGACCTGGGACCCTGCAGCCACACTGAGGGGAGGATACTCTGCCCCCATTTACAGAGAGTTCCAACAGACGCCATGTGAGGTGCGAATCCTATTCAGGGTTGTCCATTGCTGATGTGGTCATTCAAAGCTGGAACCTTTTTTGTGGGGTCATTTATATGTCTTCCTATGTCTGTGTGTTCAATGGCCCACCTGGCTTTCCATTGGCGATCGATGTTAAAGTTGTTGGGCAGAAGTTGTATAAGTGCCAGTGGGGGACTTCTTGAATTTGAGCCTTCCAGCTAATAAATCAGAAAGGTTGACATGCACCAATAGGAGCGAGTTGTTCTTAATTTTTCTAGCGCGTCTTGCCGAAAGCCCATGTCACACTGGCCAACGGATGCAAAAAGGACACAGCGGACGAGCAAAATGTTCCATCCATTGTAATCTGCTCTCAAAAGGGGCAAAAATTTGCATAACCAGAGCGGATAACACGGACGCGGGGAGGACGCAGGGTGGATGCAAAGCGGATGCAGAACGGAAGCCCAGCGGATGGAAGTGGATGGGAGAGGATGGGAGTGGATGGCACATCCACAGGGCTTCTGGGGGGCCTCAGCGAAGCGGACGCGGAACTGATACAGCAGATGCACAGCAGATGCACAGCGGATGAAGCGGATGCAGAGCGGATGCACAGCGGAAGCCTAATGGATGCCTGGCGTTAATTGCGCATGCGGGGAGGATGCATTGCATCAGCCCCGCAGATATAACGGAAGCAGCTAGGAAGCAGGTCGGCATTCAGAGGAAAGACCTGCTGCTGGACACATCGACTGCCTTGCCTGCCCTGCCTGCATGTCTGCCTGCCAGCCTTGCTGCCAGCCTTTCTGCCAGCCTTGGTTCATGTCTGCCTGCCAGCCTTGCTGCCTGCCTGCCTGCCAGCCTTCCTGCCAGCCTTGGTTCATGTCTGCCTGCCAGCCTTGGTGCCAGCCTTGGTGGTTACCTGCCTGCCTGCCAGCCTTCCTGCCAGCCTTGGTGCCTGCCTCCCTGCCAGCCTGCCTGCCTTGGTGCCAGCCTCCCTGCCAGCCTTGGTTCCTGCCAGCCTCCCTGCCAGCCAGCAACCCCACAACCATGTGGAAGCACAGCAAGCCTCAGCCATCTCTTTCTTCACCCAGACTCTTTTGGGGTGGCTCCTTTTCTTCTCACAGTAGAGTTCACAGAGCCTGCAGATGGCTTCACACTGTTGCAGAACGATGGTGGATGCCGAAAGGACTTTGTTACAATCCACGGTGAACATGACTGGATGCTGTGGAAGAGGAAGAGGCAGATGAAGGCTGCAGAGGTCTGCACCGCTAGGCTGCTGTTCTGAAAGTGAGATGCAGGCGAGTTGATCCCCCTTTTTAATAGGCAGTATAGGTTTTCCGCTAGGCATCCTCTAGGCATCCTCTAGACATCCTTAATATCCGAGATAGGTCCCCTCTGCGAACGTTTTTTCCGTTTTAAACGCTTTGTTTCCGTTCTGCATCCGTTCTGCATCCGTTCCACTTCCTCCCCACATCCGGGCGGATGGAGTTGCGCGGATGCGTAGCGGATGCCTAGCGGATATAGCGGATGCGTAACGGGTGCGTAACAAATGCGTAGCGGATGCAGAACGGACGAACTGGATACATTTTCCGCGCAAAAGTTTTAGGCAGCCCAAAACTTTTGGAGCGGATGAAACGTCCATAAACGGATGCTGGACAGATAGAGAGGAAGCCAAAAGGAGGCAGTGAGTACATCTCGTTTTCGAACGGATGGCAAGGTTTTTTGTCCGTTTTACATCCTCTTTGCATCCGTTGGTTCAGTGTGACATGGGCTTAAGACAGCGAACATATATCTTCCTCACAATCACCCTGTGAGGTGGGTTGGGCTGAGAGAGAGAGTGACTGGCCCAACCTCATCCAGCTGGTTTTCATGGCTAAGGCAGGACTTAAACACAGGGTGTCCTGCTTTCTAGCCTGGTGCCTTAACCACTATACCAAATTGGCTCTCATCTACTGTGATTTTGTTATAAAGAGGCTGTTCCTCACATCAGGAACTCAAATTGCGATTGACATTCATGAGGTGGGCACCTTTATAAGAAAATAAATAATGTTTATAATATTCTATTTCACAAAATATAATTGGATTTGATTATGGAGGGAGGAAAGACAATTTTGGTGAAATTCTTATTGATGGCATGAGAAGTTCTGGCACAAAACGTGACCTGCCACAAAAGAACTTCCGGAGAAGGCAGTCAGAGAGGTAACAAGGAAATATGTCTATGGAGATTCTCAGTCATACAGGTCACAGTTGTTCCAAAGATGCTTTTTCAAGAGGCAATGGGACTTTCTGTTTTTATTTTGGAGATTTTTGGCTTCTCATCCAAGAAGCTTCATCAGAGCTGAAGAAGCTTCTTGGATGAGAAGTGAAACATTCCCAAAGAAAAACCAGAAAGTCCCTTTGCCTCTTGAAAAAAAAAAAAAAGCACTTTTGGGTTAACAATGAGATAGGAAGTTGAAAACCAAAATACAACACCAGAACTTCCTGTCATCTCGCAACAATCAAAAATTAATTGAAATTAAACCTAAAGCACTCTGAAATTGAAGCAGAAAAAAATAAAATATTTACTAATTGGGCATTTGTTTTTTGTTTACTTTCAGTAAATAATTTCAGTAAGTTGAACCCAGAGATATATGGGTAACCCTGAAAGAAGAGGGCTGAGCCAAACTTTCACGGCTTGATGTCTGCACCAGGTATGGAATGGAAGAAGATGGTAATAAAAGAATGGGGAGTTTACAATCCACAAACTAATTTGTGTTGTTTCTGCAACACTGCAAAGTGTGACTCATGCATGTGTTAATGAAATTGCAACTGAAAACTTTGGCTCTATTTCATCAGAGTGACTACATTAAGGAGCAGCAGGCAAGAGGCTGGCACCTCTTGCCAAAATGCTAGCATGGGGGTGGGCATCAATTTGCAATCTTCTCATTCAGTATAAAATTGTAGCAGAAAAACCGGTGCCCTCATGCTATCTTATGATATGCAGCTTGCAAGCCCAATAGCGGTAGTCCCTGACTTATGACCACAATTGAGCCCCAAATTCCTGTTAAGTGAGACATTCATTAAGTGAGTTTTGCCCCCTTTTAGGACCTTTCTTACATTGTTAAGTAAATCAGCGCCGTTGATATGTTAGTAATGGGGTTGTTAAGTCAATCTGGCTTCCCCATTGATGTTGCTGGTCAAAATGTTAACCATCATAAATATGAGTCAGTTGCCAAGCACCTGAATTTTGATCACATGATCCATGTGGATGTTGCAGGAGTGAAAAATGGTCATAAGTCCCTTTTTGCAGTGATGTTATAACTTTGAATGGTCACTAAATGAGCTGTTATAAGTTAAGGACTACATGTCGTTTCTTCTCAAATGATTCAATCCAGAATGTAAATAATTTATGCAACAGGTATGGTTACTCGGTGATAATATACAAATAGTCCTTGACTTACAACAGTTCATTTAGTGACCGTTTGAAGTTACAATGGCACTGAAAAAAAGTGACCGTTGCAAGATCCCCATGGTCATGTGATCAAAATTCAGTTCATATTTATGACGGTTGTAGCGTCCTGGGGTCATGTGATCAAATTTGCGACCTTCAGAGAAACAAAGTCAATAGGGAAGCTGGATTCATACAACAGTCATGTTACTACCTTAACACCTGCAGTAACTCACTTAACAACTCTGGCAAGAAAGGTCGTAAAACGGGGCAAAGCTCACTTAACAAATGTTTTGCTTAGCAAGGCTCAGTTGTGTCATATGTCAAGGACTATTTGTAATAGACCCTGTATATCAGAGGCATCGGTCCTCAGGATGCTAGAAAGCAAAACCACATCCATGGGATGCAGGCAGCACATGAAACCATGCCCCCTCGTAGGGGTGGGATTCAAAATTTTTTACTTCTGGTTTTGTGGGCGTGGCTTGGTGGGTGTGGTGTGATTTGGTGGGCGTGGCTTGGTGGGCGTGGCAAAGGAAGGATACTGCAAAATGCCCATTCCCTCCCCACCCCAATAACCTGCTTTCCAGCTCCCTTCTCCTGTGCAGGGCAACCAAAGACCCAGCGAATCAACTGGGACTCAGGATGCAGAGAATAGATAGGGGCGGGGCCAGTCAGAGATGGCATTTGCCGGCTCTCCAAACTACTCAAAATTTCCATTACCGGTTCTCTAGAACTGGTCAGAACCTGCTGAATACCACCTCTGTCCCAAATGGGAAAAGCTTAGACAGACTACAGGGAGTCCTCAACTTACAACCATCCTTTTAGCACCTGTTCAAAGTTACAACGGCACCGAAAAAAAGTGACACACACTTACGACCGTTGCAGTATTCCCACAGTCATATGATCAAAACCCATGCAGTTGGCAACCGGCATGTATTTATGATAATAGTTGCAGTGTCTCGGGATTTTGTGATTGCCATTTGTGACTTCCCAGCTGGCTTTTGACAAGCAAAGTCAATGGGGGGGGGGGGAAGCTGGATTCATTTAACGACCACATGATTCACCTAACAACTGTGGCCACATGATTCACTTAACAACATGGCCGATTTTATAACTGTGGTTTAAAAATCGGCCATTTTATAACTATGGTTATAAAATCGGCCATGACTCATTTAACAAGAACCTTTAATTACAGTAGAAATTCTGACCCCAATCGTGGTTCATAAGTCAAGTAATAAATTGTCCAAATCTCCCCCTGAAACATCTGCTCCCTTAGTGAAATCTCCGTATGAATATTTTTCCATTAATTATGGATTTCACAGGCTGGATTGGTAGTTGTGAGAAATGTCCCATTAATACATTTGGATAACTGAATTATAATTCATGGCTTCCCAAGAATCAGGAGAGACCCACCAGTCTATAAAAGCTAAAGCATTTACCTAGAAGAAAATCTCAGTCCAGGGCTGCCTTATTAAATTCCACTTTAATATTTAATATTTATTTATTTATTTATTCCATTTATAAAGCTGGCTGATCAAGACAGGAGTCCCTCAGCACATGAGTCAATAAAACATGTTGGCAAAGCCGGCGCTATGGAGCTTTCATACGGAATCAAGTCCTGGGACTCCTGTCATAGGAAAAAAAAAAAAAAAAATCACCCCACACATCACAGCCAAAGAGGACGAAGTCCCACTTGCCCCCAAAGCTGATCATGAGGTTGGGGTGGCCTCAGAGGTGGGCTTCAAACATTTTCAGCAATGGGTTCATGGCTATGGCCTAGTCGGCTTCCTGCACCACGGCGTTCCGGACGCTTTCCTCGAGCCTCTTAGAGGGTAAAAACGGGCTTTCTGGGCTCCAGAAGCTGGAAACGGGTCTGTTTCCGGCCTTCCTGAACGACTGGGAGGACCATTTTTTGCTCTCCCCAAGCCTCCACACAGGCCCTGCACTTACCTGCATCCAAAACGGGCTGTGTGGGGACTCCTGGGAGGGTAAGGGAGGGGCAGGGTGGGGACAGCCAGGAGTGGGATTTGGGGGTTCTCTGAACTGCACAGAATCTTAGCTAGGGGCTCTCCCGAATCCCAGCAAACCCCCAGCAGCCCACCCCTGGGTGGCTTGCTGCTGGCTCTGAACATGTGAACGTTCGTTTTTGAGAGAGAGGCAAAGTTTTATGTGTAATGGAGCTTGCGGATTCATGCTGCAGTCAAGGTGTATCCTCAAGGAATGGTGAAAGAAAGAAAAGAAAGAAAAGAAAGAAAAGAAAGAAAGAAAGAAAGAAAGAAAGAAAGAAAGAAGGAAGGAAGGAAGGAAGGAAGGAAGGAAGGAAGGAAGGAAGGAAGGAAGGAAGGAAGGAAGGAAGGAAGGAAGGAAGGAAAGAAAGAAAGAAAGAAAGAAAGAAAGAAAGAAAGAAAGAAAGAAAGAAAGAAAGAAAGAAAGAAAGAAAGA